>CM058232.1:12324508-12682989 GCA_030180135.1 Orychophragmus violaceus
GGAAATAAAAAGAAAAATCTTTTTATTTCCCTCACAACAAGATAAAAAGTGGAAGCAAAATAAAATACATATAAAAAATAATCCTCCTTAAAATACAGATAAATAATTAGAACATATTACATTCAATCTATTCCTTACTTTTATTACTCTAAATGCTGTTTTATCCTTATTTTTTCCACAGCCACTCACTTGTTATCGAATTGGTAATAATAAAAAAATAGTACTAAACACATACAAAATGTAAAAAAAAAAAATACAAGAATCAATTTACTTTATTTTTAAATAATTATCGCAGAATTATTTTACTATTTCAATTGATTAGCCAAAATGGTATTATCATTTAAATCTACAATATAAGAAATTGTAGTGAATAGACTACTCGATGTCGACATTCACCTTAACAATACACATTTTCTTGGACACCTACATGGATATGAGCCCATTGTTTTCGGTCCATTTGAATACCCGGAGAGAAGGTTTATTCATGGACTGCACCTCCCTTTGGAAATTAGTCTGAACCCCTCCATAAGCTTGGGATACCCCAGGTTAAACAAAAATAATAATAATAATTGGATGTCAAAAATCATGTATTACTCTCTGGTTATCATTTTTAAATTAAATTATTAAAAATGACAAAAATAATTATTATTATTTTCATTATCCAGTTGGTTTTGGTTTGGTTGAAGACTGGTAAATATTACAAATGGATTAAAGACTATTTGTCAAAGCTTATCCAATGGAAATCTTTCATGTTAGATCTCTAAAAATATAACATAAAAATATATACTGTATTAAATAATGGGTATCTCAGAAACTTGAAAAACCTACACCAAAATCTCTCATTTGAAAATTTTGTGTAAATTTCTCAAAATTTTGAGATACCTTCTAACTAACTACTATTAATTTAATATTTTGAAAAACTTAACATGAAAAAATCTCATTAATCATGTTCTCCAACATCTCCAATACATTATATCCAACAGAACAACAATGCCTTTGAACCTACCACATGTAAATACGTGTTACAGTTCAAATGCGTTAAATCTTCTCTAGATCTAACTGTCTATAAACCTTGACCTCTTGAGGTGATTAAACATACACCTTGTTATTACTAACAAAAAAAACAATCACAAAAAAAACAGGAACAGTTAACGCTACTAGAAATGGTATGTTACATTTTATAATCATTCTTCTTTTTTTAGTGAAAACTATTTTTCATTATTGTATCACTTTCCAAAAACTCTTAGCATTCGTCGAAATATATAATTTAAAAAATCATTTTCACTATCAATCGGGCCCAAAAACTAACAGTTATATAGAGTCTATAGAGAAGCAAGATAACAAAATAACAATACGGGCAAGAAAATGTATTGGTGCAAACTAGACCATAAGATTTTGTTCGCGCAAGAAGCCAACAATATACATGTGATTTATCGCAAGACGAGAGTATCGAACGGCGACATTGTCTATATGGGCCCGCCAAGGAAACTCGTCTTATTGAAGACAACTCTGCTCCAATTGGCTGTCTCTTGTATCCGACACGTGTCCTCTCGTGGTTCATGTGATTATTTTCTCTCTCTCTCTCCTTTTTAAGATGATACAAATAAAACAGTAGCTTTGTGACGAAAAAAACAATAGCTATTAAATATTATTATTATTCTTTTTTTTTTTTGTCAACAGGAGATACATCACGGGCCAAGACGTTACAAACAGATGGGCCAGGGCCCAAACCAAAAAAAAATCGAGTGACTCGGGGATACAACCAAAAGCCAGCGCAGACAACACGTGTCATCGCCTGCTCGAACTCGGCATGTAGCACAGCCACTCGTCTGTAGCACCGCCGGGAAGAAGCACGCAGCCATTGAGGAAAACAACGCCGCTCCTCGCCGGACCAATTTCTGGAAACGACCAAGGATCACCTGAGCATCGAAGCTTCCCGAGAGCACCACCTACCAGAACCTGCAACAAAGAAACCCAGTCACAAGAAGAGCACCGGAAACCGCCGGAATCTTGGAGGCGCCGTCGCCGTTTGGTCAGAGACCAAAACAGAAACCACCAAAAGCGTTCCTCAAACGCAGTGGACACAACAACGATATTAATCCAAGTAGAACGGAGGGCCAGAGCAAATCCGCGAGAAAACAGGGGGTAGACAGCGAGGAGAGAGAAGAGAAGCCCGAGCGAATACACGACGGCCGGGAAATCCCGGTGAACTCCGACAAAGCGGAAAGGATAGCCAACCATAGAAGAGCTCCTGGGATTATTAAGAACAAAACAAGAAGGAAAGGAGCAAAGCTAACTGGAAATCATCTCCGGTACCTTATTAGATCGATAAATACAACCCGATCGAGAAGATCGGAGAAGGTGAACCGGGGAAAAAAGATGTCCCGATCTGAAGGATAGGTAAGAGGGAAGAGCGGGAAATCAGAAAAAACCCCATAGCTGAAGGCGAATCACCGGCAAAGGATTGAATCGAGAACAGCGGCGATCCTTCAGAGAGAGGGTTTCATCTCTCTAAACCGAAGAGAGAGAAACCTTTAAATATTATTATTATTCTATTATGTTATTACGTTTTTTTTTTTGAAAATTATGTTATTACATATTAGCATGTTTGTCTTCCTCACATTCATAATTTTTTACCGCATTGGTTTATCCAACGATAGCATTAACAGTCTCTGAGAAGCCACCAAATTATTTTACATTTTTTTTCGATCTTTTTTTCATGAAAATTTTGAATTTTAGATTTATAACTTTTATTGTTTGAAGTTAGTTTTTAGATATTTTGTGAGGGTCAAAATTAGGGCTGAACATTTTACTAAAAACATGAATCTGAATTCGAACCTGACCTGGAAAATCTGATCTCGATCTGAACCGATTTTAAAAAATATTCGAATGGAGTTTGAATCAAGGTATTGCGGGTATTGGATAATATATGAACCTGATGTAGCCCCGGAGTAGAAGTTTGGTTGATGGATTGATGGAGATCGAACCACTGGCTTAAGAGCTCTCTTGGTTTGATCGACTTGGATGGATGGTGAGTAGAGATGGGATTATTCCTACTGGCTTAAGAGCTCTCTCAGAAAAAATCGGTGGATGGAATGGATTGAGGTCGCCACAAGATCCTATGAGTCTGAATCTTGATAAGACAAAAGCCTTCTCTTTGTTTGAATCACACAAAACAAGAGAGAAAACAAGTTTGCGGTTTTTTTGCTTGAAGAAAACACTCGGTGTACTTTATTGATCTAGGGTAAATGATACACGGCTGTGAGAAGAGACTTTATAAACAGTCCAAACTGCTATGCCCTTCTAGGGGACTTGAAGCAAATAATACATAAAAGGAAAGTACTGACTCGATTTGGACCTAATGAAACAAATACTACAACAGCTACTTTTATGATTGAAACTACTAAGGGAAACAAAGATTTAATCCTGCAAAACAAAGAGGCAACGGTCATATAATGTGTATAAATGAAACTCATACCTTAGCTTATGTTTGGTATGTCCTTGGCCGTTGATCAGAAGCATTCTTCAATCGTATCATTCTGGCCTCGGAAGCTTGAGCTAGTGTCGATGCTACTTCCTGAGCTAGTGCCGATGCTACTTCCTGAGCTAGTCGTGATGCTACATATTGTCAGTCCTTTTTGAGCTGAGTTGAATAGTGTTGGGCTGTCCATCTTGATGAAGACTTGTTCCTGCTCTTGGTCAGTAGCTTGATTCAGTAGACTTTGCACAGCTTCATTGACTTGGCTCCTGAAAGCCTTTGTTGCTGACCTTGTCAATGGACCTTTCCTTATGATGGGCATTGGATCTTCTGCCTCTGGTTCTATGGCCTCATCAGAACCCGAACCAACCCAAACGGGTATCCAAAATAACCCAAAAGTTTATTTAATTTCGATTAGTTCTGATACTTTCAAGTATTTTTAGATAGTTTGAATAGTTTTGTTTCTATATTTTGGGTAATACATATATTTTTGAGTACATTCGAATACTTTTAGTTAATTTGAGTATATTTTTTATAGGATACTCGGGCAATTCTTAAGTTTTGAATATTTTTGAGTAACTTTTTAGAGTTTTTAGAAATTTTATGTAATTCCGGATATCCGAACCCGACCCGAACCCGAGTCCCGAACCAAACTCGACCCAGTATTTAGAAATACATGAATGGGTTCTCTAGCCTTAAACCCGAAGAGCCGAAAAACCCGACCCGAACCCGAACGGATACCCAAACGTCCATACTTAGTCGAAACTCAAAATGCTGATATGTGTAGAACTAACTTTTAGGGAACAAAATTTTCAAGAGTAAACACATCAAAATAGAAACCATGAGGATATTTTATTGATCAGAGATCGGAAAAGAGTATACAGAGCAAAAAGGCTTTAAACTTAAGAAATTCTAGGTGTAAATCCTAGGGTTTTTCGAGATATTTAAACCATAGGAAGTCCGTCTTCTTATATAGTCGAGCGAGTTGGCTTCGAGGATCTTCATCCACAAGATTTTCCGGAAATCTTCTTGTTATCGCCATACTCTATTTCTGTTGGGATTTATATTTCCAGCTCGGATTTTCCTCTGCTGCTTGGACATATCTTCTCTTTACCTTCTTCGAGTTTATCTTCTCATTTTATGGTTATCTTTCTGCGGCTTAACCTAGTTTGCCGAATGGGCCGAAAATGAACGATCCGAGTCCGTTTGAGCATGGACTTCTTGACTCGGCCCAAAGTCTCGGAAATACAAGTCTTATGGGTTAAACTAAGCTCGTATCTCGTATAAATTTATTCGGCATTTCTTATTAATGGCTAGGGACGTATAAGTTGTTATTCAGAAGGTGGGTTGTGGCTAGTTGCGCGTCCAGAGATGAATATATCGACAAATGTCTGAACGTTTAATCTAAGCGGAATATCTATTCGGAAAGTTTGAGGAGTATGTTCAACTCGAAAGTTCCTAAGGAATGTGTTTGGCTCAGAACTTTGAAGGACTGAATTGTGGTTCGAAAAACAATAAAGGAGATGTTCGGATCCGAGCTGGATTAGATCGGATCCAAGCTGGTTCAGCTCGAAATAAGCTCGTTCGAATGTTTTTGCCTATATGTAGCTTATGTCGAGAGATGTGTTTGTCTGATTGATCCGTTCGGATGTTTGATTGAATAGTTTTGTCCATTTCGTATAAAACGTTATCCATATGAAGAGTTTCGTATTAAATTTCATTCATATGAAATGCCATTGATACAATGCATGTCGTACGAAATTTTAATCATACGAAGCTTTGTTTATACGAAGTGTGGTGAACCTTTGTGTCCGATCACTTGCTCACACTTTCGGCTTGTTGGGATTATGTCCTGAAATCATATTGTACTTACTCTGTGTGATAGTTGTATTGTCGAGATCGGAAAATTCATATGATACTGGGTAGTCATAATGTTTTGCTAGAAACCGCTTATGACAAATGAGTTGTGACTCATTTCTAGTATCGTGTGAACCTACAGGGTCACACACCTAAGCAAGCTGGATACGCTTTGTATGGGATTGATCATTGGCATATGATCCAATCAATGTATATTGGATACACATTGAATTAGTGTTTTAAGAGGTGTGTCGATCGATGCCATTGGTGCATCGGTCGACACAAGGTCGAAACCGAAACTGATGTTACGGTTTGTGAACTGTGGACCTATTTATAGGGGCCAGGAGACACGACCTAAGTTAGAGCCGTCACAGAGTTTTTCTTGACAGAAAAACAGCCACATCTCAAAACACAGAAATCCCTAGGAGATCCGAATTCCGGCACTAGCATCCCGGCGGATTCCAGTTTGTGTGCGTGTGGACTGCAATAGAGGCGCAGCATCTGAGGCGCTCTAGAGATCTCGTTTATCTAATCAATCATTCTGCTGCCAGAACAAGGTAAACAGATCGGTAATGATTCAATTACTCGAACCCAGATCCTAGGCTTCAGGAACAAGATGGAATTCTGAATCTGTTAGAATTGGCCGAGTTCCTTCAGTGGTATCAGAGCCTTAGGGTTAATCATTGAATCTGAAGCATTTAATTCGAAAACTGATGTATTTGAATAGATTAATGCTTTGAAAATCGTGTTTTGGAGAATTGAATCTCGGATTATTTCTCTATTGAAAAACGATGAAACTGTGTTTTCGCACTGTGTCGACCGACACAAGTTTGTGTCGGTCGATGCATCGCGAAAACGCGTAAAATATTTTTAGGGTTTTCGCACAGCATCGATCGATGCACTGGGTGTCGGTCGATGCAGCGCGAAAATGCAAAAGAATTTGTGTTTTCGCATAGCGTAGATCGACACAAGTTTGAGTCGGTCGATGCACCGCGAATTCGCCTATTAAAACATTGGGTTTCGATTTAGAAATCGCACTGTATCGATCGACACACTGGGTGCATCGATCGACACAGGCTGTGCGAAAGGATAGATCGGTTCAATTGGATTGAACCGGTTATCTCGCATGGTTATGTCGGTTTAATTCGATTAAAAATTCCCTGATATCCTATTGTATCGATCGACACAGGTTTAATGTCGGTCGACACATGCCTTGCGATTGGTTAATGGGTTCAATTGGATTGAATTGGTTATCATGCTTGGTTAAGGTAGATCAGATCGGCTTAAATTGGATGAATTGATTCAATTGAATTGAATTGGTTATCTCAATTAGTATAAACCGATTTGATTGGTTAAGATCAGTTTGATTGGATAAGTCAGTTCAATTGATTTGGACCGGTTATCGCGATTAGTTAAAACTGGTTGAATCGGTTCAGTTGGATGGACCGGTTGATTTGGATTTGACCGGTATCTCAATTGGTCTAAAACCGGTTCATTTGGTCATTTACCGGCTCAATTGGATTGACCGGTTATCTGGTTGATTAAACGTAATCGTTTGGTTTTGAACCAAATGATTAAGAAACCGAACCAAATGACCTAGCCCACTTAAATTAGAAAAAGCAAAACTTAATTGAAATTAGAAGTAAAACATGTTCTAAACCTATCTGGTACACATTGGATGTGTATTAGATCAAAGTTTAGTTTTCAATGTGGTCAACTGTCAAGACTCATTTCGTTGTTGTGATAGTCTTGCCAAGAGCTTGGTGTCCACAATTACATGAGTAAGGCAGGTAGTAGTGTTGATGGTCTTGCAGTGCTTGACATCAACTATTGCGTGACCTAAGAGATTGAATTACTAAACCTTTAAGAGTTCCATTTCCTCAACTAAATATCAAGTGACCTTGATGTCTTGCCCAATCTTGTCTACTGTCAAGACTCATTTCATTGTTGGATAGTCTTGGAGTCCTTGGTATCCACAGTTACGTGAGTAAGGCAGGTGATCATTGATAGACTTGCAGTGCGACTGTCAATGATCACAAGACTGAAGAGATTGGTTTACTTGACTGGGCCAACAGAAGTTCTGGGCCCAGAGACATCAGAGTAGATAGGACATGGATTGTCTTATCTGCGACCAAGAGTTGTACTGGGTACAATTAGCAATGATTTGCTTACCTAGATGACTAAACTCTGGGTGATGACGAGTCGTCCACTCAGATTTTAGTGATGTATGGATCTTGGATTATTATATTCATAGAGGAAACATTGTTTGAATATAATGCGAGTTTTCTTATTAGATAAGATTTCCCATTTCCTGAACTTCATAACTAAAATTTTCTTTGCTTAAAATTTTCAGCCTATGTCTAAAACTACTTTCTCGTTACGATCCGTCCTTGAGAAGGACAAGTTAAATGGATCAAATTTCCTGGATTGGTATCGCAATTTGAGATTAATCCTCAAGCAGGAGAGTAAGGACTATGTCCTTGAGAAAGCTCTTCCAGAAAGACTTGGGACCAATCGCTCGAATGCAGTATATGATGCTTGGAATAAGCATTATATTGATGTGGTAGATGTGCGTGGTCTGATGTTGGCTACCATGAACTCGGACTTGAAGAGTCAATACAAGAACATGGAGTCGCCAATAGAGATGATCACCAGCCTGAAACTGAAGTTTCAGGATCTGGCACGAGTTGAGAGATTCCAGATGGTAAAGTCTCTCACTGAGTGCAAGCTACCAGAGGATGCTCTAGTGAGTCCTCATTGTTGGTACTGGATTTCCCTCTAGGAAATTCGGCCCATTAACAGACAATACAAAGGCCCGTAATTACGAGCCCATTCCAGAATCAAAGATGGACGGGAGAGCCAACTCTCTTGTTGGGCCCAAGCAAAGCAAGCGCCTTGGAGAGACCCAGACGATGCCGAAGCCGAAGACAATCGAGCTCGAGCTCGGCAGAGGATGACGTGGAGATAGAGCAACTCGGTCTTTGTCAGTTCAACTGATCCGCACGAATCTCGGAGATCGTTACAACGACGAGGCCGAAATATCAGGACGAAGAGATCAGAATCGATACTATTTAAAGGAAGAAGTGGCGACTCATTAAAAAGAATTCCAACCTAGGCTAAGAACACTTCGATTAGATAGCTCGATCCTATACTTTGTACTCTCTTCTCGACTGTGTTTGTTCTATCTTGACGATCAATCTCAATAAAGTCTTTGATTCATAGGAAACTATACCATTTCTATATCCAAAAGTCCAAATCCACGAATACAAATTCTTAGTGTGAATCCCGGATCTCACATTTGGCGCCGACTGTGGGGACATTCTATAGCCTTTCCTATCTTAAGAATCAGATCCTAGATCCGATAGATCGAGATGAATCCCGACCAAACTGGCTCTCCCAGCGCCACACCACCAGTTGACCGCCCTCAAACGGTCGACAACGTTCCTCAGAACACTACCGGGGTAAGAAACATGGGTCAGACCGACGGCGTGTTGACGAGCTCTGCCTCAGTCACCATGACCTCGGCACCAGCCGGCTCCGTCGCTCAAACAATCGCGACAAGCCAGACTCCGACAATTGTTTTGTCAGGAACTAATGATCCGAGCAGAAACTGGATGTGGATGAGAAATGACTCAATACCCACCCCAAGAGGAGGATCTGGAGTAACCAGACCTAATTCGCCACTACCTTCTGCTCCACAGAGACAAGGACCAAGCGATCTTGCCGAGATCCGTTCGATGTTAAGCCTGTTGGTAGATCGAACGAGAAACAACGAGACAAGCGCAAGGGCCCAAGAGGTCGCAAACCGTTCTCTGGCAGCGCAGCTCGAAGAACAAGACCGGCGCCTGAACGCCCGTCTTGAAGAGCTCGCCAGTCAAAGCCAAGGGGGCAGACCAACGTGAACTCCCATAAGTCCTCCACCGTGTACTCGCTTGGAATCTCCCAAGTAGTAACTCCCCCGGGAACGTCGGGAATTTTCGGTAATACGTCAAATAGCGGCTTCCGCCCTACAATGACCCCTATCGCGGTACTGACCCCATTTGGTTCGAGTTCAATGGTCACGGATCCAACCGGATCAAGAAACCGACCATTACCCGGGCCACCACCTTTCCCGAGTAACTCTAACATCCGACCGAGGCAACTAGGAGGTTCTGCCTTCGCCTCGAGCTCGGGACTCCTTAATGGATCAAACTCAGTTCAGTTCCAAACGCCGCAGGTCGATCAGACGAGGTCGATCCCAACGATCGATCTCCTCGACCCCATTTTTCTGGAACAAACGTCAGGTCAGGCACAAGTCTAGTTCGCACCCGCGGAAGGCGATGAACACGATATGCTTAGACAATACATTGAACAGGCTAAAGCCCAGTTTAACAGTCTGAGCTCGAAAGTTCACATGGCGACGAGCGCGGCTCCTGACATCGATCGAGTGATCGAAGAAACACAACAAACGCCGTTCACAGATCGGATTGCGTTTGCAAGAATCCGTGAGATCAAGAAAACTAAGTTTCCAGAATTCTCTAGGAAATCAGACCCGAAAGCCCACATCAGGGCATTCCGACTAGCGATGGCAAGGGTGTACCTTACCGATGAGGAGAGGGAGCCAGCCTTCTGCAGGCTCTTCGCGGAAAACCTATCAGGTGCTGCCCTAGAATGGTTTGCCGGACTGGAAGAAAGGTCCATTGACAATTTCACCCAGTTCATGACGGCTTTCCTCAAACAATACTCCGTTTTCATCGAGGAAAAGACTACCGAGGCAGCCTTATTTGGCGTCTCTCAAAAACCCGACGAAACACTTCGCTCGTACATCGACCGATTTAAGGAAATAAAATCCAAAATCGCGAACCCACGAGATGAGGTAGCTATAGAAGCGTTAAGACGGGGACTATGGTTCTCAACCAGATTCCGCGAGGAAATAACAGTCCGCGAACCTCAAACGCTCGATGACGCCCTCCATTGCGCATCGGCCTTTGCTCGCCTCGAGGACGAAACCACGGCCCTCAGGGAAAAGCACCGAAAAGAAAAGAACCCGTCGAGCTCGCAGAATTCGAACTCGAAAAAGGATTCCCGTAAGTCAGGGAACGTCAACGCGGTCGAGAGCCCAAAGAGCTCGAAGAAATTCGAGTTCGACAAGGAAAAATTCTGTGATTTCCACAATAAGAGAGGGCACTCGACCGAGGACTGCTATACTCGAGCTAAAGCAGAGGCTCAAAAACAAGAGTCCGAAAGCAAAAAAGACTCCGAGGTCGAGGAGGAAACTCTGTACGACAAAAAGGAAAACAAACAGACCAAGGAGTCGAACTCCAAAAAGCACTCTCAAAACAAACGGGAACGGTCAAAGGAGCCGGAATCTCCCGAAACACTCCCTCAAGGGTCGCGGAAGCGAGTCTAGTTCATCCTCGGCGAGCTTAACCTGAGCGGTACTCCGGGAGGTTCGGCACTATCCCCGCCTCCGGCTCCTGCCAAAAGTTTACGCTCAAGAATCAATCTCCCTCGTTTCTTCGGGGGGGGGGTGTACGGGCTATACCCCCTAAACGAATCGACTTCATCTTCGGTGGCTCCAAGCTTTGCCGCGACTCGGTCAATTCGATCAAAGCTCTTCAAAGAAGAGTCGAGACCGACAGAGGGGGAAAAACCCCAATGTTGGGTCCAGACCACGAAATCATCTTCCACGAGAGCGAGACAAGTAATCTCGACAAACCACACGACGACGCTCTCCTCGTCTGTCTAGTAGTGGGAGATGTCGAACTCTCAAGGATAATGATTGACACAGGAAGTTCGGTAGATGTCCTCTTTTACGACGCATTCAAAAAGATGGACTCTAACGACTCCGAGATTGTGGAAGAAAAGACACCACTAGTAGGTTTTGCTGGCGAAACAACATACTCGATGGGCTCCGACTTCGCCCCAGTAATTGCTGGAGGAGTTCGGAGAATGACAGAGTTCGTCATAGTAGATCGGCCAGCTCCCTACAACGCAATCCTAGGTCGACCATGGATATACGACATGAAAGCGGTACCATCGACATACCACCAATGCGTAAAGTTCCCGACACCCAAAGGGATCAAAACCATTTACGGAAGTCAAAAGATCTCCCGTCATTGTTACATGAACGGATACAAACAGATCGAGAAATCCCCTACGTAGCAATTACAGAAAGAGGAGGAGCTCGCCACCATGCAGACCAAAAGGTCGAACGACCCCAGTCAAATAGGACCCCCAAAGGACCTCACGACTCAGGTCTGCATAGACAAGGCTCATCCCGAAAGACTCGTTGGCATCGGAATCGACCTATCAGAGCCAGTTAAGAACGAACTGGTCTCTTTTCTCAAAAAGAATGTCGACTCCTTCGCCTGGTCTTCAGCAGACATGAAAGGGATAAACATCGACGTAACGAGCCACGAGCTGAATGTCAACCCAACCTACAAACCGGTAAGACAGAAACGTCGAAAACTAGGCCCTGAACGGGCCAAAGCCGTCAATGACGAGGTCGATCGGTTATTAAAAATCGGATCGATCAGAGAGGTCAAGTACCCCGACTGGCTCGCGAACCCCGTGGTGGTTAAGAAAAAGAACGGAAAGTGGAGGGTCTGTGTAGACTTCACGGATCTCAACAAAGCATGTCCAAAGGACAGCTTCCCACTCCCGCGCATCGACTGATTGGTCGAGGCCACCGCTGGACATCAGCTGCTATCCTTTATGGACGCGTTCTCAGGGTACAATCAAATATTAATGAACCCTGAAGACCAAGAAAAGACTTCGTTCATAACGGATCGAGGCACGTACTGCTACAAAGTCATGCCCTTCGGACTGAAAAACGCAGGAGCAACTTACCAGCGCCTCGTCAAAAAGATGTTTTCGGGACTCCTAGGCAAAACCATGGAGGTCTACATCGATGATATGCTGGTAAAATCTTCGAGGTACGAGGATCACATCCCCCAACTAAAAGAATGCTTTATCATTCTTAACAAGTATGGGATGAAACTCAACCCCGCTAAATGTACCTTCGGGGTCCCTTCGGAAGAATTCCTTGGTTACTTAGTAACCGAAAGAGGGATCGAAGCGAACCCCAAACAGATCGCAACGTTCATAGAGATGAAATCTCCCAGAACAACGCGAGAAGTCCAGCGCCTAACCGGCAAAATAGCTGCTCTGAATCGCTTCATCTCAAGGTCGACTGATACATGTCTACCCTTCTATCACTTGCTCAAAGCAAACAAAAAGTTTCTTTGGGACGAAAAGTGCGAAGAGGCATTCACTCAGCTCAAAGCTTACTTAAGTGAACCACCCATACTGGCGAAACCAGTAGAAGGAGAACCCCTTTACCTCTACCTAGCTGTCTCGACGGCAGCAGTAAGTGGAGTCCTGGTTTGCGAGGAACAAAACGAACAACGGCCGGTGTATTACATCAGTAAGACCCTGATCGATGCTGAAACCAGGTACCCCGCCATGGAAAAACTCGCCTTAGCGCTCGTAACATCGGCTCGGAAACTCCGACCGTATTTTCAATCGCACTCGATCATAGTGATGACCTCTCAGCCACTGAGAACCATCCTTCACAGTCCAAGCCAATCAGGTCGTTTGGTCAAATGGGCTATCGAACTTAGCGAGTACGACATTGAATACAAAGCTCGAACATGCCTAAAAGCGCAAGTACTGGCAGACTTCAT
The DNA here is from genome assembly GCA_030180135.1 of Orychophragmus violaceus. Taxonomy (NCBI): domain Eukaryota; kingdom Viridiplantae; phylum Streptophyta; class Magnoliopsida; order Brassicales; family Brassicaceae; genus Orychophragmus; species Orychophragmus violaceus. Next base: position 12,337,511 of record CM058232.1, read on the forward strand.
AATCGAGCTCCCTCCAACTATAGAACTCGACCCGACTTCGGCCCAAGGATGGAAACTCTACGTCGATGGAGCTTCCTCAAGACAAGGGTCCGAAGTCGGAGTGAAATTAGTCTCCCCAACGGGTGAAGTATTAGAACAATCGTTTAGATTGGGCTTCGCAGCATCGAATAACGAGGCAGAATACGAAGCGCTGATAGCCGGGCTTAGACTTGCGATAGCAATAGGAGCCCGAGAAGTAAATGCCTTCAGCGATTCCCAACTGGTCACGAGCCAATATCATGGCGACTACGAGGCCAAAGACGAACGAATGGAAGCATACCTACGGGTAGTCCATACATTGGCCGAACAGATCGAATTCTTCGACCTAACATGAATCCCACGAGGTGAAAACACTGCAGCCGATGCGCTAGCCGCATTAGCATCGACATCAGATCCTAACCTCAAAAGGATCATACCAGTCGAAGGGATAGAAAAACCAAGCATCGACATAGCTCTCAAAGCTCTGTCCTTGAAAGAGGACGGGCCCGCTGTGAAGAACGATGTCAAACGCAAAGAGTCTCCCGGAGACACTAATAGCGACATCATCGAGATTGACGATGATCTTGATCCTAGAAACACTGTATACGTCGCGAACGTCCCCGACGGACTCATTCAAACCGCATCAACTAGTCAGGGACCTGATCCTAACAACGATGAAGATTGGAGAACTCCGATCATTCGATACATCACAAACGGCGAAGTTCCCGACGGCAAATGGGAGGCGCGAAAACTTAAAATGCAAAGTGCGAGGTACTGCGTCACACAAGGAGAGCTCTTTAAAAGGTGCCTCTCCGGACCTTACCTTAAATGCCTTGACAAAAAGCAAGCCCTAGCCGTGATTACACAAACACATGACGGATCCTGCGGAAGCCATTCCGGACGACGAGCATTGGCCGTGCGAATCAAAAGGCAAGGCTACTATTGGCCTACAATGGCCACCGAATGCGAATCTTTCTCCAACAAGTGCGATAAATGCCAAAAGCATGCCCCAATTATCCACCAAGCGTCGGAGAAACTCTCCTCTATCTCATCACCATACCCATTCATGCGGTGGGGAATGGACATCGTTGGACCGCTGGTCGCATCTGGCAAAAAGAAAGCCACACATCTATTGGTAATGACAGACTACTTCACCAAGTGGATTGAAGCAGAGTCGTACCAGAAAATTAAGGACGTTCATGTTAAGGAGTTCGTCTGGCGAAACATCGTTTGCAGACATGGACTACCCCACGAGATCGTTACCGATAATGGATCTCAGTTCATATCAAACACGTTCAAAGAGTTCTGCAGAACTTGGAACATAAAGCTGACTTACTCAACGCCACGCTACCCCCAAGGGAACGGGCTAGCAGAAGCAGCTAACAAAGCGATTATGAACGGCCTCAAGAAAAGGCTCAACGAGTGCAAAACAACATGGAGTGACGAACTCCCAGCCGTACTCTGGGCCTACCAGACTACCCCCCGCAAATCCTTGGGCGAGACTCCCTTCTCGCTGGCTTACGGAATCGAGGCGGTAGCACCAGCTGAAATTCTCGTGTCAAGCATCCGCAAAGAAGAATGCCCACGACAAGAGGAACTTAACAACAAGATGATAACTGACGAGCTCGACCTCGTCGACGAAAGAAGGAACCTCGCATTAGCTCGACTCCAGAATTACCAACAAGCCGCAGCTCGCTACTATGATTCCTGAATCAAAACTCGAAGGTTTCAAGTAGGAGAGCTCGTCTTGCGGAAAGTGTTCGACCATAAAAAGGAAGAACACGCTAGAAAATTAGGGGCAAAGTGGGAAGGTCCTTACCAGGTCACCGACGTCGTGAAGGACGGGGTCTACCGACTCAAGTCGGTGGAAACCCAGAAGCCCGAAATACGACCTTGGAACATCATCAACCTCAAAAAGTATTTCCACTAGGAGTACATCAACATAATCGAACTACGAAATGGCTGGATCCCCTTAAAAGGGTACGTAGGGAGCTCGACTTCGAGCGCAGCCACCCCCCCCCCAAACACAAAGCTCTTACCGAGCTCGACAACTTCTGACGAAGTCATACTAGCTTATCTTTTTGAAATCAAAATAAGTCTTCTAATCAAACGTCTCTTCCTGTTAGAGCCGTTACGGTGATATGAAATTATCTCTTCCAACGGACCAAAGTGATATGAGATTATCTCTTATATAGCAAAGTGATATGAAATTATCCCTTCCCAAAACAAAAGATATGAAATTATCTCTCCCGAAACGAAAGATATGAAATTATCTTCTAAGTCAAAGCGATATGAAATTATCCTTCCGAGTAACCTGAAATGGCCTCTCCCAAAGTCAATTCTCCCGACCTGATACATCTCGAAAGAACTAGAGGGCCACCCTCTCCCGTTAAACGAAAACGTCGAAGTCAAAGCAACCGGTCACACGGAAAGGCCTCCGCGCACAACGAGCCTTTGTAAGTTTACTTGATTTATCTTCCCCATTAAAACATTAGACTCGTACTGCACATTACGAAGGGGCCCGAACTCAAGTACGAACGATCAAACCATGAAGGTACTAAAACTGTAAAGTCTATGCTAAGGCATGAAAGACTCCAAAAGAAATTCGTTAAAAGATGGACACAATGTCCTCGAACAAAGCCCGTTTGGGCAAATAAATGTTTTTCCAAAAAAAAAAAAAAACAAAGAATGTACATATAAAAAAAAAAAAGAGCCCCTAAAGGCAACATCATTATTACGAGCGCAAAGAAGCCTCGTCTCCATCCTCCGCCTGATCACCGGTAGACGCAATCCCAGTCGGGAGGCTCAATCCGTATTGATCAAGGCGGGGAACAACCGGTGGCGGAGCACGCGCCAAAATGACTGAGTCGCTCGACACGGCCGGCAAGTTCAACTTGCTGACACTAAAGTCAGAGACCGCCGCGGCGTTCATCTCTTCCATGGCCGTCCTCTTCTGGTCGGCCAACCTCAGAACTTCCCGAGTCAAGTCAAGCTCGCCGGAAGCAAACTCCGCGATGAGTTCGATATTGGCAAGGGTTTCTTGGAGGCGAATCTCAGCGTTGGTCTCGAGCTTCCGCTTCTCGCTCTTCTCCTTGATCCCTTTAAGGATCCCCAAATATTCCCCACTCATCTTCTTCCTCGCCTCGTGGGACGCGACCTTTATGTAGAAGTCTCTCCCCGCAAGAACTCTCTCCAGGTCGATCCGATCTTGGGCAGCTTGCACCGCGGTGACACGAATCGTCTCTTCGGCAGCCAACGCCCGGCCTTCGGCCACCCGAAGCCTCTGGGAAAGGTCCTCCTCGCGATTCTCGAGAACCAATAGCCCATTTTCCTCTCGAGCTCCTCCTCCCGAGCAAAGGAATCCTGCAATTCTGCGGTCAAAATACGAGCCGACCTCCTAGCGGCCTCGAGCTCATCCTCCCGCGATCGCTCACGAAGCTCGCGTTCGGACCGGACCATAAGTCCGCTCGTAGCCTCCAGAAACTGCATAAAGACACGAATTTCAAATATCTTTCTTACCAAAGAAAGGCAAAAACAAGAACTATGGTTGATACCTTTCCAGTGGCTTCGGCCATCTTGGCATACAAATCGCCAAAGGCCGGGTCCCCGGTAACCGGAAGCGGAACCCCTGCGGGTCCGACACGCCTCGACAAACGGGCCGCGCCCCGGGGCATCCCGACACTCTCGCTTGAACTACTCGAGCTCGTCTCCGTATCGATCCTTCGACGCTTCGGTACGGGGGAAGGATCCCTGCCCACGTCCGGATCGTCGAGGCAAGGATCGCGCAAGGAAGGCTCCCTGGACGGAACCGAGTCCGCCCTCCGAATAACCAGAGAGGAGGCGACCCCCCTGCCTCCGCGGACGCATCACGGGCCCCGGAGCTCGGAGGGACAACCGTGGAAGGGAGAGGAGAATCACACATGGCAAAAAAGAGCGCATTGCTCAGACTCCCATCCTCCACCCTTTTTGCCAGATCTATGGGGTCCTTTCCGTTCCGGCGACTCCTCGACCTACGAGATAACTTCTCGTGAGATGGGGTGCTGGCATCCGAGTCCACGCCCGAGGAAGGCCGACCTGTAGAATAAAAAAAGAGGGGAGAAGTCTTTAGACTCTTCCCAAATAATGACGAGCCGAATGTCACGAACAGAAAACTCACCTTCTCTTGCCCGCTCGAATATGCGAAGCGGAGGTCGCACGGTTCGACCCAGAGAAGTCCCGCGAGGTACAGGAGGAAGGGTTTGCTCCCGAAAGACCCGGGACCGACCCTGTGGGACCCTTCTCGGATTGACCCTCAAGGTAGCCTGTACACGCTCGACCGTGAAACTGTCCCAGTTAACGGAACCTCTCCTTAGATGGGCTATTAAGGCCTCCGTGACTGGATTAAGGTCGAGCGATTCAAGGGACTCTGCAATATAGAACGAAGCACGTCAGGGATCAAACTGACACGAGAAATAATAACCAAAATAGCAGAAAAAGCCTCACCAACGTCGGTAGCCCACCGCGAGGGAACGACTGAGCAATCAAACTCTCCGACCGAGTGGTGAGTCGTCCTAAAGAAAAAATACTGGTCCCTCCACCCTTCCCTCGGCGGGAGACCGTCCAAGATCCTCCCAAACCGGGGGGAAAGACGGTACGACCCTGGAAAGCGGGAATCTTGCCTCACCGAGCAAACCCGCATTAACTCCTCGGGACCGAACTCAATCCCTTCCTCCGCAGCCCTAACTCCGAGTCCGATAACGTACCGAACGAAATTTGGCGTCATCTGATAAAAAGCCATCTGGAGTTGGGCCAGCACCAAGAAGACGAGGCGAGGAATGGGAAAGAAAAGCCCACATTTTTCGAAATACGTATAAGAGGCACAGCAGTAGCCCTCTATGATCGTCTCGGGGGATACCACCGAAGAAGGGATGACGATTTCAACTTCCGTCGGAATCCGGCAGAGCACCCTCAATTGCTGGATACGGTCCACGGTTAACGAAGACGGCCGGTGCGGTCCAAACGACCCCGCCGCCGCACTCGTACTCGCTCCCGCAGGATCCCTAGAAGCCATGAAGGAAAAAGGAAATTTTCTGAAAGAAAAACTTTTTCTCTAACGGCAAAGGAAGTAGGGAGAAAAAGTTCGAACAGGTTAAGAGTAGGAAAGCAAAGGACTTCCTCCAAACAATGTGAATGATTATTTATATCAAAGATTGTGCGCAGTATCGCCCGTACAACTCCTTACTCGCATTAATTGCTGGTAGGATCGAGATGACTTGGACCCCTCGCTTCCCTCTTGCCAGCCGTTGATCTGAGATCAACGGCTACAAAACACGTAGTAATTGGGTCACGTCATCAACAAAGAACGAGCCCGAGAAGACGCTTCGTAATCTTCGAATCTGAGCCGTTAACGATCGACCAGATCTACGGTGGAAAATGGATTTTAAAAATCCGCGCACGCAACAACTGTCTACGCGCTGATAAGTAGTTCAGCTCGTCTCACGCGCTCACTCCGCGCCATTGGATCAAAACAAGATCAACGGATGGGGCGAAAATAATCATTGGATTCGTCGCATCCAAGGCATGCACCTCTTCCCGAGAATGTCCACCGCCCATTAACCTCGACTTCTCGAATTCAATGGGCTGGGGGGATATTGTTGGTACTGGATTTCCCTCTAGGAAATCCGGCCCATTAACAGACAAGACAAAGGCCCGTAATTACGAGCCCATTCCAGAATCAAAGATGGACGGGAGAGCCAACTCTCTTGTTGGGCCCAAGCAAAGCAAGCGCCTTGGAGAGACCCAGACGATGCCGAAGCCGAAGACAATCGAGCTCGAGCTCGGCAGAGGATGACGTGGAGATAGAGCAACTCGGTCTTCGTCAGTTCAACTGATCCGCACGAATCTTGGAGATCGTTACAACGACGAGGCCGAAATATCAGGACGAAGATATCAGAATCGAGACTATTTAAAGGAAGAAGTGGCGACTCATTAAAAAGAATTCCAACCTAGGATAAGAACACTTCGATTAGATAGCTCGATCCTATACTTTGTACTCTCTTCTCGACTGTGTTTGTTCTATCTCGACGATCAATCTCAATAAAGTCTTTGATTCATAGGAAACTATACCATTTCTATATCCAAAAGTCCAAATCCACGAATACAAATTCTTAGTGTGAATCCCGGATCTCACACTCATGTCATTAAAATGATGGGTTACATTGATAACCTGGGGAAACTGGAATGTCCTGTCAGCTTAGAGTTGGCCACTGACATCATTCTGCAGTCACTGCCGTCTAGTTATGATAAGTTTATCAAAAGCTATATCAAGATTAACTTGACGAAGACGTTGACTGAGCTGCATGGCATGCTCAAAACAGCAGAGCAAGACATCATAAAGGGTAAAAGATTTGAGAAATCTTGTGTTGACAAGGGTAGAGGCAGGGCCGTCCAGATTTGGAATCAGGATAAGCATGTGTCATCTTATAAGCCCAAGTCCGGCCTATCTGGTGTTAGAAAGTGCTTCTACTGTGGTGAGTCAGGGCATTGGAAGAGAGATTGCATTAAATTCTTGGAAGATTCACAAGAGATGAAGGAGATGTATGGTACTTCTTCTTCAGGTATTGTGTTATTACTTCAAGTTCTACATATGTATTGGATACTAGTTGTGGTACTGATATTTTGGAAATATGCAGGGCCTAAGCAACAGTAGAACGTTGAGGAAAGGACAAGTGGAACTGCGTGTCTGGTATGGAGCAATGGTTGCTACATAAGCCGTAGAGATTCTCCACTTGTAGGAGCCTTTCAAGCTTGGTTTTTGAATTAAGTAATTGCTACTATGTACATGCTTCATGCAGAGATGTCTTTCATTTTCTTGTAAAGAATTTGGATGTTTTTCATTCTGATAAAAGACAGTTGTTGCTCTTTTGATCTTAATGAAATATTATATGGTAGCACCCCTTTTTGATAAATGAGTTTTATGTCTTAAACCAATATACTCTTGAATATAACATAAATACCAAACGGTTTAAGTCTGATGACTTGAAATCTTCAGTACTTCATTACCTTATTGATGGCTTCAGTAAGTATGGCTGTGTTCATTTGATGAGACACGAGTATGAATCCTTTGAGGAGTTCCAAAAATGAAGTATATAACCGATTTGACAGAAGTATTGAGATCCTCGATTAGATCGCGGAGGAAAATACTTGAGTCAAGAATTGGGTGATCATCTAAGTGAGTGTGAAGTCATATCACAACTCTTTTCTCCTGGAAAACCTAAATGGTGTTTCTGAGAGAACGAATCAAGACCTTATTAGATATGCTCCGATTAATGATGAGTCAGAATCTTCCATTATCCTCTCAAAAATATGCTCTAAAATGAATATGTTTACGCAAATTAAGTTTCCTATTAGAATCAGTTGAAAGACACCACATTGGATGTGGACTGGATGATTTCCAAGTATGTTTTTCTGATTAATTGGGATTGCAAGGTTTGTGTAAGACAGTTGTCAACAAACAAACTTGAACCCAAATCTGATAAGGTCTGCTCGCCGGTTGTCCTAAGGAAACCATGGCTTAGTACTTTTGCAACCAATCCGAGAACAAAGTTTTGTTGTTCGGAACTTTGTTTTTCCAAGAAGAACAGTGGGAGTAAAAGTACAGCTCGAAGAAATTCGAGAAACACAGGAGGCTGTTCGACCTGTTAAGGGAGAGCAGCGATTGGATCTACAGAGTGCTGTAGGATCTACACCTGTGGAGCCTGAAGTTCGCTGATCCTAATGGATCCGTCACTAAACCGAGGGTGATTCCTCATGACCGATTGATGTGATATGTTGATCATTGAAAAGTGACGAGCCTGCGAAATTCAAAGAAGCGAAAGTGAGCTCCAACTCCGAAAATTAACTAGGAATGTATGTTAGCTTCACTGATCCATTCTGGATTGAAGCAAACACCTTGGAGTTGGAATCAATGTTCTGTTAAAACGGTCAAAGGCTTTGACTTGATCAGGAACGAATAGGAACCGTGCGTTTACAAGGAGACTAGTGGGGTGTAGTTGCAATTCTCACACCGTATGTTTATAACATACTTAATCTCATAAACGACGTTCTGACGCTAAAGTCTTGTCAAGATTTGGGTCGGAAGTCAAATTTAACGATGGACATGGGAGAAGCCGCGAAAGCTCATGGAATAAGGATCCATTGAAATGGATTGCAAAGGCTAATTGGACCGTGTCAGAATCCTTATGTTGATAAGGTATTGGACAGTTCAAATGTGCTTGATTCCAAGAATGACTTCACACCAAAGGTCTTATGGCAATAATATTAGCAAGATGAAGTGTCTTGGACACTGGCTGAGCTGGTATCTATGAGTATGATTCCTCTTTGCTTATGCAATAGAATCCATCATGAATGCCATATTTTACACTCGTCTGGTTATAGCTAACGCATAAAGTATGACGAGAAGATACCAAATTAGCTCCGGTAAAAGTCACTGGACAGTTATAAGAAATATCCCCAAGTATTTGAGAAACACTAAGGATAGGTTCTAGTTCAACTGAGGAAATGATGAATCTGTTATGAGTAGTTAGACGGACAAAGATGATTCCCGGTTCCCACCTGGTTATGTCTCTTTGTGATGCGGTCATCAGAACCAGACCAAGCCAGGTGCTCACTAACTCAATCACTGACTCAACCACTACGTCAGTCAGCGCAACGAAACCAAGAGAAGTCAAGACCACAATGATTTATGATCCAAAACCAGGCATAGGACTGATTATACATCCAACAATCAATCCTAAGAAGACATATGCCCCAGGAGGAATCATACCACATGGAGAAGAGATTATGGAGCCGAGAAGATCCAACAAGGCGTATGAGCTTATCTTAGCTCAAGTGGAGACCAAGGTCAAGACATCTAGCTCAGCTCATCATCAGCATGCCACTAAGAAGAGTCATCCCCAAAAGATGACACAAGAAGAAGATACCAAAAAGGAGCTAACCATATGTAGCATCACAGCTAACTCAGGAAGTAGCATCGGCACTAGCTCAGCAGACTTGCCATATATGGAAGCATTCACATTTGGAAGGTCAATTCAGCACCAAACGTTTACCTATCAAAACTACAGTGTATTGAGCTCCTTTCCATCAAGTCTAGACGTCCCCAGCTGCACAAGACCACACAAGATTCTCCATAACTTCAACAAGTCATACTTACCATTTTTGGAGAAGAAAGAGATCAAACACCAACGGCTTCTTTCCAAGAATGTAAGCTGCGAGTTGTTTGTCAATCAAGTTGTCCCAAGGATCCTCACTTATCCCTTAAAGCCATCCAGATACAAAGAAAGCAACAAGATCAAGGATCCTCACCATATTCAGCCTAACGGCTAGTTTTCATTAATTGTCGATTTGTTTCTTGTTCAAGGTCAATATGACCGTTTGTAAAGAGCCTATAAAGTTCCCGAAGAAAGGAGGCTAGTACAAGTTGTCTCAGCCTTCACCGAAAAGGCTTATGAATGGTGGCTAAAGGAGAACACACCAACCATCTTTAAGAAGCCAGTACTGGATTGGAGAGATCTCAAGTCCAGGATGAAAAAAGAATTTGTGGAGAAACTTCAAACCACCACCAAGAGAGTGAAGATTGCATCCGAAGCACAAGCTGCTCCTAAGTCCAAGTCTGTTTGCTATCCAGAAAATAAGGAGACTCTTCAAGCAAAGCAGGATCAGAAATGGCAGGAGATCAAGGAAGAGCCACCAGACCAAAGCGAGGACACTACATCAAATAACATTGTGAGTCTTTCTTTGATCCATTTCATTTCTCATGACTCAACAGCTGTGTTAAAAGATTTGTTAAACTTACAAGAAGAAAGAGATCAAACACCAACGGCTTCTTTCCAAGAATGAAAGCCACGAATTGTTTGTCAATCAAACTGTCCCAAGGATCCTCACTTATCCCTTAAAGCCATCCAGATACAAAGAAAGCAACAAGATCAAGGATCCTCACCAAAATCAGCTCCAACGGCTAGTTTCATTAAGTTTCGATTTTCTTCTTTATTTTTGGTCATATGACCATTGTGTATAACTTATATAAGCTTAGCATAGTCCTTTGTATTATTCACCTTTCAACGCTTTCAATCAATCAACTAAGTATTATTCAGTTTCTTTCAAAGAGTGTCTTTGTTAAGAATTTTTCCTTCTCTTGAATAAGTGTGTGATTCACCTATTCTCTAGAAAACCTTGGATTAACTTGTTTGTGTGATACAAATAAGTTGTTCAACCACAGATTGAGAGAGTCAATCAGCCCGTCGAACAAGTGAGTTGTTCATCTCATCCATTCGTTCCATCCATCTCGGTCAAGCAAGAGAGCTCTTAAGCCAGTGCTTGTCCTCCATCAATCCATCGCTCAAGCTTCCGCCTTGGGGCTACATCATCTGGTATCAGAGCCGAAAGGTTCCTAAATCAGGTGTTTTCTATCCTTTATCCTTTCGGTTTTTATTGCCTCTAGTTTTTGTTTCGTTTTAAAAAAAAGAAAAAAAAAAAACCATAAAAATTGTTTTCATTTTGCATCTTCAAATCAAAAAAAAAAAGTTTGTTTTGTGTTTCTTTTGATTTCTATTTCTGTGTGTTTTAGTTGTTTCCAAAAAGTAAAAAAAAAAAAAAGTTTTTGATATTTATTCGATTTCTTAAACCAAAAGCCAAAAAAAATTGTTATTTCCATATATTACACTTGCATTTCGAAATTTAAAAAAAAAGAAGTGCTATTCCCATATTTGTTTTTGTGTGATTTCAAAAAAAAATTTAAAAAAAAAAAAGAAAGAAAGAAGTTTTACATTAGTTTTGTGTATCAAGAAAATTTAGTTTTCCTTATATACCAAAACCGTGTGGAGTTTTTAAAGGAAGTAGAAAATTTACAAAAAAGGAAGGTTTTCAATTTTCATTCAAATCACTTCGAACCCATTGATACTCTTTTAATTTGAATTGTTTCAGGAACTAGCTCAGACATGGGAGAAGGAGCAGCTGCTGATCAGATCACCATGAATCAGCTTCTTGAAGTCTTGAGAGGCATGAGTGAGCATCTGACCCAGCTAGAGAAGTCTCATCCTACACAACAACAAGAAGAGAATGGACTTGGGAATGCACCAGGAGCTACTTATGTGGAGCCTAAACCACCAGACCAACCTTGGAGAACAAGGACGACAAAGTCACATCCACCAAGGGCTTCCCAACGAAAATCAGGGAGTGACTCAAGCCGTGCAACATTCCATGCCACCTACAAGTCAAAAGTCAGGTTAATTTGGGATGATGGATATTATTATTATGGACCTGAATTCTTTGTATATCCAAGAGGTAAAGCAAGCTACATAGATTGGGAAAGCAACATGGAAGAGTACTTTAGCTACTATTGTGTTCCTAATGAAGAGCGACTCCATATAGCACTTGGACAACTCACCAAAGAGGCTCTAAGACGGTGGAGCAAGGAAGAGTATGAGAGATGGTACTACAAGGAGCCAAAGATCAGAACATGGGATGACTTAAAGTTGAGAATGTGGGAGAAGTATTGTTCACCGAACAAAACTACTTATCCACCGAAGAGATCATCAACTCCTAAACTTGTGCAAGATGCCAATAGCTCTCAAACAAAGTATCAAGGTAAGTTCTCTGTCTCTAAGAATACATTAGAACTAATGTGTTGTAAGTGTAAGAGCAGGGATCATGTTGCTAAGGACTGTCCAAGAAAGAGGACTACAACATCAAATGGTGAAAAGCTAGTACCACAAGAGGCCAAAGGAGGAGAAAAGCAACCAGCAGCCTCTAAACCATTTAATGAGTTTCCCACCTTCAGATTTGCACCAGTAGAACACACTCACGAAATCCTGAAGGAGAAGCAAGAGAAGCAAGAGAAGAAGCAAAGCCACAAAGCCTCACCCAATTCAACCGGATCCAGCTTTGATGCCTCACTCAAGCTCCTAGACATGCCAACACAAGGTAAGTGTTCTAACCTTGTAAATTCCAAAGAGTCAACCTGTTATAAGTGCCATAAAAGAGGGCATTTTGCTGCAAATTGTCCATCTAAGAAGTTGTTCAAAGATATAACATCAGAGTTGAAATTGGAAGTAACTAACACAAATGATAGTTTTGTGCAATCTGATATTTTAATTTCCAATTCAAGATTCATGCACTTGTCTTTGCCAAAGAGTTTTGATGCAGGAATAAGACAAGGAGAATGGCATATAAGCAAAGGTGAAGAAAATCAATTCTTACACCTTACTTGTTCAAAGGAGACCGCGAAAGAGGAAACCAAGCAAGACAACAACAGAAGAGTGCAAGCAAACAAGGTGAATTCTTCGCACTTTTCATCCCAAAGGAACTTTTTGTTTGCTTTGAGCAAGTGATAGAAGGGTAGACATTTATCAGTCGACCTTGAGATGAAGCGATTCAGAGCAGCTATTTTGCCGGTTAGGCGATGGACTTCTCGCGTTGTTCTGGGAGATTTCATCTCTATGAACGTTGCGATCTGTTTGGGGTTCGCTTCGATCCCTCTTTCGGTTACTAAGTAACCGAGGAATTCTCCTGAAGGGACCCCGAAGGTACATTTAGCTGGGTTGAGTTTCATCCCATACTTGTTAAGAATGATAAAGCATTCTTTTAGTTGGGGGATGTGATCCTCGTACCTCGAAGATTTTACCAGCATATCATCGATGTAGACCTCCATGGTTTTGCCTAGGAGTCCCGAAAACATCTTGTTGACGAGGCGCTGGTAAGTTGCTCCTGCGTTTTTCAGTCCGAAGGGCATGACTTTGTAGCAGTACGTGCCTCGATCCATTATGAACGAAGTCTTTTCTTGGTCTTCAGAGTTCATTAATATTTGATTGTACCCTGAGAACGCGTCCATAAAGGATAGCAGCTGATGTCCAGCGGTGGCCTCGACCAATCGGTCGATGTGCGGGAGTGGGAAGTTGTCCTTTGAACATGCTTTGTTGAGATCCGTGAAGTCTACACAGACCCTCCACTTTCCGTTCTTTTTCTTAACCACCACGGGGTTCGCGAGCCAGTCGGGGTACTTGACCTCTCTGATCGATCCGATTTTTAATAACCGATCGACCTCGTCATTGACGGCTTTGGCCCGTTCAGGGCCTAGATTTCGACGTTTCTGTCTTACCGGTTTGTAGGTTGGGTCGACATTCAGCTCGTGGCTGGTTACGTCGATGTTTATCCCTTTCATGTCTGCTGAAGACCAGGCGAAGGAGTCGACATTCTTTTTGAGAAAAGAGACCAGTTCGTTCTTAACTGGGTCTGATAGGTCGATTCCGATGCCAATGAGTCTTTCGGGATGAGCCTCGTCTATGTAGACCTGAGTCGTGAGGTCCTTTGGGGGTCCTATTTGACTGGGGTCGTTCGACCTTTTGGTCTGCATGGTGGCGAGCTCCTCCTCTCTCTGTAATTGCTACGCAGGGGATTTCTCGATCTGTTTGTATCCGTTCATGTAACAATGACGGGAGATCTTTTGACTTCCGTAAATGGTTTTGATCCCTTTGGGTGTCGGGAACTTTACGCATTGGTGGTAGGTCGATGGTACCGCTTTCATGTCGTATATCCATGGTCGACCTAGGATTGCGTTGTAGGGAGCTGGCCGATCTACTATGATGAACTCTGTCATTCTCCGAACTCCTCCAGCAATTACTGGGGCGAAGACGGAGCCCATCGAGTATGTCGTTTCGCCAGCAAAACCTACTAGTGGTGTCTTTTCTTCCACAATATCGGAGTCGTTAAAGTCCATCTTTTTGAACGCGTCGTAAAAGAGGACATCTACCGAACTTCCTGTGTCAATCATTATCCTTGAGAGTTCGACATCTCCCACTATTAGACAGACGAGGAGAGCGTCGTCGTGTGGTTTGTCGAGATTACTTGTCTCGCTCTCGTGGAAGATGATTTCGTGGTCTGGACCCAACATTGGGGTTTTTTCCCCTCTGTCGGTCTCGACTCTTCTTTGAAGAGCTTTGATCGAATTGACCGAGTCGCGGCAAAGCTTGGAGCCACCGAAGATGAAGTCGATTCGTTTAGGGGGTATAGCCCGTACACCCCCCCCCCCCCCCGGCAGAAACGAGGGAGATTGATTCTTGAGCGTAAACTTTTGGCAGGAGCCGGAGGCGGGGATAGTGCCGAACCTCCCGGAGTACCGCTCAGGTTAAGCTCGCCGAGGATGAACTCGACTCGCTTCCGCGACCCTTGAGGGAGTGTTTCGGGAGATTCCGGCTCCTTTGACCGTTCCCGTTTGTTTTGAGAGTGCTTTTTGGAGTTCGACTCCTTGGTCTGTTTGTTTTCCTTTTTGTCGGACAGAGTTTCCTCCTCGACCTCGGAGTCTTTTTTGCTTTCGGACTCTTGTTTTTGAGCCTCTGCTTTAGCTCGAGTATAGCAGTCCTCGGTCGAGTGCCCTCTCTTATTGTGGAAATCACAGAATTTTTCCTTGTCGAACTCGAATTTCTTCGAGCTCTTTGGGCTCTCGACCGCGTTGACGTTCCCTGACTTATGGGAATCCTTTTTCGAGTTCGAATTCTGCGAGCTCGACGTTTCTTTTCTTTTCGGTGCTTTTCCCTGAGGGCCGTGGTTTCGTCCTCGAGGCGAACAAAGGCCGATGCACGATGGAGGGCGTCATCGAGCGTTTGAGGTTCGCGGACTGTTATTTCCTCGCGGAATCTGGTTGAGAACCATAGTCCCCGTCTTAACGCTTCTATAGCTACCTCATCTCGTGGGTTCGCGATTTTGGATTTTATTTCCTTAAATCGGTCGATGTACGAGCGAAATGTTTCATCGGGTTTTTGAGAGACGCCAAATAAGGCTGCCTCGGTAGTCTTTTCCTCGATGAAAACGGAGTATTGTTTGAGGAAAGCCATCATGAACTGGGTGAAATTGTCAATGGACCTTTCTTCCAGTCCGGCAAACCATTCTAGGGCAGAACCTGATAGGTTTTCCGCGAAGAGCCTGCAGAAGGCTGACTCCCTCTCCTCATCGGTAAGGTACAACCTTGCCATCGCTAGTCGGAATGCCCTGATGTGGGCTTTCGGGTCTGATTTCCCAGAGAATTCTGGAAACTTAGTTTTCTTGATCTCACGGATTCTTGCAAACGCAATCCGATCTGTGAACGGCGTTTGTTGTGTTTCTTCGATCACTCGATCGATGTCAGGAGCCGCGCTCGTCGCCATGTGAACTTTCGAGCTCAAACTGTTAAACTGGGCTTTAGCCTGTTCAATGTATTGTCTAAGCATATCGTGTTCATCGCCTTCCGCGGGTGCGAACTGGACTTGTGCCCGACCTGGCGTTTGTTCTGGAAAAATGGGGTCGAGGAGATCGATCGTTGGGATCGACCTCGTCTGATCGACCTGCGGCGTTCGGAACTGAACTGAGTTCGATCCGTTAAGGAGTCCCGAGCTCGAGGCGAAGGCTGAACCTCCTAGTTGCCTCGGTCGGATGTTAGAGTTACTCGGGAAAGGTGGTGGCCCGGGTAATGGTCGGTTTCTTGATCCGGTTGGATCTGTGACCATTGAACTCGAACCAAATGGGGTCGGTAGCGCGATAGGGGCCATTGTAGGGCGGAAGCCACTATTTGACGTATTACCGAAATTTCCCGACGTTCCCGGAGGAGTTACTACTTGGGAGAAGTCCAAGCGAGTACACGGTGGAGGACTTATGGGAGTTCGCGTTGGTCTGCCCCCTTGGCTTTGACTGGCGAGCTCTTCAAGACGGGCGTTCAGGCGCCGCTCTTGTTCTTCGAGTTGCGCTGCCAGAGAACAGTTTGCGACCTCTTGGGCCCTTGCGCTTGCCTCGTTGTTTCTCATTCGATCTACCAACAGGCTTAACATCGAACGGATCTCGGCAAGATCGCTTGGTCCTTGTCTCTGTGGAGCAGAAGGTAGTGGCGAATTAGGTCTGGTTACTCCAGATCCTCCTCATGGGGTGGGTATTGAGTCATTTCTCATCCACACCCAGTTTCTGCTCGGATCATTAGTTCCTGACAAAACATTTGTCGGAGTCTGGCTTGTCGCGATTGTTTGAGCGATGGAGCCGGCTGGTGCCGAGGTCGTGGTGATTGAGGCAGAGCTCGTCAACACGCCGTCGGTCTGACCCATGTTTCTTACCCCGGTAGTGTTCTGAGGAACGTTGTCGACCGTTTGAGGGCGGTCAACTGGTGGTGTGGCGCTGGGAGAGCCAGTTTAGTCGGGATTCATCTCGATCTATCGGATCTAGGATCTGATTCTTAAGATAGGAAAGGCTATAGAATGTCCCCACAGTCGGCGCCAAATGTGAGATCCGGGATTCACACTAAGAATTTGTATTCGTGGATTTGGACTTTTGGATATAGAAATGGTATAGTTTCCTATGAATCAAAGACTTTATTGAGATTGATCGTCGAGATAGAACAAACACAGTCGAGAAGAGAGTACAAAGTATAGGATCGAGCTATCTAATCGAAGTGTTCTTAGCCTAGGTCGGAATTGTCTTTAATGAGTCGCCACTTCTTCCTTTAAATAGTCTCGATTCTGATCTCTTCGTCCTGATATTTCGGCCTCGTCGTTGTAACGATCTCCGAGATTCGTGCGGATCAGTTGAACTGGCGAAGACCGAGTTGCTCTATCTCCACGTCATCCTCTGCCGAGCTCGAGCTTGATTGTCTCCGGCTTCGGCATCGTCTGGGCCTCTCCAAGGCGTTTGCTTCGCTTGGGCCCAACAAGAGAGTTGGCTCTCCCGTCTGTCCTTGATTCTGGAATGGGCTCGTAATTACGGGCCTTTATCTTGTTTGTTAATGGGCCGGATTTCCTAGAGGGAAATCCAGTACCAACAGTCATGTTTATGAAAAAAACTGACATCAGCATTATTTGATTATTAGATAATTAAATAATGGTCCCAAGTATTTTATGTTCATTTTATAGGTTATCAAGTTGAGGACTTGATCATGAAACCCTATAAGTAAAAGATGACATAAATTGTGATTGTCCCTAGTCGAGATTGTCAAAGTGGGACACTGACAACCGCGAGAGACTAGCTTGTGAGGTGACTGTTGACTAAGTTTTATGGAGTCAATGATATGAGTATCACAGTCAAGTCACATAGATATATGTTGGTGAACATATGATCGGACATGACCCGCTAATGAGAACTCTACAGGATAGTTATATCTGTGTCATGAGAGTTTCTCATTACGACTATATAGTATAGTCCTTAGACCTGAGTTCATCATGCTTTCTAGCATATGAATTGGTGCACTTTGACCTTGTCAAACGTCGATCCGTAAATGGCGGCTATAAAGGCATTTCTTAGGTGTATCATGAAGTATGCGTAGAAACAGGGATGGAACAAGAAGGGATTTGTCCCTCCTATATAACAGGAGATAAATATCTCAGGGCTCATCGAAGATTTGATACTGAGAAAATGCATGGCCGTGCTCAAACGAGGTGATTGTCAGTCGTTTGTTTTATCAGTATAGATCAGGAGTTTGATGAATATGATATTGGCTATAATAAGGATGACACAGTTTCTTGTCTTATGCCATATCGAGATATAGCGATAAAGGGATTATGGGAATAGATGATTCCAGTACAAGTGGGAGATTGTTGGGATTATGTCCTGAAATCATATTGTACTTACTTTGTGTGATAGTTGTATTGTCGAGATCGGACAATTCATATGATACTGGGTAGTCATAATGTTTTGCTAGAAACCGCTTATGACAAATGAGTTGTGACTCATTTCTAGTATCGTGTGAACCTACAGGGTCACACACCTAAGCAAGCTGGATACGCTTTGTATGGGATTGATCATTGGAATATGATCCGATCAATGTATATTGGATACACATTGAATTAGTGTTTTAAGAGGTGTGTCGATCGATGCCATTAGTGCATCGGTCGACACAAGGTCGAAACCGAAACTGATGTTACGGTTTGTGAACTGTGGACCTATTTATAGGGGCCAGGAGACACGACCTAAGTTAGAGCCGTCACAGAGTTTTTCTTGACAGAAAAACAGCCACCTCTCAAAATACAGAAATCCCTAGGAGATCCGAATTCCGGCACTAGCATCCCAGCGGATTCCAGTTTGTGTGCATGTGGACTGCAGTAGAGGCGCAGCATCTGAGGCACTCTAGAGATCTCGTTTATCTAATCAATCATTCCGCTGCCAGAACAAGGTAAACAGATCGGTAAAGATTCAATTACTCGAACCCAGATCCTAGGCTTCAGGAACAAGATGGAATTCTGAATCTGTTAGAATTGGCCGAGTTCCTTCACGGCTACTATTTTCGTAAAGGGGATTTTGACCCCAACATATTTTATTTTAAAGAATACTAGATGAGGAAGCATATGCATGTGAATATAAAATATCAGGTAAAATTTTATCAAAAGAAACACAAATAAGTTTAAGGAAACAAATCAGATTCATGATTGGGTGTAGATAAATTTTCAAAGAAAACACCTTCTCATGAAAAAATAACATTCCTAAAGATAGAAACCACATTAGTGTCAAAATCTAAAACCTTATAACTCTTCTAACCAGCAGAATATCCTAAGAAAACATAAGAAGAAGTTCTCGGAGTAAAGTTATTTCGATCTTTAGTGAGAGTTGAAACATAGCAAAGACATCCAAAGGTTTTCAGAAAAGAATAATCCGAAGGTTTCTATACAACTTCTCATGAGGATATAACTTGTCCAAGACAAGAGAAGGAGTTATAATAATCTGAAATATATCAGATTTGACACAATCAGACCAATAGACCAAAGGAACATTATATTGGAAAGTAATATACATACAACATTGAATATATATTCATGCTTGCGTTCAACAACCGAGTTTTTTAGGTGTATATGCACATGAAAATTGATGTATGATTCCATTATCTTTAACAAAAAGCAAGTTCATGAGCATTATTGATACAAATTGTTTTGATCACAGATTTTTACTAAGTTTAACTAATTGAACTTCATTTTTATTTATTAGCATATAAAGCCATGTCACACTTGTACAATCATCAACTATTGTCATAAAGTAATGATATTATTCTATAGATTAAACATAAAAGGACCCCACACATCTAGATGAATGAGATCAAAAGGAAATTCAGACAAATGACCATGTGAAACAAAAGGCAGTTTTCATTGCTCAGCTAATGGACATATAACACAATGATCTATAAATGACTTATACATAAGTACTGAACCTGAAATGTACTTTAACTTGTTGTGAGACGGATGACCAAGGTGTTGATGCCAGTTTTGTCCATCTTCTACTAAGGATCCACATAAACGAGATGATAAATTTGAAACTTGATTATCCAACATGTATAGACGGTGCAAAAGAACTCCTCTACCAATCATCACGTCCCAAATATTGTCTTGTAGGTAACATGAATCATTGTAAGAATATGCAGAACCATTAGGATCATGCAACATATAACTCAGACTAAGCAAGTTAAACTTAAAGCTGACACATAAAGCACATTATACAAGATGAGATGTTCAGATAATTGTATGGTGTCGGTGTGAGTGATAGGAACACTAGTGCCATTTGGAAGGGAGACTGTAACTCCTGAAACAAGAAAAACAACACTAAACATTGACAAGTCAGAGAAAACATGACCAGTGGCTCAACTGTCAATTATCTAGGCACAATTAAGAAAGATTGGATATAATGAGGAAAGACAATGATGGTGAAAAGTAAAGATATGATTTTCAAAACGTAGATTAGATGGGAAAATACTATTGAGACATTACCAGCATAAGATATCGGCCATGAAACCATTCTCTGTAATAGAAGTTCTTGGGGAAGGAGTTGTCATCTCTGGAATACATACATAGGCACCGAGATGATGAATAAGAGGCTGACCTTGATCGACAGAGAACTGGCTAAGGTCCAAAAATGGTGCAGTTGGTGAGGTATTAGCCACTGCATTGGCTATTTGAGATTAATTATGTGGAAAAGAAGGACGAGGAACATATCCTCGAGGTTGCATAGAAGACTGACTAGAAGTTATTGGATCTAACTGAGCATACTTATAACCCGTAGGATAACTAATGTAGACGATATCACAAGATAAGATCGGAGATCAATGGATTCCGATAAATCATGTTGCTTAGAGTTCTCACTAGTTCGGTATTGAACGAGGAGAAGATGAAGACTTGAAGGAGAAGTAATTCTCTTTGTTTATTAATCAAAAACCAACTTCTACATAATGATCGACATTCCCCTTTTATACGCACAAGGAGATAACACTAAATATCAGGGAATCTATTGGAGATAACACCAAACTCCAAAGATAAATCCAAGATGAAAATAACTAATAACAGAAAAATCATATGAAAACCAAAAACAACACAAAAACTAAACCAAAAATGGTTTAGTAACATACTTAGCCGATTAGTCGCTACATCAATAACCCCAAAGTTTGAAACACTTTTGAATAGTATGTCACTGTGCTTGCAATATATGCAAAAATGACGGTGTTGCTGTTGTTGAGGACGTTGACTAGAAACACAAATAGTATTATCAACAAAACAAGAATATCCAGCTCCGACAGAATAAAAAAGCGTGAAATGAAACAGTCTTGTGCTTGGTAGAAGGTTTGATACCTCATTGGCATTCCTCTTGAGCAACCATATGAAAGACTTCTTCAATTGAAGGATTAGATTTTAACCTAAAATGTGTCTACGGGATGGTTCATAAACTTCATTTATGCCATCAAGAACTTTGTTACTCGACTCAGCTCTTGGAGTTTCTCTCACAAAGTTGCAGCATTACACTTGCATGTCCCACACATACAAACTAGTATCTCCACATAATTTTTATATTCCCCTCAAAGAGTTACCATACTATTGTAATTCGTGCTAACATCCATTGATCCTTGCAAAATTGAGCTTGAACATTGTTCTATCTCAAATCTTATTGTTTAAAGCAGGTTAATATATTCTTATAAATCGCTTCACCAGTAGGCAGGAAAAGAAAGCTATGTCATATCTTCTTATCTACTGAATTCAATTCATTAACCATGTGGCTACAATATCTTTGCAACGACTCCACAAACCCATTTATTCTGCACATTTAGAACTATATGAACATATCTTCTCCATGAGTGAAACTCTATTCCAGAAGAAAGACGATATGTGACAGTCAATCCTACGTGATCAGTAGAATGTAAGTAGTACGGATTTTCGTAGCGGTCGCGAGAGTTAAGTGATTCAATGTTAGAATCGTGAATCACATGAATTTAAGTTACCAGAGCCGTTTATGGATTTGAAATAATCATCGATGCAAAAAATTAAGTCGATTTGAAATATAAAAGAAGAATGGGTTTGATCGAAAGTCAATCAAAGAGATGAAAGAACAGAAACAAGAAAAAACAAAAGTGAAGAGATGAAATCGATCATTTTTAGAATCAGTCTGAGAATATAAACGATAATCAGATGAGAGATCGAGATGCTCATCGCAAGAAGAACTAATTTGTGAAAATGAACAAGAAAAACTTGAAATAAGAAATAATGACGGAAGCAAAATCTCTACTAAATTTGTTAGAAATGCTTTGATACAATATTAATTTGGTAAAGTATATTTTTCATTAAATGGAAAAAAAGACTTTACATCACAGTATATATATTATATAGTATTGGTACAAAAAAAAGATATAGTATTGGTACAAACTAAAAAAAAATTAACCAACCAGCTAAACAGGCTAACTATATACAAATAACTCTAATATTTCGTATTAAAAGGAATTTGAATCGTGAACATAAAAAAAGTTAACCTTTTATGTTAAAACTAGACCACGACATCTTACCTTCGTTAAATATTGTTTGTAGAATGTTTTCGTTGACACGAAAAGGTATGAATCCCGTAACACTTGAGACATTTTTAACTGAGATCCAATTTTAATTTCGATGAAATAGCTTCACAATATCGTTTTTGAATGTCATTGTATGTTGAGTGATGGAAAAAACAGACATTGTGATTCGTGTCATTATTGGGATCGGAGGGCCACCTCAATAATGAATTGAAAATGGGCATATATACATATTTCATCACACACAGATATATATATATATATATATATAAACTGTAGCTAGCTTTTAAATAAAGAAAAAATTGTAGCTAGTTTCAACAAGAATTTTTGAATAAAGTTGAGTATTATTTATTATATATGGAATTTTAAAATGAAAAAAAGTTACAGAAAATTTCGTGTAATATGTATTTTTGTGTATTTTTGTGTATATATAAGCTAATAAGTTGGATAATGTTATTGTGTGGGGATAGTAATACGATATTACTGAAGACGACATAACTCTGCGTTTATGGACGACTAGTTGGACAACCTCCACATTCTGTGTTTTATCGACAATATTGAAAAATAATCTAAATTAAATTATTATGTACTTTGGAAAATTATAACTAATACTAAAAAAATGAACAATAGACACAGTGCGCGTTAGCAAGTTTAGGGTTATCCAATTTTGTATATTACTATGTGCCATTGATTCTTCGTAATAACATACAAGAAATAGGCAAAAATTAACGGGATAAACGGGAAAATAATGTAAAATGTATATCTGTTTTGGTATAAAATATACTTTGTAAAAATATGATATCCTTCTGTAATCGACGGCAAACACGCTTATAATCGACAACCACAGTATTTAAATTTGTGGACCAGTGATTTATTAGAGATGGAAATAAACAAGTAAAAATGTAAAAAGTAATACAAGGACCTTAGCTGTTCGAAGATTGACATGGAGTCGAAGAATAACAAGTCAAGTAACATGGACGAGTCAAGAGGCAGTTCTTGAAGAAACAAACATCTTAAGAAGCTTAAGCTTAATGAAATATGAAGAAGTTTTAATTTTTTTTTTTTTGTCATCGAATTCATTTTCTCATATGATAAGTTTTCCTTATTCTTAAAGAAAAAAAGAAAAAGAAGATTGGCAAGAAGATTCGTACATCTCGATTTAGAAAGTAAGTTAGAGTTAGCAAGAAATATCTATTGTGTATGAATATATGTGGAGAAAACATGTGAGAACCCGAGACGCCGCACAACCTCACCGAGATGGATCTCAACCTCCGGAGCTCCTCTGCACGCCGCTCTTAGCCTCGATGTCCTTCCCTCTGCCATGGTGATGCTATCAACTGACGACGCCGCTCCGCCGCCTCCAATGAAGCCTCCCGACCCGAAAAGCTCTTCTGGTCCGATGTCTGAACCGCCGGTGCCTCCTGTTCCTCCGGAGCCCCCTCCGCCTGTGGATTTTCTCTTATCGTTGATAACTTGTGATTTGCGAGTCAGAGGAGCTTGTTATGGCGGGCTGTCTCTAGCACCTCCGGCTACTGGTTCACTTCTGATTTCTTGGAAAGCTCCTTGGACAAGAGCTCCTCCACAGATGCTTGATAGCCACCATCCGCCGGAACCACCTCCTCCACCTCCGCCTTTGCCGCTAGCTCCTCCGCTCGCCGCTCCTATCCTCCGCCTCACTCTCCTGGTTTCAATGAAACCATCTTATCCTCGTTTTGGATCTGTCGTAGCCCTGCCGGGTCACTTTACAACCGCCTCCGGTGGTGAGGAAATCTCCGATCCAATCAGCGAAGACTCGTCCGAGTTGACTCGTCTGACTCGTCTCCTCGCAGTTTGTTTCGACAAATCTCGAACTTGTAGATCTCTGCCGCCTCTCCTTCGCCGTGGAAAAGCCTCGGATGTTACTAAAAGCTTGTCTCGCGGCGAGTTCCTCTCGGTTTGCTTCTGGCACAGCCCTGCAGTCGACGCTCTCATCAGGGATTGGCTTGCCGGTAAACCGGACCTCCTCTCGGGTTTCCCCCGAAGATCGCTTCCACCTTTTCTTGGGTTGCGTGCTTGCACCCTCCGCCTCATTTCCGCCGGATCTGCTCCAGACAACTCGCGGTGTACTCGACTTCGGAAACTTCCAATGTTCTGCATCGTCGAAATTCATCCCAATCCGGTTAACCCTGCTGACGTTTCAGCCGCTCATCTGCCGGAGTCGTTCTCCGATGTGTCGGCCGAGAAGCTTCGTTCTCTAACGGTCAAGTTGGGCCAGCTTCAATCTGCTTCAATGGGCCAGATTCAATCATTTGTTCCAATGGGCCTTGCCCTAATATTAAGCCCATTACTGTGCCGTACAATCGACTCTATCCGAACAGAGGGTTCGCATTATTACCACAAGGCGTTTCCAAATTCCTCCTTAGCCTGGGAGAGATCACTTCCGTTTTCCTCCCTTCCATGGGAGAGATCTTTTCAAGCCTTCTTTTCTTGGAAAAGTTTGCTTTCACCTCCCTTCCATTATTGGGAGAGAACCTATCCACCATGTCTCTTATTATTTAGAGATCTTTTGTGTCCTGTTGTTATACAGGAAACACACTTCAACTCTTTACTCTGTTTGCTCGCCTCAATGGAGGGTTACAAAGGAAAGGATTGTCTTTCAAAGTCACAATTTAAGTTGACTATCCTCTTCGATTCCGGTTTTACCGTGATTATCGTCTCGACGCATTTGAGCCGTGTCTCATCTTCGTTGTCCCACTCCTTAGTGAGTTTATCTTCTGCTTTCAGTTTAGCTTCTACTTGTTGTAATCAAAGAGGATGTAATATTCCATCTAGCTTCTGTATTCTGGTTTATTAAGTTTATGAATGAAAGTTTCGTGACAAAAAAAAAAAAAAAAAAAAAAGAGAAAACATGTGACTTCACACAATAGAGAACTTTTAACATTAGAATTTTTAGATTATTTTGTAAGAAAGCAAACACTAAAGAGCTTAGATTAGCGAGAGAGGCTTATATTGCATATTTTGGACGTGAAATGCTATATTAATAAGTAAAAGCATGTTTTAAACTTATTGAAAATTCGTTTTAGATGAAACTTATAAGTGCATTAAAAATGATTTAGTAACATATTCTTATAAAAAAATTCCTTATATTATTTTGTGTTCTAATTCCATTATAAATAGTTCTCGTACTCTGAATTGGTATTACTAGAATCATAATATTTTGATCCAGATGCAAAATGAATAGGAACATGATTGTGCTGAACAATATACAACCCCAATTCACCGCTGGATCCCAGCCGAGCAGGCTCAAATAGGCTAGCTCACCACTTTCATGAAACATTCAAACATGCATGTAGTAAACATAAACATAACACACAAAAAAAAAGAACAAGGGATTCAATAATTCGATGATGTGCAATCAACAACAGTTTGAGCATAAAGAAACAAAAAGAACATTATTAAGAGCAGGACCACTAACTATAATTCATATCAAAATTAAATTAAGAAGATTCAATAATTCCATGAAAAGAGTTGACAACTTGTTAACCTACTTGTATAATTAAAAAAAAGATTCCGAAATCTTCACATCAAATTTCACTCGGTAAAGCATAAAGAAACAAAAGGTCCAACATGAAACAATATTTTACAAATGCTTTGTAATAAAATAATACTAACTAATAGTACTATCAATTAGGTATGGGATAGATCCGGATATCCGGCTTTTTTGAGGTATCCGGATCCGGATCCGATTCCACCAGATATGCAATATGATTATCCGGATCCGGATCCGATATGGAATTTAACTAAATTTTTTAGAGTTTACATTTTTCACACAAAAATATAATAACAAAAGATCATATGTGATGATATAGTAGCAAAAGATCGTTGTGAAAGAGATAAAAAGAAATAGCTTAACTAACAAAAGATCAAGATAAAAAAAAAAGCAAAAGAGTTTTTCTATATGTGTTTGTTAAACTTTTATATTAATTGCATATATGTTTTATGACTGAAAAAAAACAGTTAAAATTACGGTTGAATTTTCTACCCATCAAAAATTTCAAGCTTAACAAACAATATACAATTAGTTTAAGGAAAATGACATGATCGCAACCAGTGTTAACTTCCAAAATGATTACACGCAGTAAGCACTCATTTGTACATATCCATATATGATTCCACGTTTCCATAATTTATGGTTAATATAAATAAATTTAGGATGTTTACGATAACATATATAATAATAAAAATATTATAATATAATACAAACGGATATCGGATATCCGGTTCTGAAATTTTCTATTATCCGGATCCGAATCCGGTTCTGACGGATCCATGATTTTACTATCCGGATCCGCATCCAACACTCCGGATATCCGCTTTTTCGGAGCGGATCCGGAGCGGATACCGGATCGGATCCGGATCCCGGATAATAATCTTAGCCCTACTATCAATGATGTAAATCTATTAAAGAAACATTAGTTATATTTAGAATATGTTTTTTGCTGTTTTGGTATCAATCATCTTACTTAGCTTTTTGATAGAACAACTGCTTTTATGTTTTTTTTTTTGAACAAATGTTTTTGTTTTTTGAGCTTTATGTTTTATTGCACGACTGTAAATTTGTGTTTGCACTTAAACACGATTTACTAGTTTGCCACTACTAGACTTTGAATTTATATAAATTATTATTACTATAACACATATATAATATGTTCAACTCCATATATATAATTTTAAAATAAAGAAGTATGAAATGAATATCTAACAAAAATATATGAAACATATTAAAAATTTGGACTGATGAAGACAAATATACCTTTGCGTTTATTGCCACATAAATAAAATTGTGTGATTCTCTGAGTAATTATATTTTCATTTAAAACAATCATATTGATGGAAAGTATTTTTAAAGATTGCTGACGCGTGAATTCTTATCTAATTGGTTGCTTCTTACCTAATCAAAAAGATTAATTAGTGGAACATCATAATTAATCGATTAAAATATTTCATTTTATATACAAGTGATTGTTTAACTCCACCCACTGGCAATAGATTCCTGTCATCAGTCACTTACCTTTCCTCTACAAGTTGAAATTTGATATAAGGAGATTTTAATATCAAGTGCAAGATCACGTATGCATTACTTTACATCCCTTCATTTTTGATTCGTCGATAAAAAGTTGAAAACATGGAGAAATCTTATAATCTATTGTAAGACTCAACATCATGACGCAATCAAATGCGCCTTAAGCTTAACCTCTCGAGTCTCGTCGGGTAATGAAACTTGGTCCAGTTTCCAAATTTTCATAATTGTGTTGTTGTTGTGATATCTGTAACATGATCCTATTAGGACATATGCCCTCTCGATATAATGGTAGTCATTAGTTTCAGAATGTTTTGGTAAAAATGGATGGAGCCAGGTTTTAAAATCCATATTTTATGTCTTTTTCTCATATATTTATTTCTAGTGAATAAAACCGATGTTTTCTTTTGAAAAAAAAAACATTTGAGTTTTGAAAGGAAAACTATCTATTTATGATATGTAGTAAAATATTATTTTAAAGGAAATTAGGTAGATAATTTGGAAAATAATGTTGAAGGTTTGAGTTGCAATCATCATAACTGTGAGGTCGCATGAAGTTTACCTAAATGTAGGCTATACTAAATTTGGGAGCCCACTGAGAGAGTCACCCGCCACAGTGATGGGCTTTTATTAGAGCCCATGAAATTATTCGGCCTGTGAGAAGATTCTGAATCTCTGATTTCTGATTTTAGTAAGAAAAGCAACTCTATTTATTTCTAGAGTCTCTCTCTATTACAATCATGTTATCATTGTGTCTCTTGATCAAAGACTTTTTGGATGTTAATGTGACATTTTCTTTATGCAAGTACACTAATTGATTGCATGCGATTCACCATTTCATGCAGCTGCAGTGAAGTTTTCAGATCACACACAGAAAAACAGTTTGTACATTGCATCAGAAAACCAATACGTATCTGCAACATTATCCAAGACGCAAAAAATATGTAAACCGACGGGGTTAGAAAATGTAAGTAACCTATACCTGAGATGCATCACCTAAGATATATCAGTGAACCAGATAAACAATTTGTATCCATGATTCATCCCCATTGGTGAGAATCCGGAACAAATAGAATTGGATTTTGGTAATTATATTAAAACATTGGAAGACAAAGAAAGATGTCTTAACATTGATAAGAACTCATTACCAGAGGCAAGTTAAACGCATTTGAACTTACAATGTACTGACTTATAAAAAGTGATAGATACGAAAAAAGGATGGAGATTTATTTACTGAAATCGTGTTCAAGAACCATCAGGCATCTCCCAGTTGTCTTCTTCTTCATCCTTTTTCTTACTCTTGGTTGCTGCTGCTGCTTCTTCTCTGGTCTCTTGAGTAAACCTTGCAAATGGACGCCTGAAACAAACAACCCACCAAAAGAATGATGATGAACCAAACCATCTCTGCTATATTTCAATTCTTGAAAGTTAATCTGTCTAATTCTAATCTTCACAAGTCTATTATAAATTGTCAATGGAAGTTAATCATCAATACACAAATCTGTTTTCATCATAACGAATTCAATCACTGGAAATTCGTTCAAGCTCAAACGAGATAGGAGGCTAAAAAACGAAACCTTTTCTTATTACGCTTAGCTGCATCACGAGTCCTTCGCTTCTTCTCGTCTTGTTTGTTCTCAAAGTATCTCCTTCGTTTGCATTCTTGAATAACTCCTGTTCTCATCACTTCCCTTCTAAATCGATTCACCAGCCTTTCCTCAGACTCGTTATCTTCGACAAACACCTGCACGTTGTATCCCGAGCTGAAGAAGAGCGTGTTCGAGTAAGCAAGCGACGGACATATCACTGAAGAGAGCTCAGAAGAAAGTGAAGCGGTAGAAGAAGGCTCCTCGACCGCCACTGATTCGATAGCGAGATCATTCCTCCGCCTGTGGGAAACTGTTGGAGTAGGGAGAGTGAGATTGGGAGGAGGAGTAGCTTTCGTCTGAGATTTGAATGGAGAGATGAAGGAGATGAAGCTCGTGAGTGAGAACGAAGCCGCCATTAACACCTCTGCGAAGAAGACGAAGAAGAGATTGAATTGTGGATAAGAATCAAATCAATTCCCCCCTAATTTCTAGGTCAGTGTGACTCAGTGGATCAACTACGGGTCAAGATTTGGTGCCCGATTTTGAATACGGGTTTGGGTTTTTAAAACCGGGTGCAATAACGGGATATTTCGTCTTTGGGCTAGATCGTTTCTTAAGGCCTAGTACTGGATTTTTTTTTTTAAATTGTCCGGCATTTTGTTATTCGTTTCTTCAAGTTAATTGATATTTTTTTAACATTTTGGTTACTTGTTTTTCTTATTTTTTTCATCTCAAATTACATTTTTATTTAATACGGTAGGATGCATTTTCGGAACACAAAAACCGATAAAATATAAAATATTTTTCAAAAACTTAAGAAAAAAAACAAAATCGGCGGAATGAATAGATATCCTCGAAAGTAAGTCCTATAAAAACCAAAATCAACAACTAAACCAGAAAAATCGATAAAATCTGAAATCAATCAAAAACAAACAGAATTTGCATATCCTAACTCATGTGGAGATGCTTGAGTAAATTTACCTTTGCCACGGCCCACCAACGATACCATCAACTATCCGAATAGATGCTAAAATGAATAATTTTTGGGTTCACCCTAGGGATGAACCCATTTGATAACTCGCTCTTCTTTTAACCAATTAACTGATTACACATAATATTAAAAATAATTAAAATTTTAAAAAGTTATTAAAATAGGAAGAAGAAAACAAAAACAAAAATAAATGAAAATATGTTTTATTTTAGACAAAAAATTAAAAATTAAAAATAAATGAATTTATAAATAACTAAAATCTAAATATTAATTTCTAAAACCTAAATTCTAAACTTTAAACTTTAAACCATAATTAAAAAAAAAAAACTAAACCCTAATTCCTAAACCTAATATTTAAATTTTAAAACATACAAATCTAAATCTTAATCACTAAACTCAATATGTAAATCTTAAAAAATAAAAATCTAAACCATAATCCCTATACCCCTAAACCTTAAACCCATTTTTAAAAACCTAAAAAATTAAAATAAAATCTAAACCGTAATCCTGAAACCCTAATATGTAAACCTTAAAAAATAAAATAAAAACTCTAAAGGGCTTTAACCCTAATCCCTAAACTCTAAAGGGCTTAAACCCTAAACCATATCCCTAAAACCTAACCCCAAGGGCTTAACCCTAAGCTCTAAACCCTAAACCCAAATGGCCCCTAATCCCTGAACCCTAAACCTCAAAGGACTTACACCATAATCTTTAAACTCTAAATTTTAAAGGGCTAAAATTTTAAACCATAAACCCTAATTCTTAAACCGTAAACCCCAGTTTGTAAACTCTAAAAATATATAAATATTGATATATATATTATCTATTGTATAAAATATTTGAATGTGTTTAATTCTTTAATTTTAATTTTGTAATTTATTTAAAAATAATATCACATGGTATATTTTTATTGGCTGAAAAGAGGGGGTGAACAAATGGTTAGGGGTGAACCCAAATATTTTTCTCTAAAATACCCTCTCTCAGGTTCAAAGAACCAAAACCACAACCCAAAAGAAGACCCCCACAAGGACCACTAAAACTATTTGGATATAGTTACGACGAATATCTATGCGCTCAATAAACATTTAGATAGAAGCATAAAAGAAACTCAAGTCTCAAAAAAAAAACAAATCAACTGAAGTTAAACCAACTCAAACTACCACAAAGTCATGATTAACCAGGAAATAAAATCAGACTAGAAAGCACACACAACAATCTCCCACGAATAAAAAAACCGCAAGATCAAATGTCAAGACCGAATTGTGAATCAACGAAATCCCGAATAAAAAAAGGTAGCTAGACTTTCTATTCTAAAACCGAATGACCCACATCTTAAATCCAAGCCATAAACCAGATACAGCTCCAAACCAAACTTAAACCTAAAACCCGACTACAAAGACATACCCACAGAGCGACTGACTCCACATAGACTCGACCTAACGCCACCTAAAACGCCGGAGAGCCCAAGATCAAAAGCTGAAACACAGACTCACCAACAGAGAGGAACGGGTTTCCGTAGATGGCAAAGTAAACGGCGGCGGCAGCACCACAAAATCATGTGCAACAAACAAGGAACAAATTGCGACGACCGGCGACAAGCGGAAAAGACAATGGAACTCGGAGAAAAGGAGTTGCATAAAAGATAAAAGCCCCGGGAAAATGATAGGGGGAAGCTTGAAATGAGGTAATCTGAGGGAATCATGGGTGTGAGACCCTCCCCAGCACCGACAGAAAGATCCGACCAAAAAATAAACAGAGAAATTTAGGGTGGTGGCTGTCCTCGTAAATCGTGCCTTGGAGAACCTTACTAGGGAGAACAATAGTCAATCGTTTATTTTATTAATTAGATGGGATTGTATGTGCCCTAGGAAAGCTTCGCTCCCAGACGCGCTCCCCGAGGCAGCCACCGCCACCACCGACCACCTCTCTAATGTCCCCTTTCCACCGTCATTTTGCCTCTTTCGGTTATCTACCTTGATCCCCCTCGTTTTCAACATGTTTCCTGCTGACCCTCTATCTCCCGAGCCTCTTGAACTTCCGGACTGTCTTCCTCCACCGCGCGTTCACCCACGTACTCTGCCGCCGCTCGCCTGTCCTCTTCTGCTGCTGCCGACCTCTTCTCCTCTGCTCGCGGCTTTATTTTTCATATCTCCTCCTCCGTTGCTCGCGTCTCCGCCTCTCAATCTTTTTTGTCTCCGCTCGCTACTCCTTTCGTTGCTATTTCAGATCACCGGATGTTTCTCCTCCCTCCCCGATTTAAGCTTGTCCATCATCTTTGACTATCAAGATTTTGTGCTATTTTGAACTTATGTCCTTGACAAATATGCACCTTGTTCTAGGGAGCTTCTCGATCTCTACCTCGAGCCTCTTGTCGTCACATGCAGAGATCTTTTTGTTATATGGTCGTCCTCTGTCGCCGCCAATACTGCCGGATGCTCATCTTCTGCTATTCTCCATGATCGTAGCTTCATATGTATCTCTCTCCGCCACGGGAGTCGTGTTTCTTTGGAATATTCCTAGATTCTCATCCTACAATCATTTCCTCAGTTGCAAATGGTGTTGTTTGGTCTTCTTAGGAATAAATCCAGAGCGTGTCCTTATTAATCCTCTTTGCAGTTGGTGTTTTATGACTCCATTTCAAAAAGATTCAATCTCTACAACTCCCTGGTTCTTCTTAGAATTGACTGGCTTTAGTTTTATTATTGAATTTATCTCTTTTAGGCTTAAGTTTTAGTTCTCCCACTTACCTCTTTATGAGATTGCTAAATTGTTTCTTGGCGTCACTTTACTTCAGTATGGGGATTTTCTTACTACTTTATGCAGCTTTACCTCGGATTTTTTCAGGTCATTTTCTATTTCATTGTGGCAGCTTGATGGTTTATGGCTTGATTCTTCCTTTCTTCCCATTTATCTGGTTTTATTGGACCTTAGTTGTCTGATTTCTTCTTTAAGGAGTTTGCTTACCTCTCTTTTTCATCATTTGTGATAAGTGATCTTGTTGTAGGGAGTTTATTGTCGATGATTACAGAGACTTTAGTCTCAAATCTAATCAAAAGCTCGTTTGCAACCACTTTGGAATTGTTAAATGTGCACTTGCTGCTATCTCAATCTCACGTCTTAATCTTCTATATGTGCTCTTTAGTACCCATGGATTCGTCTCATTTAGCAGTTTGATCATCGTTGAGATTGGAAGACTTCTCCGCGACGTTAGTTGTTTAAGTGGTTTGATTGCTCCTATCTTGTTTTGTTGTTTACTTTGCTTTTGTTGTGTTTTCAGATCATTTAGCCAGCTTGACTTTGCTACTTTATACTCGTAAATTTTTGCTCCGTTTATGGAGGATAACCATTGTACTCGTAACTTTTGTTCCGTTTATGAAGAATAACCGGTGATATAAAATGTTGTTTGAGCAAAAAAAGAAGAAGCCAATCGTCCATTTACAATTTTGAATTGATTACTTGTTTATTTAGAGGTTTCTTTTTAATATTTCAATGTCTGCTAAATCTTTAATAAAATATTTCCCATGGGAAGCGATAATGGTGGTGACTGTCTACGTGAACTTGCTCTTTATTAAATTAAAAAGAATTGTATTCTTTCGAAATATTGTATATTAAGGTGAGTTAAAAGGTACTTTAATTACTTAATATAATAAGTGTTCATGATTAGAAAACTAAGATTTGATGCGAAGAAAGAAGCCTTAAGATTGGCCTATCGGGCAGTTGTCGATCTCCCATGAATCTTTCATAAAGTTTTATCTATAATAATTTTTCCTAGCTACTATATGATATAAATGTGGACATTTGTGAATCAGTATACTTTTTAGATATATTATTTGAAAAATGACCATATATAGTGTCCGAACTGAACCCTGTTCAATCTTTTAAATCCTTTAATTCTTTATTGTTTAAAGTGTAAAAAAAAAAAATCCTACAAGTCTTTATTTCACATCTGGTTTTGGTTCGTTTAATGTCAATTAGGATTTGGTAATTTACTATCTTGATGTAGCTCTTCTTCTCTATTTTTCTCTCTTAATAGACATGCTTGATGAACCTTACATATTCCTCAAAATTCCAATCCGATCAACTAATATCTCACTAAAATTGATTAGCATTTATAAACATCAAGTGTTATTAGAATCAACACAATTTGGTGCTGCATCTGCACTGAGTACGACTTGTGGCATTTGGGTTTGGTGATGCCTTATTTTTAACAATTAATTAATTCTATAGTGGACTAACTTTCAGAATTAGTTATATGATGATGGCGACCTCTTAATGTTAATTTTTGTCAAAAAAAAGACCTCTTAATGTTAATTATCAACCAAGTTTTAATATTAAATTTTGTATGTATAACGATCCAGAAAATAATGATTATGTAAAATAATACATAATACATGTGTCCCTCGATAGTCGTTCTCTATTTGGGATATATAGGACCACAGTTCTATATCGTTCAAATCTAAAAGATTAGGTTGTCCTAGAAAAAATAGTTGAACATAAACACTATCTTTTATAGAAAAAAATACTTTTTTTAAATATATATTATATTAATTAATCAACCCAATTAAAATTGGGAACCGGATCTGGTTTACATCGAGATTTCGCCGGACAAAACCGGCCGATGAACAGAGACAACGGGCTAAAACTACACACAAACGACAGAAAATCAGAGCAATCCGTGGAGGAGGTGGGAAGAAGATAAACAAGAGCCCCGGAGAGCTCTCTCCTCCGACCGGACACGAGCTGAGGGTTCCTTAACGGCAAGGTTGAAATCGTGGTGTCCGTTCAGTCCGGAACCGGTGTCCAGATCCGCACCGCCGTTTCGGGAAACCGCAGCTCCCGGAGGCATCCCGCGGCCACTTAAATCAGCCGCCTCACCAAGCGCAGCCGACCTCCTCCATTTCCTTCTCCGCCTTCGTCACTATCTCGCCGTCCTCATCGCCTCCCACGACCGCGCACAACAAGAACAAACTTCAATCCGGTCGATATCCACCGCCGTCTCCGATGATACCGTCCAACCAAAGAACCGCCATCTCTAGTGGAGCCTCGTCGTCTCCGTGACTTCCTTCGACATAAGATGCGAACCCACCTTCCAGAGGAAAGAGACACTGCGTCTCTAAGCTTGGGGGTCAACTTCGAGCTCCGGAGAGGTCTCACCGCCGTCCTCCAGCGGAGTATCCTGCTACCGTCACCCGTCGCCGACTCCTGTTGTCATGGAGCTTCCGCAGCGGAGTCCTCCTCGGAAACCCCTCCACAGCATCTCGGAGAAGAAAGGTTGTGCGCCCAAGCTAGCTTCGTGCCTCACCAGATCCGTCGTTGTGGCTCAAGGATCGAACGGAAAAAGAGAAAGCGGGAGACCCTCCCACCGTCCAGCGTCGCCGCCGGCGATGAAAAGGCCTCAACAAAACGAGATCTAGAAAGAGAAAGCGAGAGAGAAAAAAGGTGGAACGCGTGCGACTCAAACGCTCTCTTAAAAAAAAATATTTGCATATGTATGTATAAGCAATCCAATTCTTTAAACAAATAGAACTTTCCAAGATTTAAAATATAACATAAAAGCATCAGTGTTACTCTACTAAAATATATTTTCAATGGCTAATGTTCATGCACCATTCAGTCTTTAAACTTTTATGTAGTGAGTTCACTAAATTCTGAAAAAATAATCGAACGGCTTAATCACGTAATCATTCAAGATTTTAATCGTATATTGATTATGCTACTCTATCAGACCATCTCCAATGTATCACTCCATTTTCCACTCTAAAATGGAGTAACTCCAAAATGGAGTAGTGTTTTACTCCAATGTATCACTCCATTTTTTACTCTATAAATAGAATATTCTTTATAGATTCTTTTCTATTTTGTTTTTAGTACATTGTAGTTATAAAATTTTACAATTTGACCCTATTTATTTTATTTTTTCATAGTTTTTATAAATTATAAAATAATTTTACTTTACAATTATTTTATAAACAAGAAAATAGTATTAAAATAATAAAATTTTATTTTATAATGTTTAAAAATAGTTATAACTGTTACTAAAATATATAAACATATATATTTACATAATAATAATTATTATATAATTAATAGTTAAAAATTAAAATATTTAATATTCAAAAGGACTAGTTTGTAAATAAAAAAGTTCCACTCCAAAATGGAGTGAAAAATGGAGTTACTCCAAATATGGAGTAATCTCACTTATTACTCCATTTTGGAGTGAGAAATGAAGTGGGGTTAGAGAGGATTTTACTCCAAATCCCATTTTGGAGTGGGAAATAGAGTAGGGTTGGAGATGCCCTCAGCACTTGTATATTTATTACTATATTATGTACTTCTTCTTTAAATACTCTACTTGTAGATACACATTCCATTCCTTTGTACCGTCTTGTAAAAGTTGATTTATGGTTGATAAAATGATAAGGGCAGGATATATATATCGATATTTGTGTGTCTGATTAGGCCGATGTTCGAAATCTTAACCCAGTTTTGTTGCACCAATATATATATATATATGAGTCTTTTGGTTCTTTGCTAGAGATTCTTGATCATGTATGAGAAACAAATACTTATTCTTTTGAATAATCGATCTATATAATATGATATCGTACACTGTTTTTAATATTTTAATGTAAAACACTATATTTTACTTTAAAAAATAGAGTTATATTTTTTTCCAATGTAAAACTCTATTTTCTACATTAAAAATAGAATATTCTAAGTATATTATATCTTTTTGTTTACTATTAATATTTTTTATTTATAAAGTTTACAATTCAACCTCATTTATTTATTCTTTGCAAAATTATCATAAATTATAATATTAAAATTTCTATATTATAAAATTATTTAAATTAAACATTTATTCAATAAAAAACAACATTACATCATATAAAAATAATAAAATTTAATACACATCTTTACAGTTCAAAGGGTATTTTTGTATTTTGATATTTTTAATAATTTAATAATAATTTTATAATAAGTAGTTATTAAATTTATTATTTATTATAGATATAAATAAAAAAAATTAAAAATTAAAGAACCATTGTATAAATAAAAAAGTTTAATTCTAAAATAGAGTAAGAAATAAGTTTACACTAAAAATAATGTAAAGAAACAGGTTTACATTATTTTAGTGTGAGATATAGAGTAGGGTTGAAGAAAAATTTACTGTAAAATATAATTTAGTATAGAAAATAGTGTAGGGTTGGAAATACTCTTAGAACTTCAATTTCGGTTTGATTGAAGTCACTGGACCAATAAGAAACATAGCAAAGGGTAGAAGGAAGGAAGATTGCTTGTTTTTTTCGATACCATGGTGTATAAAATAGTAACAGAAGCATAAGACGGATTAAGAAAACTAAAACCATCTCCACTTAAAAAATAGTGGAGAGAGCCAACACATCGGACGTGACACCTGGATTAATCTATTGATTAGGTAAGCTTACTTAATGTTAAAAGTAAAAGAGAAAAATGTTATAATGACTTTTTTGTATGCAAGTGACACACCACCATAGCTTTGCTTAAGCCCAAAGGATAATACGGCGGTGATCATGGTGGCATTAGTAAAATTCATCGAGCTAAACGTCCACATTAATTTTGTAAACTCGTTTTCTACAATGAACAATATATAACTAATAAATAAGTTTTACTTTTAGTTTTATAGTGCATGGGTTAAAAAGACATAAAATACATTTAAAATTTTATTCAACATAGATATATATATATATATACACATATATGTGTATATATAAGGGTTTAAGACGTCCTAAAGACAAATAAACAACCATAAAAACAATAAAAAGACAATTTTTAATATGTAATTATATATTAAATTTTAATAGGCATTTAAAAATATATTATTTACTCATAATTGAAAAAATATTAATCTTTACTTTTTATTAGACACTATAGACTTGTCTAATAGTTAAAAAAAAAATATTATGTAAAAGATAAGTATTTTACATTTTTCTCAACATTTGTTTTATCTTAATTATAATAATGAATAGATAAACTTTTGAATTTTTCTATTGATTGGTATTCAACACACAAATCATTGATTATATATCTCTTTTATATATTTGTTTATTTAATTCATTCATATCTTTTTTTTATAAAGTTTGTTTTAAAACTGATGAAAAAACGATGCAAAAAGAAAATAATTGATTCAAAGTAATAGAAATACTATCTTAACTTAGTTACACATGATTGAAACCAAATATTAATGGTTACTATTAAATATATATATATATATATATACTTTTTAATTTTCATATGTTACTATTCAAAATTTTCAGACCAAGAATTAAACCATATTATCCAAACCTAGTAAGATTTTTAAAATAAATAGTATCAATTAGTTTTTAAAATACAATTAGTGATTGTTTTATTTTTATTATGTTACGTTTTGGATATATTTTTAAAAATTGACTCTTATAAACATAAAATATTTTATTATATATTTAACAAATTTTACTATAATATTTTTTTATTAAAGTAAAATGTTTTATTTTATATATATTATATATTCTGGTTTTATTTTAAATAAATTGTTATTATATATATAATTTAAATTGTTTCTTAAAAGATATATTGTTTAGATCAAATAACATTCATTTACTAAATATATCTCTCTTAAATAGAAATGTTAATTTTGAAAATAAAAAATGCACAATATACTACTTTTATTATTCTTTTGCAAAGTATGTTGAAAATGTTTCAAGAAAGTTGACAAAAAAAAAGTTTCAAGAAAAAAATGACAAATGATTTTATATGTCTTTTTATGTATCAGATATTTTGATTTTATTTTAAATAAATTACTATTTTCTATATATATATCTCTATATAACATTTTTTAAAAGATAAATTTTTACATTCATTTCATAAATTTGTTTCGCTTAAATAGAAAATGTTAATTTCGACTTTCAAAATATATTGTTTTGAAGGAATTTGAAAATATATTGTTTGGAAAATATTTTTTTTGAAAAAACATTGTTTAATAAAAAATTAATCTAAGATAAAATGTTTTTAATATATATATATATATATATATTATTCAAAAATAAATGTGGATCAAATAGCATTAATTTACTAAGTCAATCTCTCTTAAATAGAAAATATTAATCTGAAAATATTAAAAATTTAAAGTATACTAGTACAACTAAATAAATTAACTTTATTTTTCTTTCAAAAGTATGTTGAAAAATTCAAAATATAAAAATTACAAAAGGTCTTCATGTTTTATTTTTATTTATTAGGTATTCTGTTTTTATTTAAATAACTACTATTATATATATATATATATATATATATATATATATATATATATATATGTAACATTTAAAGTTTTTACAATAAATATATACAGACTATAAAAATTTTAAATTGTTTTTCAAAAATATATTTTTAAAATAAGTTTTGATTAAATAAAATTAATTTACTAAATCTATTTCTCTTGTAAAAAAATGCTAATCTTGAAAATATTAAAATGTGAAGTATATTAGTATAATTATATATATATATATATATATTAATTTTCTTACAAAGTATCATGAAAAGTTTAAAAATATAAAAATTACAAATAATCTTTCATATTCTTTTTGTAATAGTTTCCTATTTTCTTCTTATGTCACCTCATCATCTACATTTATATCACGTTATTTTAACATTTATATAATTTTTAAAAAATTACATTAAATATATATATACAATATAAATTTTAAATTATTTCATAATATATATTTTAAAAAATAATTTTTGATCAAATAACATTAATTTACCAAATATATTTCCCTTGAATTGGAAATGTAAATCTTAAAAATATCAAAGATGTGAAGTATATTAGATAATTAAATATATTAACATATTATTTTGTTAAATTTCAAAAATTAAAGATATAAAAATTACAAATGATCTTTCATATTATTTTTAAAATATTTATATATAGAAAATAACAAATGTTCATTCATATTTATTTTAAAACTATATAGACATAAATATAATTAAATATCAAAATGAAGTGATTTAAATGTAGATGATGAGATGACACAAAGAAAAAAAAAGTTTACTGCATATATATATATATATAGATATTTTATAGAGTATGGATTAGAAATTTATATTAGATTAGATGATTTTGTTTACAAAACAAAATAGAAAATATATGTTTATGAAATAACCACGGTTGTTCCCACTTGTTAACACTTTATTGAGATGGGTAAATCAAGGTTCCTTCTCCTCCAAAGACTATATGAGAATTTTATCTCGTACAGCTAAAAAACTCTAAAAATTAATCATATTTGATCTAAATTATACATTTAGTTTTTAGAAGTGTAAAATGACTATAACATAAATCATAAATACAAATATACATGGGCGGATTTTAAAAATATATCATAAATTTGGTCAAATATAAAAGTAGATTATAAATTATAGTTTTTTATTTTGTCATTTATTCTCATATATAACAGTTGTTTGTAAAGTAGATTTTTCGGAAAAGTTTACTAATAATTTTAAGACATGCCAAATGATTTAAACAACCTTCTACTTTGTATTTACAAAAATGGCATCATCAATTTTGTAAACCACCATGGACATCAAATTTTAAAGTTGTAAATGTCCAACCACCTAAAATTAAACCTTTAAAACTTATTATTTACTCTCAAACTTCATATCCTTCTCAATCCTCTCTATTTTCATCCCAAAATCTCTCTAATTTAGTTTTAAAATTTTAGATCTATTGGATCTTGACCCTTTTCAGTATTTTTTGAATTCGCAACAGCTCGGTTTCTTTGTTGGTGGTTGGACTTGAAGTTTTGGGCAGTTGAAGAAGGTAAAAATCATCTCCGTTTAGTTTTCTTTCAATTTTCTGACATGGTCGTGATAATAGAATTCGTTGAGAAGTCTAAAAGTTTACTAATCAACATTTGGTCTAATTTTGCAATTGACTTTTTGAATTTTTTTGACAATAGAATTTTTCTTCTATCGGGAAGTCTACTGCTTCCCTTTGAAAACAAAAAATTGTAGTAGACTTCTCGTAGTAGTCTCTATTTAATTTAGAATCTAGTTTTGCATTTGACTTAGTCAAAGTATTTTTTGTGAAGTTTAACTCAGTCAAAGGGGTCCAGTTTTGTATTTAAAAAATCTTTAACTTGGGAGGTAGACTCTCTTACGAACTCTATTATAATTTAGTTCTGGTTTGAACGCTTGTTAGAGGGTTGATTTGTGTAATAGACTTAGTTACTTCATCACCGAAGTCTACAATTAATTTTGATTTTTTTTTGTCAACTCCAAACTACTCTTGTAGATTTCTGAGGGTAGTCCAACCGGGTCGATTTTGCATTAAAATCTCTTTTTTTTATTTTTTTCAATTGGAAAACTAGACATTTTTGTAGTAGACTTTTCAGGTAGACTATCCACGAAGTCTACTTGATCTGACGATGTCTACTCCTAAAAAGTCAAAATTTTGGTCAAATACAACTTACGAAATCTACAACTTGATTTACTAGACCCTTAGCAGACTTCGTGAACCAATTCTCATAGTAGATTTGTTCACAAAGTGTACTAGCATATATCAACTTTTCGGAGAAGTTTACTATTGACACATCATGCTAACATCATTTTTACGTCACTAATTTATTAAAAAGGTTTTTTTTATACAATATATAATGGTTAACGAATTTGTTACGTTTGGATTAGGTAATATACTTGTTTGTGAAGAAGTTTGACATCTTTATTCCATATACATATGCATAAATTTTTTTCTCTAGTGAAATTGTGAAACTAGTTCATCTATGGTAAATTTCATGAAAAAACTACCTTTTTTTTGCAAATGCAATTTAGTGTATATTTTTGTTGATTTCTTTTCTATTTTCATTTTTTAATTTGTTTAGGTATTATTGGTATTTATATATAAGTTTCACAAGATATGTTATGGTTTAGCTTAAAATTAATTTATAAATTTAACATTATTTTGGCAGATTTCAGTTTGAAATCGACCTGGTAGACATCGCGGAGAAGTCTACTTATGGGAAGTAGGTTTCTCCACGAAGTCTACTACGACATATCAAACTGACATTATTTTCACGTCACTATTTTATAAAATAAGTTTTTATATACAATATATAATGAACTTGGTAGTTATTTTTTATGTCTGGTTTAGGTAATATACTTTCTTCCTAATGGGTTTGACATATTTATTCCATATCAATAACCTGAATCTTTTTTCTAGTGAAAATGAGAAATTAGCTCATTTAGAATATATTTCATGTAGAAACCTAGTTTTACATTTACTTTTTTTTGCAAATGCATTTTTTATGAATATGTTTTTATTTTCAATTTCAAAAATTTGATTAGGTATTGTTTATATATATATATATATATATATATATAATTTTCATAATATTATTTGTTATAGTTTAGATTTAATTAATTTTATGATTTTACGATTTTTGTAGATATGTCATGCTGATATCATTTTTATGTCATGAATTTATATTAAAAAGATTTTGTATATAATATATAATAAATTTGGATCTATTTTTATGTTTAGTTTAAGTAATATACTTGTTTATGAATGAATTTAATATGTTTATTCCATATGCATATACATAAATCATTTTTATAGTGAAATTGAGAAATTAGCTTATTTATAGTATATTTCATTGTGAAATCTACTGTTGACACATAATGCTAACATCATTTTGACGTCATGAATTTATAGAAAATGCTTTTGTATACAATAAGTAGAGAAGTTTGATGATTTTTTTTTGTATATTTTGTTTAGCTAATATACTGACTTGTGGATGAATTTGATATGTTTATTTCATATACACTTTCATGAATTACTTACTAGTTTAATTTTAAAACTAGTCTATTAATAGTAGACTTCATGACGAAATCTACTCTAATGTGTTGGTCTTATTTTGTTTTATAGGAAGTGACTAAGTTGTCTAAGGAAAATGGATGTTGGAAAACTTAACATGACATTTTGATGTGGATAATCGTAAATAAGATACAATTTTCTTCATTAGAGATGGTTTTTGTTGATATATGATATTAACATGTTTATGGATAGAATTAAATTTTACAAGTTATTAGACTTTTATCTCATATAAATTAGAGTTTAAAAGAAGTCTCACAAACTTCATTTGTCTCACAATATGTATGAGAAAATTACTTGTTTTTCTTATTTTAATTTATTTAAAATATTTATCTAAAAAAATCATTTGATTTATATGAGTAAATAACAAATTTTTATATGATCAAATTACGATTAAATCAAAATTTAGACAGATATAACAAATTATAGTGACAAAGTTAAGATATTAAAAAAAAAATCACAAGATAGATACAACAAATTCAAATATTAAAATGTAATTAAGAAATATACTTCATAAATCATACCAAAGACTTTTCTTAATTTTAATTAAAATTCAATACAATGGACTTCACTAGAAGATTTCTCTTGGAAATTTCTATAGTAGACTTCTATTTCAATTTATTTTCCTCCTAATGTTTTACGCCTAATAGTTCTCGATCCTAGCATTTTTAATCTATATCTAGTTCAATACTTTTGAAGAGTAGACTTCTTCTTCTCTTATGTTTAATGAATTTCATACGCAAAATCCCTAAAAAATTACTAAGTTAACATTTAAATATAAAAAATGTGGTAACACATAATCTAAAAAAACAAGCTTGAACTCACCAATTTAAATAGACAATACTGAATATCATAAAATTAAATTATTTACTAACACAACAGTAAACAATATGAATTCTTCATTACTTTCCGATATTTTTTAGTCTTTAGATATTAAAGGTTGAAAATTTTAAAAACAAGAAGACTAATCTCATCACGACTGAGCCTTTGAACTAAAAAAATAGCCAAATAAAAATATATTTTAAACTAAAAAAGTTAACAAAAATCATATCTAACAAAATTTCATCAATAGGCAGAAAAATATGAAGAAAAGTGAAGATTTACAACAACAATAAAATGTCAGTTGCAAAACTAACCCAAAGGTTGAACCAGCATGAGGTAGTCTTCTCATCGAAGTCTATTATCACGAGACATATCTAGGGAAAAAAATTAAACAAAGACGATTTTTACCTTCTTCAACCATCCATAACTTCAAGTATCATTGATTGTAGATGATCTTGACAGATTCATGTAAAAGATGAGAATAAAGAAGAGTAAAAAATAAATAAAACAGTCAAATCTAACAATTAATCAAAAGAGAAAGAAATGTGAAGAAACATAAAGTAAACCACAACAATAATGACGGCAATGGAAGAGAAATGTATGGAGGAAGCTCACAATAAAAGAGGAGAGATGAGAGAGAGGGAGAGCCATTTTATAGAGAGGTTTTTATTTTCTTTTTACCAGAATTAGAGTTTCCAAATTGTCCCTACTTTATATAGGAGGTAATTTTTTTTTAGATTAAAATCTGATGTAACAGACTTCGCTTGAAGACTTCTCTTACATATTTTTATGGTAGATTTCTATTTCAATTTTCCCCGCCTAATTTTTTCCGTCCAATATCCCGCCAATTTTCATTTTAGGTCTGATTTGAGAAGGTAGACTCTACCGCAAACTTCTACAGAAGACTTCCACCGTACATTTCTTCTTTGGGACCTAGATTTTGTTATTTAAACATGTTTGTTAAATATGACTTATTTGTATCAAATTTTATTTTTCATAAGTGACATTTGATAGTGTTTTGATTATTTAAAAAATAGTTTGATAAAAATATGTTATAAGTTTTATAATTTAAATTTAAAATGTATAGAAAAATACAGACTTTTCAATGAAGTCTATGATGAAGACTCCAAAGTTTAATGAAGTCTACGAGGACATTTTCCAAAATAGACTTATTAAGAATTAATACGGTAATTTAAACTTCTATTTTATTGTTTAGTCCAGAAATGCTCAAAGTAATTCACAAATCCCAGAAGTTCTTTTTTGCATTAAAAAAAATACTTTAGTTTTTAAATCCAAATAATGGTCTTTTTTGTCGACTACTACATGGATTGATATGGCCCAAACATGCATAGTACATAACAAAGCAAATAAACAATTACATTGGTATTAAAACGAAACCGATTTGTGTGGCCCAAACACGGCCTATTCAACTC
Organism: Orychophragmus violaceus; assembly: GCA_030180135.1. NCBI lineage: Eukaryota > Viridiplantae > Streptophyta > Magnoliopsida > Brassicales > Brassicaceae > Orychophragmus > Orychophragmus violaceus. Next base: position 12,382,096 of record CM058232.1, read on the forward strand.
ATGAGAAACCATGCAAAACAACCACATGTTATTGACTCAAGAACAGGCGTCAATAACACCGTAATTCTGTTATGCACAGCAGTGCCGAAGGAATTTTGGTTCACTGGCGTCGATGTGTAACCTTGTAATCGTCATAATTTACTCCATCGACCTAGTTTTGTGAAGAAGAATCGCCGAGAAGGATTGCGAGAAACAAAATGAAAACCTCACGCTTCGAAAACCATTGTAAGTTTTTGGAATGCTTTTGCTTCAATTATGCCCAATCTATTGGCCATAAGATGCGTTCCGAGCAAGCCGGCTCCATCAAACACGCCGTGGAATATGCAAAGGATACTCCGGGTCAGAACTTATATCTCTATTAACGGAAGATCGATGAACGTGAAAAGCGATCTTCTCCGGCGAGAAAAACCAATTGCGGAAATAGGTCGTATCCGGTAAATACTACAGGAGAACAATTCAGACCAATCCAAAGATAAAGAGACTGATTAGAAAACCAACAAAATGAATCGGTGAAACCCAACATAAAATGTAGAAAAAATGGAGGGCAATTGTCGTAGCTGTGAAGCGAACAAAACCGCAGCTACAAGAAAAAAAAACAAAAGTAACCCAAACTACCAGCGTGACCAAAGCTAATACTAACAGCCGGAATCAAACACAAAACAAGAAGATTAGAGAGATGTGAGAGAGTGTAAAATCAAATAATAGTTTTAAAAAGTAATTTTCTGATATATATTTTATAACACAAATCATAAATTATTACAAAACAAACCATAAATACAAATATATATTGTTGACAAAAAAAATACAAATATATATTTATATATAAACGAAACGAACGTAAACACGAATAGATTACCACGGAGGCACGCAAGTATACTACTAGTGCAGAATATTCCAGTCGATATGCCGTCTAATTTAATATGTTTTCATGATATCAAAGCTTTTTCTGATTTAAAAAGATTTAAAATTTGAAAATGAACTTTAAATATTTTTGTCTTATCTTCATCTTGGATTTGAAAATTCATTTTCTTTCCTTTTTTCTCGACGCATATTCTCACTCTCTCTCACACAGTCAGACACACACTTCACGATATGCAAATTTCATATTATAATATCATAAACATAACTTTTTGCCTTTTCGAGTTTTTACCGGCGGTTTCTTGAAGATGAATTGAATATGGTTTTGTCGTTGCTCGCTCACTGCCTTTAATTATTGTTCCAATATAAGAAAGTAAGTTTTTCTTCTGGCGAATTCTATATTAAGCTTGAATTTTCCCTGCAACTGTGGGTAGGTACCTTTCTCTTTGCAAAAGGTTCTGATTATTATACATTATTCTTTTCATAAATTTGTCTTTCTGGTATTTTTATATTTAATACCTCGTCATCTCTTTTTGTGTTTTTATCGTTTATAATTTCTTATTTACAGATGCAAAGGAGGAAGAGAAAGAAGAAGGAGAAGACAGAGAAGAGAGAAGAGAGCTTGTGAATCATATTTTCTAGGGTTTGTCATCCCGTGTAAGTTTCTTGATTTCTCCTCTTTGACTTTTGACCAAATTTTCTTCAGGTATATTAGGGATGTACATACACATATACACACACTACACACACACACCCACTCTTTTATCTGGGATTTATATCTTATATATGTTCAAATTTGTGTTTGTTCTTCAATAATTTTAGTCAAAATCTCTATTTTTGTTTTCTCTTGTAGACCGTTGACCAGTTTCAATTTCCAGCTCACTGTCTTAATTTAATCAAATCTGTTTAATTTCTTGTTAGAACTCGGATTAGTTATAATAAATTGTCTTTATAATTTCTAGGGGAACTTAAATTGTTCATAAATCATAACCAGTAGCGGTTTCAATTACTTACAAATCTAAATTACTAGATCTGATTAGTCCAAGATTGGATTTTGTTTTTTTTACGTTGGTTTTGCTCTTCCAACTATAAAAGTCTGAATCTTTGTTGTTTTTATCCAAAAAGATTGAATCTTGGTAACTACTTTTATATTTGATTCTCTAGCTGATACTTTTAGGTTTTCACTGTTTGATTCAGTTGTTTTTTTGTTGCAAATTTACAGAGAGGGAATGTCAAAGGCGTAGTAGAAGAAGGGCGGGATTTTTACCAAGACATGTTGACGTTAGGAGAAGATCACACCGGTCGGTTTCGGGCAAGCTCGAGCAGGTCTAGGCCGAAGAAGGTTCGGATTCATGACTACAAGCTTCCGGATCTTAACGCAGATCCTTGTTTGGATTGGGATGAAGAAGAAGAAACAGTAGAGGTGGTTGGATTAAAACCTCAGGATGCAGATTATTCACAAAACGTTCCTCAGCTTGCTTACGAGCTAGAGGTGGAGATACTCGCACGCCTCCCGCGTTTTGAGTATTGGAAACTTAAGTTTCTAAGCAAGCGTTTTTATCGGTTACTAAAGGACGGTAAGATTTTCAAGGTGAGGCGAGAAAGCGGTGTGGTCGAACCGTTTGTCTTTATGCTGTCGAGCGGCGACACGAGCTGGACCATGTTCGATAAGAACTTTGAGAATTACCACAAGGTTCCAGAACTTCCTTCCGACATGTGCTTCTTCCACGGAGATAAAGAATCGCTCTGCGCTGGAACACATTTGATCGTCACTGGGAGAGAGGAGACGAGCATTGCTTTGTGGCGGTACGAGCTGGAGACGAACAAGTGGTTCAAGGGTCCTGCAATGATCACGCCGCGGATCTTGTTTGCTTCAGCTACCTGTGGGACTGTTGTGTTTGTAGCTGGCGGGTTGAAAAACGATGGATACGGGCCTGTGGAAGTCGTGAATAAAGCCGAGAAGTACGACTCGGGGACCAAAACGTGGACACATCTCCATGGAATGCACAAGCGGCGGCAATTCTGCTCGGGCTGTTACTTGCGCGGCAAGTTTTACGTCCTTGGTGGCCGGGATGAGAACAATCAGAACCTAACTTGCGGAGAACGTTACGATGAGGGAACAAACACCTGGGAACTAATACCGGACATTCTCAAAGACATGTCTTTCTCTTCTGTTCAATCTCCACCGCTCATCGCCGTTGTGAATGGTGATCTTTACTCTCTAGAAACATCGGCCAACGAGCTCCGCGTTTATGACACAAAAGTAAACGCTTGGAAGAAGCTTGGAGATGTGCCTGTGAGGGCCAAGTCTAACGGAGGATGGGGCGTTGCGTTTAAGTCGCTCGGGGACAAGCTGCTTGTGATTGGAGCATCAACTGGACCGTCTCGGACGGAGACTATGTCGGTTTACACGTGTCGTCCGTCCGCTAATCCGGAGGACAAGCAGATTTGGGAGGAGTCTAAACGCTGCTGTGGCGTTCGGCTCAACCATTTTATCCGAAATTGTTGTGTGATGATTGCCTAAGGGTCTTTTCTCAAGAACACATCAAAACTGGGGTGGTAACTTTTGGTTTTTGTGGGTGTTTTGAATAAAATAAGTTGTGGCGTCCCCAGACGCTGAAACTTAAATCGCTGTTGTGAATTGTCTTACTTGTTCGGCGTTTTGCGTCTTGTGTGTTTAGGTAAACGCCGGTGTTTCTTCGTTTTGTGATATAAACTTTATATGCATTTGTGAGATTCTACTGATTATGTGAAAAAATAACAAAGCTTGTTGAATCTGTATAAACCTTAGTGAGAAGTTCTTATTATGGCCCATTCTGATGAGCCAGGAAAAAGTTATTATAGCCCATTATGTTGTTCGAAAGAAACTACACGCCGTTTCGTATTTACGCTATTACACTACAGAACGTTAGGTGGCAAGCTAGTGGTAAAGGCGTGGTCGGTGGTTCTGACTGAGAGCGCGGGGTTTGAATTTCCTTTCTGGGGTTTTTGGCACATTTTGGCGAGGAAAAAGGAAGAAAAAGAGAGGATAACAATGGCGGGAAAGCGTTCGTCGCCGTTTTCTTCTCCGATGCTGAAGCCACCACCGCTTCTGAACGTAAAAGTGGAAGAAGAGACGGAGTGCTGGAGGAAGGAAGTAGACGAGAACTTGAAGCGCCTCCAATCGCTGCTCTTCGGTGCCGACCAATTCTTGGAGAAATCTGATTTCTCCTCAGCTCAAATCCTTGGGCTTCGTCTTCTAGGTTTCCTCGATTCTAGTTCTGTCACTGACGCCGATCGTATTTTCATCGATCCCATCCGCCGAGAAGTTGCCTCTAAAGTTGATTCAGCTTTGGCAGGCCTCGTTTCAGATTCGGACCGGTACCGGAGCTTTTCCCCCTTTTACCGTGTTTAATTCGAAGTTTATTGGTTTGAATTTTACATGCTGAGCTTAGTCGATTCGTACGAATGTGGCTTGAATCTGTTGGGTATTGAAAGGCTCGTTGCTCTTTGTCTGTATATCTAAGAAGATTTTTTTTCTTTCATATGTGAACCCTTCGTTTATGCTGAAACTGAACTGTAAATGATAAGGAAAAACATGGGTAGCATTGAAGATGAAATTTATAAATCAATGCTACTCTTCTTCGATCTTTAAACTTGGTTCACTACTTCCATGCTCAGTTGTCGTCAGTAGTGGCTACACTTGAATTTTTTTGGTTTATCTTTTTATGGTTTGTTTCTTGCTGTTTCCAGACAAGCGTTTGAACTTGCAAAAACAGCTCCTGGCCCTATCTTTGGCAGCAAAGGCGAATTTGATGTGGAAAAGATCAAGCAGTCGAAACACTTTCATTTTCATCTCAGTCAGTCTGACGGAAAGTGTGTTAAAGAGATGGTAATGCTCTTGTGAACTTCTTCTTGTATGATTTTGCTATCAACAGTGATGAGTTTAGAAATGCAGCCATGTTACCTGTCCTTGCTTCCTTTTCCATTATGCTTTCTGTATGTAATGCTACGACCCTTTAAATGAGGATTACTTACTTATTACTGTTTATACATGAACCTGAGATAATCTCTTTTGCTCTGCCTTAGATAACGATCCTATGTGTTCTTGTTTCAGGAAGAGCGACTGGATACGCGTAAGTTTATTCCCAAAGCACCAAAGCCACTGATGCAAGCCAGATTAACATCATTATATGGAAACAGCATGGCTAACCCAGATAATCAGCGCAGAACTTCCGTGAACAATCAAGACAGTGCCTCTGATGAATGCGTCATTGTCGAGAAAGGCCATGGAGCTGGTTTTGGAACAAAGCGAGCTCATGGAGAAATCAGCAGCCTCACAAATCATGGGGAATTGAAGGAAAATGGTGCTGCTAATGGATTTGTAACTGCCAAAACGAAACTGGTAGAAGGATCTTTTACTATTCTTCTCTTAAAGTTTTTGAATCTGTTTTCTGTGAATCAGCATCTCAACTTTGCAGAGTCTAATCTTTCAAACTGTGCGTTATTACCTTTTGCATATGTTGACTAATATCCCTCTTGGTTTATAAGTATGTATGCTCTTGTGAGTCACCATCTCAACTTAGCTCAATTATCAAATGCTTTAAAGTTTTTAAGTTCCTCAATCTATTTTCTGTGAATCAGCATCTCAACTTTTCTGAGTCTGACCTTTCAAACTGTGCTTTGTTACCTTTTGCATTTGTTGACTAATGTCTCTCTTGAATTATGTAGGCATGTTCTTTATTCTGTTTTTATGAGCCACCATCTCAACTTCACAAAGCATAATCTTTTGAAATGTGCTTCGTTACCATTTGCATATGTTCTCTTGCCCTAGGAAATGGACGTGAGACAGAAACGAGGATCAGCAAATTCATCTCTTTCTCCTCAGAGTGAAAACAATGCTTCAGCTAGGGGATACGGTGCAAGATCGGGTGGCTTTCTAAGACGTGGATACCGTGGTAATTTTGTTCCTCCAGTTAAATCTAATGGGAATAATGCTGGAAACACGACGTCTCGTATTGGTGGAAAGACTGATGATACACTCGATGACTCAACCAGAACATGGTAAGTTTTGTAACTTCTTCAATTTATGATTCCAGATTTTTGACAAAACGGAAAGCACATTCTACCTTCTGATATCCTCAGCTTCGACAATCAATAACCTTATTCTCTATGTTTTTCTTGACCCTAGCTCTTGTTTTCACTAAATAGGCTATGCCTGTCTCTACCCTTCTCTAAGTTGCTCTGTTAAACTCATTGTTTCTGTACTTTCACATTGAAAGTGATTCAACAACAGTACATGTATCCCAATAGGACTAGAAGATTAATTAAATATGTTAAAACTGTTCCTGGTCTCTTGTTCATGGTGCAACTCAACTGAGGTGTAGTGTTTAGTTGCATTTATACACTTATCAATTTAGATTTTGTGGATAAGCAATTCATGTCACCATCCTTGTAATATGCCTATTTGTAAAGAACATGCTCTCCTGTTCTAGTTTGGAGATGCTCTGTGGTCCTGATGGTGAGCTTCCCGAGAAGCTGAGAAACTTGGAACCTCGTCTTATAGAGCATGTCAGCAACGAGATTATGGACCGAGATCCCAATGTCCGCTGGGATGATATTGGTACACTAAGATGATAAAAACATTTTTCGCTGCAGAACATATTCTTATCGCACTTGCATATGGAGTTTTCATCATGCGTTGTTGCTGTGCAGCTGGTCTGGAGCATGCTAAAAAGTGTGTAACTGAGATGGTCATTTGGCCATTGCTACGTCCTGACATATTTAAAGGTTGTCGTTCGCCTGGGAAAGGACTTCTTCTCTTTGGTCCACCAGTAGGTACCCTTATCCCTTTTCAACATTGAAGATGATATGTTATTGTTTATGTTTCTTACTTGTGTACCTACTCGTCCAGGGAACTGGTAAAACGATGATTGGAAAAGCTATAGCTGGCGAAGCAAAAGCAACTTTTTTCTATATTTCAGCTAGTTCATTGACAAGCAAATGGGTTAGTTCCACATCTTTGTTTCTGTCCACACGGATATATTGTTCCACAGCAGATTTAACATTCTAACGAGTGTAAGTAAATGCAGATTGGCGAAGGTGAAAAGCTTGTGAGGGCCCTTTTTGGCGTCGCAAGTTGCCGCCAGCCTGCAGTGATATTTGTAGATGAAATAGATTCTCTACTATCGCAGGTTTGTTAGGATCTTTAAAACTTTAAATGTTGACTAGCACCCAATTTGTATATCAATCTATAAAATGGCCTGGAAAAAAGGGGTTGTTCATTAAAGAAATTTCAAGCAACGTTTTAGCTTTTTTTTGTTTCAATGTGACATTCTGCTATAGAAACAAACTTTCACCCTTTGCCACAGCGTAAGTCAGATGGTGAACATGAATCGAGTAGAAGACTCAAGACACAGTTCCTGATTGAAATGGAAGGCTTCGACAGTGGCAGCGAGCAAATTCTCCTAATAGGTAAGAATTGGGACAGGCAGGTTTGAATTTGTGGGTGTTGTGATAGTACCTTATGTTTATTTTTTTTTTTTTGGTCAGGAGCAACAAATAGACCCCAAGAGCTCGATGAAGCAGCAAGAAGACGGCTTACCAAGAGACTCTACATTCCTCTTCCTTCGTCTGGTGAAGAATGATAATCACATTTTTTATGCCATTCTCTGGTTTATTTATATATAAAAAAAACTGCCCTTACATGGTTCTGTTTTTGTTATTGAAGAAGCAAGAGCATGGATTATACAGAATCTCCTACAGAAAGATGGGTTGTTTACATTGTCGGAAGACGATATGAACATCATATGCAACCTAACTGAAGGTAAGATTAGCATAAGAACTCAGAAACACAGTAGAATTTTTAGGCAATTTGTGGATTTGTGATCTCTAAAAGTCCCAAGACCACAACCCAAAAACACAAATGCACATTTTCAGCATAACCAAGCTAGCTTTTTTTTTTGCAATTTTTTCACTGCAGGGTACTCGGGATCAGACATGAAGAACCTGGTGAAAGATGCAACAATGGGTCCATTAAGGGAAGCTCTGAAACGAGGCATAGATATAACAAACCTGACTAAAGATGACATGCGCCTTGTGACTCTTCAGGTACACAAAATGAACATTTTGATCTATTATCACCTTTTGGGGGTTAAATTTAAATTGATTTTATTTTAAACTCTTTGAGTACACATGTAGCTTAAAGAAATTTCTTTTGTTTTTGTCTCTGTTTCATCAATTTGGTCATGATGCAGGACTTTAACGACGCACTGCAAGAAGTAAGACCTTCAGTTTCTCAGAACGAACTTGGAATCTACGAGAATTGGAACAATCAGTTCGGTAGTTTAAGCCTTTAAGACTGAGATTGGTGAGTTATACAATCTTATCATATATTATCATTGATCCTTTTGTTTTTCTCGAATATACATTTCTATGAGAATTATAAGATATACAACAACGACGCTATACAAATACAAGAGTTTTTACAGTACCTGTCTAGACCTAAGAATCCAGTCTCTTTTTCTTATTTGCCCCTTCTGTATTGTCCCTGTCGAAGAATCAAAGAGAAACCTTGAACGACCCATAAAAGTCAAAACGTGTTCTTTAAATTTTTCAAATATTTCTATGTGACTTACCTATACATGTTTGCTCTATTTTTTTCCCCTTATGAATATTTAACAACACCACTATACATTCTGCAACGTGCTTTTTCGGTTTGCTCGTTTCAGGAGACTCCTGTATTCAAGACTCCTGGACCATTCATCAATCTCACGGGCACGAAGAACCGGCAATGGATGGGATAACTGACTCGTCTGAGCATTTCTGTAAGCAATGGAAGTATGTAAACAAACAAGAATTGACCGAAAGTAAGTTTAATTAAAATTTTCACCACCACTTTTGTATAGTTTTGACTATCTTACCTGATGTACCAGCCCAAGGGGCTTGAAGAAGCTTTGTCATATGAACGGGCTTGTTCTAAAAACGCATCAACATTTAGCTGATCAGCGATTGATGGACATCCTCCAGCTAGTTTCATTAGAACGGATACAACAACCTCTTGGAAGCCACATGAGAGAGGTTATACGAAGAGAAACATCACTAGGTATTTTACGTCTAATTTGAAGCAATCTGGTTTAAAAGGTTCTATTATTGTGAAACTGGTACCTTTGGATCTTGGGCTACGAGAAGTGCTGCACGGTCACAAGTGAGCTCTGCTGAACGTAGCCAACGAAGTAACTGTTCTTCCAAGGTTCGAGCAATCATTTGCCCAAAAGCTACAAACAACAGAATTCAACTTAGCACTGCGGATCGAACTACACAGAAGAGTGAAGCACCTACCCGGAACTGTATAAGCCCCAAGAGTAAGAATATTTGCAAATGTGAGCCACACTCCGTGATCACACTTCAGATGACCTAGTTCATGAGCCAAAACAGCCTAGGTTTGAGGCAAAACTGTCAGATTTTGGTACAACTAGCAGATATGCAAGACACTAGAGTCCTGATTATCCAAGTATCTATGGTCAGGTTGGAACTTGTAATGCAGAGTATGAACCTGTAGCTCCTCGCGAGTCAGAAGCTCGATCAGGCTGGTATGAACGACAATGAAAGGCTTTTTACCGCTTATGGCCAGTGTATACGCATTTGGAACAGGACTCTGTCGAACATAGAGATCGGGAGCCTCTATGTTCAATATCTCAGCAGCCTCGACCAATAAAGCGTGAAGATCAGAAAGCTGAGACAGCAAAATACAACACACATCATGTCTCGACGTCTCGTTGGTAGACAAAAGTATAAATGTCCACAAGACATTAATCCAATAGCTAACCTGATTCTTTGAGACAAGAACAGAAGTCCCAATGTTCTCAAGAAGCATGATCTGTTCCGTCATTGACCCTACAACATTCCCAAAATGGATAAATCATATAATCCCATTAAGGCAGGGAACACGAGAGCTACACTTCTGTAATCAGAAATTCACCTAAAAGAGCTTTTCCGAATTCGTTCAACCCTGGAATAGCTCTTAGTAACAATGTGTTCTGCAGCAAAAAGACCCCATCAAGCAGCTTATCAAATATTCAGAATAGAACAGCATCACAATTCACAAATTTCATTTCTATGGAGTCCAAGGTACCAATTACGATCATCCAGCTGATAAAACGAACAAGTATTACTCATATTCACTACACAGGAGAATTCTTAACAACCTGCTTATCCAAAGGATGCCGGAAATCATCCGCATCGAGATCTTTGAACAAGAGAGGAGGCACAGCTCTGCAACTCGGAACCATAACCCTCAATTTCCGCACCTTCTCCGCACTGAAACCGATGGAGCTCAGTGAACGACGACCAGAACTTGATCCCTTTGGCTGTCTGTAACCCAAACGACGACAAAGTTCGCTGCTGTGATGGAAACAGAGGGACAAGACCGGAGCTGAGACTGAGACAGCCATGAGAGCGAGAATAAGCGACGGAGGTGCGTACGTTAGCGGTTGGCTTTCTATTGTACGCTGATTTGCTTTTTGGAAGAGGAAGAAAGGATAATAAAAATAATATATTTTGATCTCTGCGGTTTCGTTTCGGAAACGAATACTGTTTGGCGTCCACAACCGTAGTTTAATGGTTAGCAATTAACGCGCCTTCGTTTTCCCGTTGACCGTTACTAGCTTCTTAACCCTCCTTCCTTCATGGGCCTTATTTAATGGGCTTAGATTATAGAACTGTTTGTTAAAGGCCCATACTATAAACAGCACGTAGTTTATACCCACTGGCACGTAGTGTTGTCGTCTGCTTTGTTCTTCTTGGAATACAGTCTGGGTTTGCTGAAGATTCTGGAAAATTCCTCCCATCGTAATTGATCCGATTTCTTGATTGATCGATCGATTCAAACACATGTATATTAGCTTATTTCGAATCGTCAATTATCTTATCTGAATCTTCAATTTTAGTTCTTTCGATTTCTCCTCTTATTTCTCTATTTTTGGTAATGGTGGTTTGTTTTCTGATCAGGAAACACTCGGCGACTCGGCCTCCGACAACGGATGAAGACGTGATGGACGCTTCCGAGCTCACGCTTGGAGAAATCATCAACATCAAGGTTTCCCGATTTTAAAGCGAAAAATCTCTTTTTAATTTGGACTCTTTTTTTAGTCGGAAAAAAAAAATTTGGACTATTTTGATGAACAAAGGTTGTAAAAGTTCATTGTGTAGTTGGTGGAGAGCGGAGAGAAAGAGAAACTGATGGAGCTCGTGAGAGATAGATTGGTGGAGTCTGGTTGGAAAGATGAGATGAGAATTGCTTGCAGGTTCTGCTCTTATTGACCTTGTTATTACGCATTCGTTTGAAAAGATAACTTTTGATTCAGAACAATCTTTAAAGCTGGTAGGTAGATCTTGCTTAGGGTTTAGCATACTTGTCCATGAAAATGCATCATGGCCTCTAGGAAAAACCTGAAATTGCTATGGATATTGTTTTTGATTCTTCTTATTGTTGTAGAAAAGTAGAGAATTCTACGTCTAACAAGTTATGATGCACAGGTTCTTCTAACTATATACCGTCCCCGAAACTTTGAAGACAGAGAAATTGATGTTTTCATATAAAACTAAAGCTTGTTCTAGTTAATTATATTGAAATTTAAGTGTGCTTTTCTTTTTATTTATATTTATAAGTATATTTTTCAATATGTTTGTTGACTTACTCCTACCATACCTATATACATAATTTTTTACTTCTTAGTGCTATAACTGAACAAAGTGAACTATCTCTATAAAATTGCTGTGGCTTTAAGCTACATTTGAAGCTCTCTTTTTTGACTGCAGGGAGCATGTAAAGAAGAAAGGGAGAAAAGATGTTACAGTCGATGAACTAATAAGAGTGATCACTCCCAAAGGCAGAGGTAAAAGAAGATGAACGGAATATAGAAGCCAGTTTCTTCTATTATCTGTTAACTCGTTATTATTATAAACCTCGGATTTGTTTGTTCCAATGGATCTTCTTCGTGTATGTGCAGCTTCAGTACCAGATGCTGTGAAACAAGAGCTGTTGAACAGAATTCAAAACTTCATTGGATCAGCTGCTCTTTGATGATGTTGTCTCTATGATGTGGTGGTTTCTACTTGTAGCCAACACTTAACCAGAGAGAAATCATAGATCATACCGATGTATCATCTCGGCTGTTGTAGAATTAGCTTTTCCTACTGCAACTCTTTGTACCAAATGAAACTATGCCATCATCAAGAAAACGTTGTCTCAATAATGTCTTTTCGATAAAACAAACGTTTTACAAAATATGTAAAAAAAGTAAATTACTGCTTAACAATTTTAGTTTCCAAATACATGTTACAATGATTTAGATATATACAAAGTAATTATAGTTGTTTTTCTTGTTTTCTTCTAAAGTACCAAACTGGATCAGATCGGCTAGATCAGCGCAGAACCTAACCTGGTTTAGATCATAATACAGCGAGTTAAACTTGTAATTTAGGACAATTTGTTTTTCCATTACACAAAGCAAACACAAAAGTAGCTCACACCATTGGTTTGGCTCTGATGTTTAGTCTCACTTTCTCTCTACATATTCTTCTACATAAATCTTTTTGTTTCAAAAGAGTTATCAAATCTCTCACAAACACAGACAAACTCACACATTAGACACAACAAGAACTGAGAGTAGTCGCTTATTCGGCAGAGCCTCTTCACCCTTTTGCTTGCCTCAAGACCCTCACACACTCCTCCCTTCTTAGTAACCATACATTTAACTAAATTCCCAAAGCTTACGCTCTTGTGGTAATAATATGCATATATATAGATAGATTTCAGACAAAACGTCCCCCTTAGCAACGTGGTATTGCAAGGTAGATCGGCTTATGGAGAACCAGCTTGTTCGCAGAGGTCTAGCAGATCCAATGTCTGCAACAGAACATCATATAATAAACACATGATCAGCTCACATGTCCGTCGCCATCATAACAATATTATATGCAAAGGTTTTCTACTTAAATCCAAACTCTAGATCCATGGATATGGGCACGCACCTCGGGAACAGAGAGCTCAAGGCGGAATTTTGGGCCATCATAGTGGTGAAGAACAGGCCTGAAGGAATCCTCTTCCAAGGCTTTGCAGATTTTCCTCACTCTGATCCTTACCTGTTACGATTTGAGACAAAGAAGTCAAATTAGTACAAAGTATCAAAATGAAGAGTTAGGGATGCAATTACTGTGATCGTATATTTCACCTGAGCCGGAAATCTTGACTCTCCTTTGCACTTTTTGTCTTCCCAAGCAGTCGCATCAATATTAGTACCTCCAAAAGTTGTTGCCTAAACCAGGAAACATGTCACGGAATTAAAAGGAAAGTCAAATTTGAGTAAATGGTTGCTTCAAAGACATTCTTATCATTTGAGATATCAGAAGAACAAACCTCAAAGATACCATGCAGCTGGTGAGTGGTGTAATTGTAAAGAAACAGAGGCAATCCAGGTGTTATTGCCCGGACAGAGTCCCTGTACCTTGGAGGTAAACCTGACAAATTGACACAAGATTTAAATTGAAATGCACTGAGAAATCATATTGCAAAGAAATAAGTATGTTGAAAAATTTACCAAATAGGTGACGTTTCAGGTCCTCCTGCATGGTATCATTGTTGCAAACGAAGATGTAGCCACCAAGAACTTCATTCCTTGGAAGCGTCTCCGATGCAGGCAGAGTTTTAAATCTCTTATCAACAGCCAGATTCATATTGGCATTATCATTATTGTTGTGTTTGTTGTTGTTGCTCAGCTCTTTGTTAGCAACAATATTGCCACTATACTTGTTAACTTTCGTGTTGCCTCCACTACTTTTGAAGTCGTTCTTCTGGAAAACGGTATTCATGTTGTAAACATTGCTCTGCATCGGAGCTTTGGCCATGCCATCCAAGTTCAACATGTTGAAGTTAAGGTTATTCTCCTGGAAACTAAACTTGTCGTTTGGCCTGAACTCAGAGTAACTTTTGGAGAGATCAAGGTTGTTCATCCTTTCTCCTTTCATCCTAGTCTGCTCAGCCAGCTTGGTTGCAACAGTGGACCATTTGTGATCCTCTGATGCTCTTGACTGACCTCGAAGCTCATCACCCAATTGCCAGAAGCTCTCCATAGTTCCTAAATCTAGCATAAGCAAAAATCAGGATATGATTTATCTTTTTCGTTCAATTCACAGATAAAACATACCAAATCGAAGCTACTACAGAAAACTTGAATCCTAAGCCCTAAATCAAATTTCAAAAGTTCCCCCAAATTTATCATCAAACATTCAAAATCGGAAACAATAATAGAGATTTAGGGCTTATACAGAAAGTAACAAAGCATAGAAATCTCGAGAGAGAGAGAGAGAGAACCTTATGCTCTTAAGCTTCCTGGAAATTCGCCGGACGTGAGGATGAGAAACCGAACAAGGAAAACACGTCAGAGAAATTTGATAGAAGAAATGGTCCATCCATGAATGGTGGATGGATCTGTACATTTATCAGACTTCACTCACCCAAATAGCCCTTCCTTTTCTACACTAATTACGATATTATGCCATTTCCGTATAATCCACGCGTCATCGTTTCAGTAGCTTTCAAGTTTAATTTTTTTGAATTCGTGTTTCTACGATAGCTAACTCATTCTGGACCGTCCGATTCAGTTGACAAAATGTAAAAAAAATATCTAGGATATTACAAACGGAAATATAGTACCATTTTTATTTATTTATATGTTTTAATTTTCTTTCTGAAATCTCCTTTGTCACGAGTTCAACAAATATCCCATTTTACAACTCATGTCGTGTTTTTTTGTTCTTTTAATTTTTTAGAAACCTGAATTTTACTGTATTTTAAATTTTTTTGAATAACTGGTATCCGTTAGTACTCAATTCTATATTCGAAATTCGAAATGCACGTGTTATCCAGAGTAAGCTGACAGTGACAAAAGACGGGAATATGTATATGTTAAAGAAGCATATACGAATAACCTGCTGAGAAAATACGTATAATTCAAAATACATATAATACGTGGAATATAACATAACTCGTAATGTTTGGGGGAAAATTGAATTGATATAATGTAGATGACCCCACATAATATATATATTTACTAACCCAAAGTTGATTATTTTTGCAATACTGTATGAGATTAAAGTATTGTATGTCACGATAAATATTGCTCTTTTTCTTTTCAAAATCATGGGTCACATGTGAAAACCATTATTACTATATTAAAATATATCATTAGTTTTTCACCAATTTTTTTCTTTTTTTAATATAACTAGACATTTTTTAGAAACAAAATCCATAAAATTATGAATTGTCAAGATTAACGTATAAACACAGTACTCTTAGACTATCAACAATGGTTTGAGTTATCAACACCCTCCACGTCATTTCTTTTTCTTTCACATCAGTTTTTCTTTCTTCCACATCAGAATTCAACACTCATTTAGTTTTTTCATCTACAATGGCTTTGTTGAATAAAATTACAACACACTACCCCACCACTTTTTATTTTTATTATTCTTCTTCTTTCTCTTTAATAGTAAAAAATACGAATTTTTTTATATGTTCAAATTAAATAAAACAAGTTTCTTTTTATAGAGTATGAAAAATGATAAATTTTGATGTAAAAATTATATATTGTAATTATAGTTATTATAAAATAATTAATGTTAAGTAAATGAGGTGAAAAGAAAAAACACCAAATATAAATATCCAATCAGTAACGTCCATGTGTCACACATATATCTTAATTTAAATCAAAAGAAAAAAGAAATGAAAAAAAGAAGCCCCACATTTAACTTTCACGGGTGTTGAAAGTTTACAACACTTATTTTTGCCACATAGGATTTTAATTTTACAACACCCCCATTGTAGCTCAAAAAAAAATTTCAACTGTTGAGACTTTTTTACAACACCCCCATTGTAGATAGTCTTACCCTACTTCCCTTCTCTCGCGTGTTCTGAAAGCTAAATATTTCCACAACTCTTCTCTTCTTGATGCTGGACTAGGTTCTAGGCCTAGTCACGCTTGGAGGAGCATTCATAGTGGGTCTCAACTTCTCAAGCAAGGAATTATATGGAAGGTGGGCACTGGAGCCTCCATTCGTATTTGGCAGGATGCTTGGATTGACAATCTTCCCCGCTCACCTCACGCTCTCTCTTCCAATCCCTGCTCCCAAGTAAGTGTCTCTGAACTGTTGATCCCTCATACCTCTCAATGGAATGAACCACTCTTGCATTCACTCTTTGTACCGCAAGATGTTCCTCTTATCTTACGTATTAGGCCTTCTCTGGTGCAAAGCATATACCGACCTCTTTGGATTTATGCCCGTAATGGTGTCTATTCTGTGAAGACATGCTATACTCACCTTGCTCAACCTGTCCTTCCCCCTGATCCTGATCTACTTCTCAGCCACGCTATGTGCAATAAGATCTGGCAACTTAATGTTCCTTTAAAACTGAGACATTTTTGGTGGCGTGCTCTCAGTAATGCTTTACCTGTTTCTGCAGCTCTTAAGAGACGACATTTACATGTTACATCGGAATGCCTTACATGTGGTGACTCACAAGAGACTTCTGCTCATCTACTTTTCCACTGTCGTGTGGCCCGTGAGGTCTGGGAACTGTCACCTACGGCTCTCCAGCCAGGTCAGTTCAATCCAGATCATTCTTTTGCTTCCTGTTTGCAGACTCTTTTCCACAGTGATCATCCTTCGTCTCCTGGAGATTACCTCTTCCCTTTCATTGGCTGGCGTCTCTGGAAGGCCCGGAATGATCTCCTCTTTCACTCTCGACGTTGGCACATCACTGAGCTTCTCCATCAAGCTCTACTTGATTACCGAATGTGGCACCAGGCTAACGCCTCTCCTGTCCATTCTGTTCAGCCACCGGCTCAGTCTCCTGCTCTTACACTCACCACTTTTTCTGATGTTCTGCACTCTTCCTCGTCTCTTTGTTGTTGCATAGATGCTTCGTGGCTCTCATCCTCGGCCCCTATTGGAATTGGTTGGACCCTGCATACATCTTATGGTCGACACATTCTCAATGGCTTTGGCTCACTTCCTTCCACAGACTCAACGTTAGTAGCTGAAGCTGTTGCACTACGTGAAGCAGCTCTCCAACTCAAGGTCTTGGGATACAAGGATGTGACATTTTGTGTTGACTCATTGCAACTTTATCAATCACTCTCATCTGGCAACAACATTTCTGTTCCTCATACCATTAGTGGCTTGCTAGAAGACATCCTTCAAGTTGCTCCAGCTTCCTCCCGGTTTCAACACATTTCCCGCCAAGCTAATACACTTGCTGATGCTCTTGCTAAGCAAGCACGTGTTTCTACTTTATCGCTAAAAGTCTCTTGGATCTTGTAATATAATTTCACGTTTTCTCGTTTATGTTTAATAATATTTCAACAGTTGACAAAAAAAAAAAAAAAAAACACAGTACTCTTATAAATATAAAACATATAAACACGGTAGATGAAATCTAATCTTCTTAACATCTGCATATAAACAGAGTTATCAATCATTATTAGACCATTTAATTTAGTTAACCACCATTAGATTGGAAAATGCGTGTACAAATTTATACATTTATAATCAAAAAAATCCCAAAATCATTATTTTAAAATATATAGTTTTAAAAGTTAAATATCTATCTGTACTTTCGTTTATGTTTTTAAAACACGGAAACATGTACTTGTTCTTTTTCTTTTTTTTTCCTTTTTTTTTTGTCAACACTTGTTCTTTTTTATCAACAAACAGGAACATCTTAATCTTGTTTCATGTGATGCTCCAGTGGAGCAGCTCCACCTTTTTTGCAAGCCTCTTTATCTTCTTCCTAATATAATATCTACTAATAATATATGGTTTACTCTCTGTGAGTTTACATGTGGCAGGTGAGACTGCAAGCTCACATAGTCGTTGGACTAACATTCATCACATATATATTTTTGTTCTTATTCCATCATTATTTTCTTAGAATAAAATCTGATAACTATTTTGGCATTTGGCATGATGTCAGGACAAGAAGACGAAGCTATATATTTTCTTAAATGGTCATACTAATATTTATTATTATTCCCCATCTGCTGAAAACAAGCGAACAGTCTCATAACACATTTTTGAAACAGCAAGCAGTTGAGACGATGGGCTTTACAAGCAAATACATTTTTTAAGGTATTGTAACTAAATCTAAAGCTCATTATTAAGCCCATTTAGAAGGAGACCAAGACGTGACCCAAACAAAAAAAACAACCGCCGCTTTCTGATCTCCCTCCTTCCCCATCTTTTTCAGAGCCAAGTTTTGTACGGAAAAGTGTTTTAAGAAACTCTGAGAAGCCATGGACGGGGATACTGAGTTCGACAGGCTGTTATTGTTCGAACAACTTTAGATGCCGATGTTAGTTAGTTAGTTTTTTTGTTCTCTTAGCCTCATGATTTCAGATTTCACTGTGTTTAACTTAATCTTCTCCGATCGTAAAGTTCGATCATCGGATAAGTTAACGAGACGGACACTCGATCGACTCGTCCTAGTTTTTGGGTTTGATCTGTACGTTGTGATTCAATGGCGAAAATTTAGGCCATTTTTTTGTGGTTCCAAATATAGAACCTGACGAGATGGGGAGGAGTTCTACTGGAGCTAGCTCAATTTCATAACGAAGATTCAAAGCAAACTGTTCAAGGTGCTTTAGCCTTTAATTTCTTCTCCTGTTTATATGAGTGAATCGGGTTTAGATTTTCTGATGAAATTTTGGATTCGTTTACATAGTTTAAATTGTCAAATAGGTTGATATCTGGTTTCTTCACACTAACCTCAAAATCGGCTTCGGTAGTAGTGCCAAATCCGACAATGATATTTATGATGCTCATGTGTCGAGTTATGATGCTCTGAATCTGATCTAGGGATTGATATTTTGTGCATGTAGAGGCCATCAATAAGCTTGAAGAGGCGTTGTTAATTGAGCCAAAGAAACATGCTGCGATTTGGTGCCTTGGTAATGCACACACTACACTTGCTTTTTTGACTCCGGAAGAGAAAGAAGCTAAATACAGCTTTGACTTGGCGGCTCACTTGTTTCAACTTGCTGTGGATGAGGTCATTTGCTTTCCATTCAGAAAGAATCAATGTCAATACTGATTCTTTTTGGTATTGTGGGTTTGAATGTTTATGCATCTTTGCAGGAACCTGAAAATGAAACCTACCAGAAATCACTTGAAATGACGGCCAAGGTACCTTTTTCTATACATCATTATTAAAAATGAACCGACTAAGTTCGTGTTTTGGCCCCGGGTTAAGAAGTTATCATCCTTGCATAAGAATGGAATATTGCAGCGGATTTGTGTGTTTTGCCTCTAAAACCAATCTCAGAAATTTGGTCTTTAAACAAGAATTCTTCTCTCTATGCTATAAGCAGAGGCTCTTAACCTGTAGAGATTGGATTTGTTGATTGATTCATAGGAAGGGCATATTGCAGCTGAATTGTGCATTTTACATCTAAACCCGAGCTTAAAGTTTTCTTCTTTAATCGAACTGATGCTCTTCTGTGCTAAGTATATGCGATTTGTCAATTCATAGGAGGGGAATATTGCAGCTGAATTGTGTATTTTTTCTAAACCCGATCCCAAAGTTTTGTTCTATAACCTAATTTATTTTCTTTTGTGCTAAGCACAGGCTCCACTACTGCACGCAGAGATTCACAGGCATGGCTTAGGCGCACAGCCAATGGGTGGCGCCGGTCCATCAGTAGCGTCGAGCTCAAAGGTTCTCTCTTTTCATGTTCATTCTCATCACCATATTGCATTTCAGTATTTGATGAATTCACTCAATGGATTTGGATCTAATGATCATGTCTTCCTCCAAACAGTGAGTGAAAAGTAGTGAGTTGAAGTATGATGTGATGGGATGGGTGATTCTAGCCGTTGGCATTGTAGCTTGGGTTAGTCACGCGAAAGCTAATGCTCTTGTGGCTGCTCCTCGATAATTAATATCTTTAATTACTCGATAGGATATTTTTTTGGTTGGAGTTTCCAATTTTAAGGTTGTCAAGTCTAAATATCTTTTCTTTTAGATTTGTTGAAAGACATGATTATGAATAACATATTGGGTACTTGATAAGATGAATACATGTTAATGGAAATGGAATCAGTGGAATTGAGGTAGTTACATGTCACTAGATATTTGGTCTGTTCGTTTGACAGATGCAAGTGGCTGCGGTTGCGGCTGCGGCTGCGGTTAAACGCAACAATTGTTGTTCGTTTGACAGACGCGCGTTTGGCCGCAGCCGCAGATCTGTTCGTTTGTTAGACGCAAGTTTTTTTGTAAACGCAAACGCAGACGCAAGCAATTATAGACGCAGACGCTGAATTTTCTTGCGATCAAAAATTTCAGTCCCAAACCGCAACGTTTAGACGCAGACGCAGACGCAGCCGCAGGAGACTGCGTCTCTCAAACGAACACATTTTAGACGTAGCCGCATCCGCAGGAGGCCATTGTAAAAGGTTAACCTTAATGAGAACAAAAGAGTTTTATTCCCAAATTATTACTGATTACAAGTGTTTGAGAGAATTACAATAGAGTATTTTCACTTCCCTTACAACTTCATTGACAATCATTGGATGAAAACATACTCGAGCAACAATAAACTTAAATTGTGAGGCCACTCTCCGTCAAGTACTTTTCGTGTAAATGTCCGGTCACTTGCAAACTTTGGTTCCGTTTACATGTTTGGTTCAATAATTTTTTCGGTTTGATTTTTAGTTCGATTCTAAATATTCAGTTATTTGAGGTTTGTCAGCTATTTACTTTTCTTAAATTATTAGTTTTTAACCGGATTATGCAGGATTATTTTAAAAAACACAAATTAATTAACCAAATTGAACCGATTTGAAATAACTGAATATATTCCAAACTAACAAAAAATTATCCAAACAGACCCGAATAACCAAATTTATCCAAATTAACTAAAATAACCATAATTAGTTATATATTTTTTCTAACACATTTTATTAATGTAAGGATGATAAAAATAATTTCTAAGAGATTTAATATGAACATTATAGTATTGAAAGTACTAATGAAGTCTTTAACTATTCCAGTTAGATGAGTTATTCCTTGATTATATTCTCTATTTATATTATCCAGAGAGCAATTCAAAAGCTTTTTGGATCCAATGACGAATATTTGTTAAAATGTTTCCAAGGTTTGTGTTCTCATCATCCCCATTGACTAATCTAGTCAAATCACTGTTGTTTCTTTCAAACCATACATATTTTAATCATCTAGACCAAATAATTTACGAGACATGTAAAAAAACAGATGCCTTAGCTTGTAGTACTGATTTCATGTAGGGTAGACGAGCACATCTGTGATACCCCGTATCAAAAATACGGTCAACGGGCAGCAGAAAGTCAACCGGGGGTAAAATTGTCATTTTACCAATATCGGGGGTAAAATGGTAATTTTACCAAAAGTCGAGACGGAAGCCGAGACGGGTCGAATATTCTTATATTTCAATAAAAAGAATGTTCACAAGACCAGAGTTGGAGAAATCGGAGCAGAAACATGTTTTTCGGTGAGTCGGGAATGGAAACCGATAAAACCGACGAAACTTTGGAAATTCATAACCGGAGCTACGTAAACCCGAACGGCGTGATTCAAAATGCTAAATTCATCTAATAGCATGGAGAATCTGATTGTGGAGGTTTGAAGATTTATGGGAATCAGTTGGTATTTTCTAAAACAATATTCGTGGAATCGAGAGAAACCGAAGCATCGGATCAAGATGGGTTTGAGATTGGTTTGTGCCGGTTTAGCAATGGTTTTTGGACTCAAAGGCTTCACCAGGGACATGTGTCATCACCCAGGGTCGCCACATCTGTTGGTTAGGTGTCAATGCATGGTGGTTCATGCATCTTTGTGCATGAAACAAAATAAGCATGTGAGGGGAAAAACTTCATTTGAACTCCCAAAAACCTCTCTCTAGCCTCACCCACGAGCTATCTCTCCTCTCTCTCTACATTCATCCCACTTGCCCAGAAAACCCAGAAAATCCTTTGAATCTTCAAAGAAACTCAAAAACATTCAAAGTGTTCTTGAGTGTTCTTAAAACCTTCTTCCACCAAAAATACCATATCTCTCTCAATATAAACCCAAATCAACTTCTGCAAAGTGCTATAGCTTCCTCTCTCCCTCCTCTACAACCGCCATCCAGCCAGTCATGACCTCCGTCGCCGGAGCTGACCGGAAACTTGCCGGAAAGAATCCGCGGATTAGGGTTTGGTGGATATTTCTCTTTCTTCACCAGATATGAATGTTTTGAAGCCATGGGTGGCTAGATCTCTTCTTTGCGGTCAGTTTGATAGGTGGATCGTCTTCTGAGTCACCGGAAAAAGGGGTGAACCGGCCGGTCAACGCCGGACCACCGTCGGTCAACGCCGGAGCCGGTCACCGGTCACCGGAGAAGCTCAACAGCCGCCAATCTTCAGCCGGTTCTTCAAGGAGTGTGATGGGATGGTTTGATTCAAGATTTGGGTCGGTTTAGGGCTGGTTTAGCCTTGGTCAACGGTTAGGTCAAACCGGTCAATGTTTGACCAAACCGGTTTAACCTAACCGGTTCTAATTAGACCGGTTCAGATGGTTCAGTGGTTCAACCGGGTTGGTTTGGGTGGTCAACCGGTTCAGTCAAAGTCAACAGTCAACCCTTAGTCAACGGTCAAAGTCAACGGTCAACGTAGGTCAAAGTCAACGCCGGTCAACGCCATGGTCAACGCGTTGACTCCGGCCATTCCTAGCTTACGGTTCATGTCAGGGTGTTCGGGAAGCCTCGGGGTTCGTGTTCGTGCGTGCAGGAAGTTCGGGTTTTAGTTCGGAGGTCTCGGGATTCATACCGCGTCAGACCGTCATTCCGCGCCTATCTCACTGTGAGTCGGCTCACAAACCCTTAGTTACATATAGACCGAGAATTACTAAACCGTAGTGTTAGGTTGCATACCCGTTAATCAAAGTGAATATTAATTAATAAATAATTGGACGTTAATGATAAACCGGTTAGGATCAGATGAGCATGTTAGGGTTTAACGAATTACAAAGGTTAATCAATTGTGTGCCGCTAGGTTGTTAGTAATGATTGGGTGATGCATTCATATAGACCGTTGTTTAGGACCGTATATGCATCTATATATGTATAAGAACGATAATTAATGAATCTATGTACGGGAATTAAGACGACACTAAAATACGAGTTAAACCTAAACAAACTTATAGAATATTGTAACGGGATTGGGGTTTATGATTAATAGCGGGTTTGGGTAATGGATCAAATTAAGTTAATAATGAGACGTCGGGGAGTTAGTAAGTTTACTAACTCTAAACCGACGGATCGGGGAGTTAATGAATGATGACTAGGTTTGGTTAAGAAATAAGAAGTGTGATGATTGGTGAACCGTCTACGGGTTAACAAGCGGTTAACCCAAGGTAGCGGGCGTGAAATGGATTAAAAGACTTAGAAACCCTAATAAGCCTGCTTGTGATGTGTTTGTGTGTTTGTGTGATTGTGTGATTGATTGAGATTGTGTGATTGATTGTGATTGTGTGATTGATTGTGATTGCGTGATTGTATTGCTGTTGTTGTGAGCTTTGTGTGCAGGCTTGTTAGACTGCTCGATGTTGGGCCGAGCAGTTATTGCGGACACTTACTCCGGTCACGGGACCGGGTAAGTTAGTGGTGCTGACTAGGTATCTTACCTAGTCAGAGCGGTGGTAGTGTAGAGGCTTGCAGAATGGTTGGGGATTTATTATTGATATTGATTGCGTGATCTGTGCTAGAGTCCCAGCGAGTCTGCGTGTTTATATTTCTGCACTAGGACTCTAGGGTGCGTTAGTTTCCGCAAGCCTAGGTTTTGTTTACGTTCTGGTACTTCCATCCCGATTGGATCCTCGAGAATTGAGAACCTGGTCAGCTTAGCCTGGCGGGTGCGAACCTATGGAGTGACGTCTGTAGGGTGTAGTCCGGAGAATACGGGGTCGCGTCCTAGGGCCGGACTGCATGGAAGCTCGGGTTGCCGGGGGTAACCGGAGTCGCCGCGTATCGATGGACAGAGAACGGTGTCCTAGTCGTTTTGTGGACGGCTAGGAGTCATGTGGGTTAGTTGCCATATCGGTGACAGTGGAAACCCGTGGAAGTCACCAAGTTCGTAGGGCCCAGTGTTTGTTTTGTTATCTTTCTTTCGTCGCGCGATAGATAGATCGAGTCCAATCGAGGACATGTGCCGCAGTGCCTTCGATTTCCTTAATTCTCTTTATTTTTGGCTTTGATGGTGTGTTGTGGGTTTATCACGATGTGGTAGTGCGTGATCGACCGTTTATTCCTGTTGATTGTTATTTTGGGTTTTGGGGCGGGAATCTGTAGTTCTAGATAGACTAGAAGCCATTAGTGGGGAGCCGATTCACTGGGTGATCTTAGATCGCTCATTAGACTCTTTTTGTGCTTTTCAAGTTTAGCAGCGACGGGCGCGGGAGATCCTCGGTGTAGTGTCGGGATTGCTTGTGGCGGGATTTGATTCAGGATTGGATTGTTCTATTTCGGTTCGGCTTTGGCGCCATTTTGTGATTTTGATTCAGTTGTGTGTTTGACTATTTGTATATTTGACTTGACGATTGTTTGTAAAATTCTATTAAACGTTGTGCTTAACGTTTGATTACTCATAAATGAAATTGTTTCCCTGATATGAGGTTTCGTCCGAACCGACACAACTCACCGAAGTGGTACATGGTGTACAACTTGTATTGCGGAAGTGAGGATAGCGCGGTCAAAGATGGATTAGTGCGAGCCTTTGTCTCAAACCGATCTGTCTCTGGCTTCGTCCTGTGACGAACTTTTCCTGTTTGACTTGCTCGGGTTCGATCTGTCATGTTCTTGTTTGATTGTTGACCGGTCAGCTCGACGGTCAGCGGAGAATGGGAAAGGGGCGTTACAGAAAGGTGGTATCAGAGCATGGTTCTGCATGGGTTTCGAAACATTTCATTTATGAGTGTTTTCCGCGTTTTATCGAGTCAAATGTGTCACACAAGCATCCATTAGGAAACCGAGCCGCGTCCGTTGAACCCGAGGTTGGGATGGGGAGTAGCATTTTCGTATTATTTGCACTAACTTATCTTCGAGTTTTGATTGCAGTCGTGCAGCAGTGTGTCCTGGGTGGAGTGGAGGTGTGTGTGTGTGTGCGCGGAGCAGTTACTGATGAGCGGCATGAGTCAGTAGGGATCAGTCGGTTCGCCGCAGGGTCAGTTGGATCAGTTTCAGGGATACCCAGCATCGACAGGCCAATCCCGAGGTTCTCGTACATCGGATCGTCCACCAGCACCTTTGCGGCATTTACAGGGTTCGAGAGCAGCAGCAGGTAGATGAGCAGGTAGCTATGCTTGAGGATGTTTGGAGCAGCAGGCCTCATCACCAGCCGGACCTATGACCTGGATCACCCCGTACATAGTTCGACATGGTTACGTCACCAGCGTCTACGAAGTCGCAGTTCGAGCCAGCCTCGTCACCAGCCGAGATGATAGAGGTACCGCCAGCAGTACCAGAGGGCCATGGAGCGTCGACTGCCCGATTGCCGGACCAGGACCGTGTATACACGATGGAGAGCCGTACCGAGCACCAGTACTAGAGGATTACCGAGCGGGACCCAGTCGCCGAGATCCCGATCCAGTCAGCCACATGTTATTCAGTTGCCGGTCGTTCAGTTATCCCGACCCGAGCCAGTGAGGACTTGCCAGTTGTGTAGAGGTGAGGGTCATCGCGCACCCAATTCTTTCATCGATTCCCCGTCAGAGTCGATAGAGCCGACTTCTCCTTGTCAGCGATGTGGTAGCTATGATCCTCAGGCGTCCGTATGTTACCGTGGACCACGCCCAGCGTCCGTTCCAGTTTGTCAGATGTGTGGCCGCGCAGGTCACGTTGCTCACCTTTGCCCGATAGCCGAGCCACATCAGGTCGGAGCACCATCTAGAGACACACACTCATCACACCCTCCCGGCGCACCTGCCAGCGGATACTTCAGCGAGCCGTTTTGCCAGTGGTGTTGGGCATTTCGGTCTTGCTGGAGGCGTTAGGATAGGAGTAGTTAGGCTAGGTAAGTGGGGGCACTAACTTCTTCTTGTCTTGTAGATAGATCGGCGGATAGGCGACTTTGCGTGTTGTCTTTGACTTTTCGGATGTATAGCGGCGCAGTATGGGTTTTTGGATATGATGGCGGCTATGTGTGTAGGGACTCTGATCAGGACCATGTACTAAAACTTTTATATGTATGATGGATCGTTTTATGTATGTGGTGGATGCAGAGTGTTCGGCTAATCATTTTGAGTAGCGTAGTACCTATTTGCCTGGTTGAGATGGTTATGAAAGCAAGTAGATTACTACGTGAAACTAAATGTTGAGCGGAACTGACGACCGTTCATCATGACCTGAACCCGGACTGACGACGCATCCGACCGATCATTAGATTGCGTGATTTTGTGTTTGGTGATTGCTTGTTTTTATTTCCTGCTTGATTGATTGATTGCTTGATTCGTTATTGCGATAGATTGCGTAGTACTTGCGTGCGTGGTTTTGGTAGATGAATCATTTTGGGTCTTAGAGACCGTTGGGTGGTTAGTTGTTCGGAATTCGAATAGTGATTGTTCGTTTCTCTTCGGTTTTGTTAGAAAGGTAAGTGTTGATTTTGTTTCAATTTTATTTCGAGTTTTGAGCCGACTGAGAACGGTTGTGTTTAACCGTCAGTTCACGAGGGAACGGACTTATAGTGTATTGTTATTTAATCACGAGTAACCGTCGGGTACGTGATTAAGTAACCATATTTCTATGGGAAAGTGATATCGGGGATAGATCGGGATGAAACTGACTGTTTCAGTGAGTTGTTGTATTGAACCACTACAAGAAATCGGAGTATTAATAGCAGTAGAAGATAGCGTTCTATGTCTTTCTGCTATAGTTTATATACCCCTCACTTTTAGATAGCGTTTGTTAAAATACAAACGCTATGTTTGGTGATCCGATTTTAGTTATACAAACGCTTTTTAGAAACATAGTATACATAGCACTTTTTTAGTTTTAAAACGCTATGAATAATCGAAGCGGAAAAATAATTCATTTTCCCGCTTAACACTTAGCGAAAAACAAGCGCCTTATATTTTCAGATTCCCTCTAACATAATTATTTCCCTTCTTCTTTTTTCTCTCAAACAAAATATGGTTTCTTTTCACCTCTTCCCATTTCCTCTCTCACGCCGTCATCTTATCTCCTCCCTAAACCCTAAACACTAAAACATTAATTATATATCCTAAACACAAACCCTAAACCCTAAACTATTATTATTTAATTATAAACATTAAAATTTTAAATTTTAAAACCTTAACTGTATACCCTAAACACAAACCTAAACCCTAAAATTCTAAACATTTAATCATACACAAAATCTTAAACTCTAAACCCTACACTTCTAACCCTAAACCCTAAACACTAAAACATTAATTATATACCCTAAACACAAAGCCTAAACCCTAAAATTTTAATATTTAATCATAAACACCAAAATTTTAAATTCTAAAACTTTTAACTCTATACCCTAAACACAAACCTAAACCCTAAACCCTTAAACCCTTAAACCCTACACTTCTAACCCTAAACCCTAAACACTAAAACATTAATTCTATATCCTAAACACAAACCTAAACTTCTTAAACCTATATTCTAATATAGGGTATAGAGTTTAGGGTATTGGAATATAAAATTTAGGATTACAAACATAATCCATTTTGAACTATAAAAATTATAATCCATTTGTAAATCAAAAACTTAATTATCAAATCCTAAATTATGAACTATAATCCTTAATTTTTATTCTCAAATATATTATGAATCCTAAGTCTTCCATCTCAAATTCAAAAACCCCTAATCATGAACACTAAAAATTTAGTTAAAGTATATATAGGGTTTAGGATGTGATATAAAAATATATCAAGTATAAAATATTTAACCTCATACCTGAATTTAAACTCTTAAAATATAATATTTACTTAGTTTTTTCCAAATAGTTCTTAACATATAACATTTACTTACTAATTTGTCATTGGCTAATATTCTATCACATGGATAACACTCTAAGCCATTAGATTCCATCTATTGTTTAATCTCAGCCATCCATTTCTCTTAACCCTAATTAATTATGTGTCTCATCTTCTTCCTTCCTTCATCTCAACAGCCGTAAGACCTCCCCATTTTTTTTGTATCAACATTTCCTTTCAGATATAGAAAGCTCATCTCTTCATTTTGTTTTATCTCTTCACGCTCTCATCATCTCTTCGTCTCCGTTTTGGCGGTGGCTCTGCAGCGACGGTTATGACTCGGACGAAGACGAATCGGACGAAGACGAATCAAGCTTCCTCTCTTCACGATCTCGTCGCCGGAGCTTCAGCGAGAGAGACGAAGACGGGCACGTTCTCCTCCCCTGCCAGCACATCCTCTCCACCGTCTCTTCGCGGTGGCTCTGCCCTGCGCTTGGCCTAGGTCACGGTGGTTGCGAGATCTGCAGCGACGGTTATGTCTCTTCAGCTCCGTTTTGGCGGTGGCTCTGCAGCGACGGTTATGACTCTTCGTCTTCGATCTCCCTCCTCCGACTTCTCAACGTTTTCTGGCTCTTCTTGCGTCGATTTCATGGCCTCCGCCGGTGTATCTCGGGTTCCCTGCTTCTATTTGTCGGTCTTGGCCTCTGCTAACCCAGGTTCTCTGCTTCATTGATTTCCTGGCCTCCGCCGTGTTATTCTTCCTGGGAAGAAGAGGAAGCAGACGCAGCCACCGCGTTGAAGACGGAGTCGTCAGATCTGCATTTTTTAATTCATTTTTTTTTATGTTTTGTTTAATAATTTATTGTTTTAGTTTAAATATTTTATTATATTTTGTAAATTGTTTAAATTAATAAAATATCTTCATTTTATTAGTCTTCAACGTTTTTTATTTTATATATTCAGAAAATAATAATTTATAAATCCAAAATCTATATATAATCAAAAATCTATATATATATATATATAATAAATAATAACAAAAATAAAATGCTATTGTATATAATATAATAGCAAAACATTAAGCGCTATTGTAAATAACTCTATTGTAGCATAACGAAAAAACGTTATATAAAGTGCCTGATCTATTATAACGGGGGCAGATAGAGCGTTTACTAAACCGCTATAATAGTGATATATAGCGTTTTTCGGGTGCTATATATACTCCAATTTCTTGTAGTGAACGTAGGACGGAATGACGACGCGATGTGAATCCGAGACCGAACCCGAACCCGAAAGCGAGATGAAGTGACAAGACGTCGTGAGACAAGTAGACCGGGCCGTGAATCAGTGGTAGATATTGTCAGTGGGAGATATATCAGCTTATCAAGCAGCCGACAGGAAGAGGCCGAGAAGTGTGCTGTGTTAGCAAAGGGATTTGGGAAGAAGAGTCAGTGATGTTGTGGAATCAGACAGTCGGAAGCAGGTGATCAGATTTTTGAAGAGTGTTCCAGAAAGAAGACAGAAAGTCGCAATCCGAAGGATGTGGAAGTCGAAGCGAAGTGGGGAAGCCAAGTGTCAGATAAGGTTAAGGATCGAGGCCAATGGAAGACAGTTAAGAGTGAAGTGAAGCAAGATGGATGAAACGGAGAACCTTGGAAACGGTATGATCAGTGAGGAATCAGTGTAAAGATTAGTGAGATGAAAGGATTTAGAAGGAACGCAGAAGTGTCGAAGTCAGTTGGGTGGAATGGAATGAGACAGAGGACCGCAGTGATGACGAGACTCAGTATGCCAGTGATGTCGAGACTCAGTATGCCAGCGGTGTCCGAGTATGGAAGCGTCGGAGGAATGGTGAAGCAACTTGCAGGGTTGGGAACCAATTCGAAGTCTGTCAGTGACGGAGAATTCGGGTAATTGGGGAAGAATGTGATACCCCGTATCAAAAATACGGTCAACGGGCAGCAGAAAGTCAACCGGGGGTAAAATTGTCATTTTACCAATATCGGGGGTAAAATGGTAATTTTACCAAAAGTCGAGACGGAAGCCGAGACGTGTCGAATATTCTTATATTTCAATATAAAGAATGTTCACAAGACCAGAGTTGGAGAAATCGGAGCAGACACATGTTTTTCGGTGAGTCGGGAATGGAAACCGATAAAACCGACGAAACTTTGGAAATTCATAACCGGAGCTACGTAAACCCGAACGGAGTGATTCAAAATGCTAAATTTATATAATAGCATGGAGAATCTGATTGTGGAGGTTTGAGGATTTATGGGAATCAGTTGGTATTTTCTAAAACAATATTCTTGGAATCGAGAGAAACCGAAGCATCGGATCAAGATGGGTTTGAGATTGGTTTGTGCCGGTTTAGCAATGGTTTTTGGACTCAAAGGCTTCACCAGGGACATGTGTCATCATCCAGGGTCGCCACATCTGTTGGTTAGGTGTCAATGCATGGTGGTTCATGCATCTTTGTGCATGAAACAAAATAAGCATGTGAGGGGAAAAACTTCATTTGAACTCCCAAAAACCTCTCTCTAGCCTCACCCACGAGCTATCTCTCCTCTCTCTCTACATTCATCCCACTTGCCCAGAAAACCCAGAAAATCTTTTGAATCTTCAAAGAAACTCAAGAACATTCAAAGTGTTCTTGAGTGTTCTTAAAACCTTCTTCCACCAAAAATACCATATCTCTCTCAATATAAACCCAAATCAACTTCTGCAAAGTGCTATAGCTTCCTCTCTCCCTCCTCTACAACCGCCATCCAGCCAGTCATGACCGCCGTCGCCGGAGCTGGCCAGAAACTGGCCGGAAAGAATCCGCGGATTAGGGTTTGGTGGATATTTCTCTTTCTTCACCAGATCTGAATGTTTTGAAGCCATGGGTGGCTAGATCTCTTCTTTGCGGTCAGTTTGATAGGTGGATCGTCTTCTGAGTCACCGGAAAAAGGGGTGAACCGGCCGGTCAACGCCGGACCACCGTCGGTCAACGCCGGAGCCGGTCACCGGAGAAGCTCAACCGCCGCCAATCTTCAGCCGGTTCTTCAAGGAGTGTGATGGGATGGTTTGATTCAAGATTTGGGTCGGTTTAGGGCTGGTTTAGCCTTGGTCAACGGTTAGGTCAAACCGGTCAATGTTTGACCAAACCGGTTTAACCTAACCGGTTCTAATTAGACCGGTTCAGATGGTTCAGTGGTTCAACCGGGTTGGTTTGGGTGGTCAACCGGTTCAGTCAAAGTCAACGGTCAACCCTTAGTCAACGGTCAAAGTCAACGGTCAACGTCGGTCAAAGTCAACGCCGTGGTCAACGCCGGTCAACGTGTTGACTCCGGCCATTCCTAGCTTGCGGTTCATGTCAGGGTGTTCGGGAAGCCTCGGGGTTCGTGTTCGTGCGTGCGGGAAGTTCGGGTTTTAGTTCGGAGGTCTCGGGATTCATACCGCGTCAGACCGTCATTCCGCGCCTATCTCACTGTGAGTCGGCTCACAAACCCTTAGTTACATATAGACTGAGAATTACTAAACCGTAGTGTTAGGTTGCATACCCGTTAATCAAAGTGAATATTAATTAATAAATAATTGGACGTTAATGATAAACCGGTTAGGATCAGATGAGCATGTTAGGGTTTAACGAATTACAAAGGTTAATCAATTGTGTGCCGCTAGGTTGTTAGTAATGATTGGGTGATGCATTCATATAGACCGTTGTTTAGGACCGTATATGCATCTATATATGTATAAGAACGATAATTAATGAATCTATGTACGGGAATTAAGACGACACTAAAATACGAGTTAAACCTAAACAAACTTATAGAATATTGTAACGGGATTGGGGTTTAGGATTAATAGCGGGTTTGGGTAATGGATCAAATTAAGTTAATAATGAGACGTCGGGGAGTTAGTAAGTTTACTAACTCTAAACCGACGGATCGGGGAGTTAATGAATGATGACTAGGTTTGGTTAAGAAATAAGAAGTGTGATGATTGGTGAACCGTCTACGGGTTAACAAGCGGTTAACCCAAGGTAGCGGGCGTGAAATGGATTAAAAGACTTAGAAACCCTAATAAGCCTGCTTGTGATGTGTTTGTGTGTTTGTGTGATTGTGTGATTGATTGAGATTGTGTGATTGATTGTGATTGTGTGATTGATTGTGATTGCGTGATTGTATTGATGTTGTTGTGAGCTTTGTGTGCAGGCTTGTTAGACTGCTCGGTGTTGGGCCGAGCAGTTATTGCGGACACTTACTCCGGTCACGGGACCGGGTAAGTTAGTGGTGCTGACTAGGTATCTTACCTAGTCAGAGCGGTGGTAGTGTAGAGGCTTGCGGAATGGTTGGGGATTTATTATTGATATTGATTGCGTGATCTGTGCTAGAGTCCCAGCGAGTCTGCGTGTTTATATTTCTGCACTAGGACTCTAGGGTGCGTTAGTTTCCGCAAGCCTAGGTTTTGTTTACGTTCTGGTACTTCCATCCCGATTGGATCCTCGGGATTTGAGAACCTGGTCAGCTTAGCCTGGCGGGTGCGAACCTATGGAGTGACGTCTGTAGGGTGTAGTCCGGAGAATACGGGGTCGCGTCCTAGGGCCGGACTGCATGGAAGCTCGGGTTGCCGGGGGTAACCGGAGTCGCCGCGTATCGATGGACAGAGAACGGTGTCCTAGTCGTTTTGTGGACGGCTAGGAGTCATGTGGGTTAGTTGCCATATCGGTGACAGTGGAAACCCGTGGAAGTCACCAAGTTCGTAGGGCCCAGTGTTTGTTTTGTTATCTTTCTTTCGTCGCGCGATAGATAGATCGAGTCCAATCGAGGACATGTGCCGCAGTGCCTTCGATTTCCTTAATTCTCTTTATTTTTGGCTTTGATGGTGTGTTGTGGGTTTATCACGATGTGGTAGTGCGTGATCGACCGTTTATTCCTGTTGATTGTTATTTTGGGTTTTGGGGCGGGAATCTGTAGTTCTAGATAGACTAGAAGCCATTAGTGGGGAGCCGATTCACTGGGTGATCTTAGATCGCTCATTAGACTCTTTTTGTGCTTTTCAGGTTTAGCAGCGACGGGCGCGGGAGATCCTCGGTGTAGTGTCGGGATTGCTTGTGGCGGGATTTGATTCGGGATTGGATTGTTCTATTTCGGTTCGGCTTTGGCGCCATTTTGTGATTTTGATTCAGTTGTGTGTTTGACTATTTGTATATTTGACTTGACGATTGTTTGTAAAATTTGTGCTTAACGTTTGATTACTCATAAATGAAATTGTTTCCCTGATATGAGGTTTCGTCCGAACCGACACAACTCACCGAAGTGGTACAAGGTGTACAACTTGTATTGCGGAAGTGAGGATAGCGCGGTCAAAGATGGATTAGTGCGAGCCTTTGTCTCAAACCGATCCGTCTCTGGCTTCGTCCTGTGACGAACTTTTCCTGTTCGACTTGCTCGGGTTCGATCGGTCATGTTCTTGTTTGATTGTTGACCGGTCAGCTCGACGGTCAGCGGAGAATGGGAAAGGGGCGTTACAACATCCCTATAAAATATGTTCTCCTTTGTGGTCTCTTATGATCCAACATGCACAAACTAACCATATATGTTTATTGAAACTAGCATCAAAATTTCTTTTAAATCATTCATATGGTAGAGGTTCCCATTGTGTTATGCTTTGACCATGATCCAATTTATTCACTGAAGATTTTGTATCAAAATATGTAACACATTCAAACCATTTTAATGTCGCTTGTCTATCTCTCTCAGTCACTTTATGAGGTTGGATATCTTTTGTATTGAATATACAATCATTTCTAGATTTCTAGATGTTCCAATAAGTCCAAAAAGGTGCAAATCTCTATATTTTATTGTATATGATATCTTTTGCAATATCAATGAGTAGCTTAATATTGTCTTCTATTGTTCTATTAATTCCTTCAAAGCATCCAATACCAGCGCATCTCCAAATAGTCCTCACATACGGACAATCAAAAACAACATGACCCACAGTTTCAATCTCAGTAAAACATCGTTAACATAATGGGTCTTCATTAATTATACGCGTTCGTAATCTGTCATTCGTCGGTATTTCTCCAAATATACTCCATAAAAAGTGTTGGACCTCTGATAGTATTTTGAGCTTCCATATTTCTTTCTTCAAATCCACTGAACCTGGGACATTATTAACTTGACTAGTTGTGTGTTCGATGAGTTGTCGGCCAGTATCCATATTTCACAAAATACTTTGATTTATGTTCTAGACCATATCCAGCGATCACCATTCACATGTACAAATAATGGCATACTTAAGATTAACTCAACATCTTCCTGGTTAAAGGTATATCTAATTAAATCTATATTTCATTCTCTCTTTTCTTTAACCAAAGATCACATACAAATTCGAGATTAGCTACACGGTTACCTTGCAATCTTCTTGGTGGTAAGGTTTGGATCCATTGATCATCCCATATGCGGGTACTACTTCCAATTCCTATCTAACTTCGTAGACCTTTTAGTAACAACTCTTTCCATGCTTGGATTGACCTCCATCCATATGATGGGTTTCGCATATCTTTACTGTAAAAAATTCATAGTGTTATGAAAGCGTCCTTTGTAAGTCCTAGCTAAAAGAGAATCATGATTTTGTAGCATTTTCCATGCATGTTTAGCTAATAAAGCTTGATTAAATAGATGAGTGTCTCGAAATCCTAAACCACCTTCTAACTTAAGTAATGAAAGCTTTTTACATGTTATCCAAGAAATTTTCCTTCTTTCTCGATCATGACCCCACCAAAAATTTGTAAGGATACTGTTAATATTGTCACAAATTGTTTTAGGGATCAAAAAATAACTCATGAAATATATTGGTTTAGCTGTTAGCAGAGTTTTAATTAGCACTTCTTTACATGCAAGACTTAAAAACTGATTATACCAGGATTCAGAATGATCCTTAACTCTGTCCACCAAATAACCAAATTAATCTAGCTTGTTTATGCCTATTGTTCTGGTAATCCAAGATACTTCCCTCCCCCCCATCAAATTTATCTATCCTCAAGATATCATGAATCATTTGACATTGAGAAGTTGTTAACCTGACTCCAAAAATCAGAGAAAACTTCATAAGATTGACTTTTTGCCCTAAAACCACTTCATGGTCCTTCAGTATTTTTTGCCATTGTTTTTGATACTGGCTGAGTTGCCTTACAAAAAACAATGAGTCGTCATCAAACATAAGATGTGTTACTTGAGGGCATCGTCTAATTATTGATAATCCGATCATACTCTTGGTCACATACGCTTTTTGTTACATACAACTCAAGACCTTAACACATAATAAAAAGAGGTAAAGGAGAAAGTCTATTTCCTTGTCTTATACCTCTTGTAGGTTTAATGTACGCATAAGCAACACCATTTTTCAAAACCGAATAGCTAACCGTTGTCACCGTCTCCATTATCCAGAGGATCCACTTATGGTCAAAGCCCAATCTCTCCATTACATCCCAAATAAAATGTCTTTTCACCCTGTCATATGCCTTACTAATATCAATTTCAATTGCGTAATAATTCTCTGCTACATTTTTGTTCTTAGAGCATGCATCAACTCATGAGCAACCAAAATGTTATCAAAAATGTTTTTTCCTGGAACAAAAGCTACTTGATTTTTCAATACAAGATGTGCTAATATATCTTTCAATCGTATAGCTAATATATTTGATATGATTTTATAACTAACCTTATTGAGGCTGATTGGACGAAAATCATGTATTTCAATGGCATACTTGGTCTTTGGTAGCAGACAAATTTGAGTGTGATTAATTCCTTCTTCCAACTTACCTGTAGTAAAGAAAATTTTGACCATTAGGATTATATCTTGACTAATATCTTCCCAAAAAAACTGATAGAAAGAGGCTGTAAATCCATCACTACAATGAGCTTTTGTCTGGTCCTATGAGAGAAAGAACATCATGAATCTCTGAATTAGTGACCTACCTTATCAATACTTGATTAATTTCACTAGTAACCGTAGGTGTTACAAGGCTCATTACATCAGGAAGCAGAGGAGAACCTGAGGTAGTAAACATTTCGTGGAAATATTCCTCTACTACCATTCCGACCGCTTCCTCTTTTATGTGGATAACTCCATGTTTATCTCGAATACGAGAAATACATTTCTTCTTGCTTCTAGCCTTTGTCACTGCATAGCAAAACTTTGTATGAAGATCCCCATATTTCGTCCATTGTTGTCGACTCTTTAATCTCCAGAATTCTACCTCACTTCTACACGCTTGGTTAAGTTCTTTACGCATCGCATGAATGGTCTTCGTACTCACTAGAGGATCTCTAACTGCTTTATCAATCGAATATCTGAGTTCTTGGATTAAAAATGCTGAGTTTGTCTGGCTTTTTTTCTCCATTGAGCCATTTTATGACGGCAATAACCCATTGAACTATCGAAGTTATGATTCCTCATTCTACTTTCCTGCCAAGCTGTTTTAACTGTTGAGACAAAATCTTCACAGTAAACCAATCTTTTGGCATATCTAAACTGTCCACGCTTAACCTTTGTCTGATATTCAATACTTATTACCATTGGATGATGATCTGATTCAGCTAAATATAAGAACTTATTCTTGGATGCAAGATATTGCTGAAACCATTGAGCATTGGCCATTACCCTATCAAGACAACATTCAATTATTTCCTTTCTTTGGCGACTAACCCAACTAAATTGATTTCCTTGAGCTGTCAGATCCTTCATGCCACAAACCTTGATCATAAGGTTAAAGTCCTTAAAACTGCTTCTTGTTCTGACTATCCCACCCTTCTTCTTTGACTACGATTTGATCTCGTTGAAGTCGCCACACATCATCCATGGTCATGTTCTAATTGTGGCTATCCTCTTAAGCTTTCCCCAAAGGTAATGTCTGTTTTGAGGCTCATGATTACCATGAATACATGAAAGATAAAAGGCAAATGACTTGTATTCTATTAAAATAGCAATATATAAGCCTTGAATCTTTTGGAATACATTGTAATGAAACATCAAATTTCCAAAACACAACTAAACCACCACTAATAATACGACTAGGAGATACTATACACATTCATTCATAACAGAAAGAGACCCCAATGTATCGGACCACATCATTTTGTTTCTTGGTTTTGATCAGGAACAACAAGTCAGGGAAATACAAATGTTGTATTTCCTTTAGACGCCGAACTGTGAGGAGTTATACCAGTTCTTGACAGTTCCACACCTGAACTCTCATTGAGGAGATGGTGGTTTAGGGCCCACCGCGCCTCCATCAATGATCATCGAAGAAGATGCCATGATATTTCCATAATCCTCCTAGAGCTTAGCTAACTCGTTGACCCTATGATAATCTCCAAGTACACCCATAACCATAAACTTATCCACTGCATTCACATCAGTCTTCTTTCTTTTATTAGATCCTCCTTCCTCATCTTGAGTTTCATCATCATGTGTTGTTTCTCCTGAGTAGAAGGAATCCATAAGCAAATTTATACCATTTTGTTGATCCAATCGAGTATGTTTTCTACTGGAATCAGGAGTACAATCACAATTACCTAAGAAGCTCCCATACTGATATTGTGGCATGCTCTTCCTGCCATTAGGTGTCCATCTTTGATCTGGAAGCCCATACCTCCTCATGTTGCAGAATGATGTGGTCTTCATCATCTTCTGGGTCGATGTGTTCTTGTGCACCTATGGCTTCCATTGCATTCACTCTACATTGCCGTAGTAAGTTTTCCACAAAGTCTCGACGCCTTTTGTACCTCTCATGCTCCTCTGATGATTGACCCTCTATTTGGCCTTCCATCACTGCTTCTTGATCATCCGAGGAATTGAGTCACTCTTCTCATTCATTTTCCCCTGATGTTCATGTTGGTTATGATCATCTTGGAAAAATGCTTCATCTTGCACTGGTACATCAACCAATTGCATATGATCTCCTTCCTGAACCCCATTATGCTCGTGCTTATGATTTTCTTCACTTGAATCTTGTCCATTAGTGTCTTCCTCTTGAACAACATCTATGGGGTTGTGATCAAAACATGCGCAAGTGTCATGAGTTAGCATTCCACGTACCGTACAAAAGCCATGAAGCATCTCATAGCGGAACTTTAACAGCGTATTTACTCCTGGAGAGAACTGGAAATTATTTTGGAACTTCAAATGCATATCCACATTCCAATTGAGACGGATCCGAACATATTCCATCGCAACATTGGCTTTCGGGTTAAAGTCAACCTCCATGACTTGGCCCAATCTGTCTCCAATACTTGAAAGTACACCGTGAGATAGGTACTACATCTGGATCCACGAATTTAAACTCAGAACGGAATATCGTTGAGATCCAATGCGTCTATCGTAGGAGTCCACTTCTGCAGGATAAACATTCTATCATTAAAAGCCCAAAGTCCTCGGTTCAGGACTGGATTAAAAAAATCTTCAAAGGAAAAAATGAATTGAAAACGCCTTCTCTCAACAATTTGATCTCATAATTAATTTTATCTAAAATTTCAGTTAATTTTAGTAAATAATTAATAACCGAAAAATTAAAAATCTAGGGACAATTAGCTAATAAACCCAAAATGGAGAAAATATTAGGTAGGAGGAAAAATGCTTTTTGAAACCAAAATCGGTAGGACGAAATGACGCAGCTGCCCCTCCGAAAATTGACACGTCACACTCTCATCCACTTGTGCGATTAGAGTAGGATGCCGTGGAAGATTTTGCAGATCTTTGATAAAAAAATATCTCTGACATGCACAGTGCATGTAAGGAAATTCGTGATGAATTTTGGCCACAAAATAAGTTTCCCGCCAAGATCCATTTATGGCCCAAAATATTTTTTATTTTCGGACAATTATATACATATCGTTATAAGATATATATCGACGAAGCAAACCCTAGTCTCTTTCCTCTATATAAGAAGTTGTACTACGCTGCTCTGCAAAGAACAATAATACCCAGAGAACATAGTTCGTAACAGTAAGATTCAGATAGTGAGTGAGTCAAAAAGTTTTGTCATTTTCAGCTAAAAGACACCATATATGGCAAGTTCTCACATCGTATGGTCCCCAATACTTGTTTTAAACGTTTTAACGGTTTCAACTTCCATTAGAAGACAATGAATGTTTTTGTTATAAATGTTCCGGTTAGATACCGACAGCAAACATGTATATAGAATCTGAAACATTTGGCTCACCATAAGTAAAATATATTTTACCTCATAAATTTATTTGTTTTGCTATAATGAATGACCAATTCTCTGTAAACAATGTTTTTAGCATAGACCGATCAATTTTGTCTTTCAATACGGATGTCGCTTTATTCTCTTTTTTATGAAATCACTTTCATATTTATCAAATTAGATGTTCTTAGTTCTTATGCTTTTTCTTTGCTCGCCCAACAGGTGTTTGCTACGTAACAGAGATGATGGGGCGTTTAGTAAGGCTTGTTAGAGGAGAGTGGGAAAGATCAAACACGGGTGAATGGGATTTCAAAATAGTTCTGGGGAAAGCAGCTACGGTATAATGGTTCAAGATAATGAAAAGCTAAAGCCTTTGATAGAATTGGTAACAACAAGGTACCAGGTACATGACGTGGTGGTGCTGACGTACCAGTTTCCGCCGTGATTGCTAGAGCCGGAAGGGAAAAGAACAC
The DNA here is from genome assembly GCA_030180135.1 of Orychophragmus violaceus. Classification (NCBI taxonomy): domain Eukaryota; kingdom Viridiplantae; phylum Streptophyta; class Magnoliopsida; order Brassicales; family Brassicaceae; genus Orychophragmus; species Orychophragmus violaceus. The sequence continues at coordinate 12,421,673 of CM058232.1, forward strand.
TACCGCTGGACATAAACGAAGACGGAGATGTAGCCCTGTTCATGGCAGTTCGACTAGAACACATTGAGATGCCTTTGTATGTGACAGTTGGAGCTCATGCGATTGAAAGATATCGGTTCCACAGGCATTCTGCTTTTAACATGGTTGGTTTGCCCCATGTTTTTGGAGAAACAAGTTTGTCATTAGGTGTCCAACAACCAAGTTACCTGAAAACAACTATGAAGATGAGAAACCAGAGTTTCCATGGACAGAGTACTGTACCAGAAGCATCCAACTACTGGGATGCTCTTATGGCAACTGGGACAGTACCATTCTCTCTCTCTTGTCTGTATAATATCATGACCAATGATGAAGTTGATCCTGTAGAAGATGACCGCTCCTCGACAGATTCCTCAGATGAGCCAAATGGGGAAATTCCTACAACACCAGAGAAATCTATTTCAATAGTTCATAGATGGATGGATGAAAACACACTTGGAACAACCATTGAAAATCTAAGCTATTGTCTGTCTGAAATAAAATGGTAAAGAATATGATTGAGACTAACTTTAAAATAGAATAAAAACCATGTATAAATTGCTGATAATACTTGTAATTTTGTAGATGATGCTCAAGGAATCACTGCACAGAACAGAGCAACACAAAGGTGAAACTGTCTAGAGTGTTTTACTTACTCGAAAACATATATATTAACAGACTAACATATTGATTGTAGGACTACAAGCCCAACCGAAGCAATGTCCAACAAAGGAAAAGGTGTAAACACAAATGATGTGTGCCTCAGTGAATCATCAACTGATTTAACGCTAGGAAGGAACCTACAAAGTTCGACTGATTTAGGCTTGGATCCTCAAATAATGGATCTTCTAGTAAAGGGTTACTATGGAGGTGTGATCACTACATATATTATTAACAGTACTACTTATAATGTTTGCTGAAATTAACTGGTTTAGGCATTTACGACAGGAAGTTTCGTACCAGCAAGTGTTGGCGTATTGGAAGAGATATTCAACAAAAAGGAGATGACACTGTTTAAATAGGCTGGTGTTGACATGTTGAAATCCATTATCCCGACCAATGAAGATTTAGACATGGAATCAATTATTCCTAATCACGTATATGACGTTATCAGACTCGTAGATGGGACAAATGATTTATGATGAGATGGCTCGAAAAGGTAACATTTAGAGAAATGAAGTAATGATAATCGCTAAAGATAATGTGTGATTATACAATACTTATTGTTTGCTCCTTGATGAAATGACAGCAAATCTGGACAAAATGACTGGGATTACAGAGGAAGTAACTAGGTGAACTCTTTCACCAATAAAATGGGTATCTAGATGAAACTATATTAAGTAGAACTGATTGTTTTTCAAATATTTACATATCTAGATGTGGAGTGCAACTACTAAGACGTAAATCAATGAATCCATTAGCCAAAACATTTTGACGCCAACCTAAATGGACAAGGACGAAGGTTTAAACAGTCAGATGACATATTTTGATGAACGTGGTAGGTTTCTATGATCAAAATACTTAGAATGGATGTGTTATCACAATTAAACCGTGATTTGTCAATTTATTAAGATATGGTGTTATACATAATTAAGGAAGTTAGGATTCATCCCTGAAAGTATGGTCGTGCTGGAAGAGCTTCTTTCTTACAGAATATCAAATTCAAGTGTTGAAGAATGATGCAGCTAAAGCTCTGGAAGTGGTAAAAGCCCGAAGTAATGCTCCATTCTGTGCACCACGATCACTTGGACAGGGTACATGAACTAAAGGATTGAAAGATGGGACAAACGTAGAAATGGGAGAACCAAGTAACCCATTGCCATCTGAGTTGTACATAGAAGAAACATAACATAGTGAAGGTATTGATCAGAATTTATTATTAACATGAAGTTAAAATCAAATATTCATATAAGGTGTTTTGACATTGTTTAACTACTAAATAACAGGGGTGACTGAAATACAAGCAAGGAGTAGTCATGTGTATAAATCTGAAAAATCTAGTAACAACAAGGCTAGATCTACATTTTACTTTGTACGTGAATTTATTGCATAGTGTTGCAGCTGTTGGAAACCAAGCAACCTCGAGATGGATGGCCAAGAAGGAGCTAAAGAAAAGTCTGAACCGGATGCATATAATTCAGGAGACGATGACGATTGGAAATTGATGCAGTAGACAGCAATGATGGTATCACGGATGGTGTGTTCTAACATTTTAATTAGCTAATAATGTTTTGTATTGTCGTGTACCGATGTTGGTTAAAGTCTTTGGATTGTTTACATAGTTAATAAAATGTTTGTTTATATGAAGGGTTTTTAAAAAACAATCCAATGGAGCCATACGTTGGGATGATGTTCAAAAATCGTGAAGGATTTAGAAAACATATGACGCTTTATGCATTAACCCATAAATTTCGCTTCAGGAACAAGAAATCGAATTCATGGTTGGTGATCCTAGAGTGTGTGGGGGAGGTGCTGTCCATGGCGTGTCTACGCAGTATAGATGCCAGACTCAGACTATTTTCAAATAAGGCGAGTAAGACCAGACCATATGTGCACAGCTAATGAAAGAATTTAATTTGAGAGGCATGCATCACCCGAAGTAATATGAGACATGATGAAAAATCGTTTCGCTGAAGGTGCAGCTGTTCCACGCCCTAGCATTGTCCGCGAAATAGTGCGTGATGGTCACGACACCCAAATATCATACTGGAAAGCTTGGAAGTCTTGGGAACTTGCAATGGATTCAAGCAAGGGTTCATCGGGGGAATCGTTTAAGATCTTGCTGAAATACTTAAGTCTTCTGGTTCTTGCTAACCCAGGGACACTAGTATTCCTTGAGACATATTACATCAAAGACGTAGGAGAGAGATTCAAGTACCTATTCTTCGCTCTAGGGGCATCAATTGCTGGATTTTAATTTATGAGAAAAGTTATAATCATTGACGGAACTTTCTTGAAAAGCAAGTATGCGGGGTGTATGATAACAACTAGTTGCCAAGATGGTAACTACCAAATATATCCAGTGGGGTTTGGGGTGGTTGATGGGGAGAATGAGAAATCATATACTTGGTTGTTCAAGAAGTTGCTAGAAGTGGTACCCGATAGTGAAATGTTGGTGTTCATCTCGGATATGCACAACGCGATCATTGGCGCCCTGCTCAAGGTACATCAAAATTTAACTGTTAATACATTTATTATAAATCTAAGATTAAAGTTGGCTATCTGTCTTGTTTATTAGCATTGGCGCACTGTGAAAGGTACACCAAATTTTAACTGTTAATACATTTATTAGATATCTAAGATTATGGTTGGCAATCTGATTTGATTATGTATCTCATTATGGTAATGTGCACGTATATCCAAGATCAAAATATTGCTCCTGCATCGTCCACCTACAACGTAACATCCAAACAATATTCAAGAAGAGACATCTCGCTTACCTAGTTTCGAGGGCATGACGAGATTATTGTGTGCCCGAGTTTGCGGAACATTTCAACGAAATTTCCAACATTGACCGTGACTGTGCATAATATATTGCCAACATAGGCCTACATAGTTGGACACGCTCACATTCAACCGAGAGAAGATACAATCTCATGACTAGCAATATTGCGGAGTATTTAAATGCAGCTCTAGCCGAAGCAATGGACTATCCAATTGTACCCCTAGTCGAGTTTATAAGAGCAACACTGATGGAATGGTTTCATGTTCGGAGAGATATTGCACTTAAGTTACCTACCATTCTCACACCAAGAGTTCAGAACATTCTTTCACAGAAATTTGAGGTATCAACTGGTTTCGAGGTACACAATATTATCTCGTTTGAATTTGAGGTTCGTACAAAGGAAGGAGTCGCCTACCATGTTGACTTGAGCATGAAAACATGTAGCTGTTATGCATTCCATGTACACATGCCGTTGCAGCAGCAATGAAGGCAAAGGTCGAAATAGATTCACTTGTCGCTGAAGAGTTTCATACAGAGTTTTGGCGAAATGGATACGCCGGTAGTATATACCTAGTGCCACCAAATAACGAAGATGATGGGCAAGGAAATGATGGGAAGTTTGCTGAGTTACTTCCTCCACTAACAAGGCGACCACCAAGGAGGCCACACAAGAAGAGATTCTTGTCAAGGGGAGAAATAGTGGTAAGAAATTACTTAGTTGCCTTAGAACTTAATAAAATTGCAACATATTTTATTCCAGAGCTGTTTAAATAGTTGAACAATAATTTTTCAGGGACCAAGACATCGAAAGATGAAGGTATGTAGCCGTTGCCGAGGTGTTAGCTATAACCGTGCAACGTACAAAAATCCTATATAATATGAGGACAAGGTTAGCAAGGGGCAGTCGTGTGATGATGGTTTTTGGGCTATAGGTCGGAGTTGGGTCGACCAATTTTATCTTCTAGTGTTATATTATGACGAAAAATCCCAACATCCCATGTTGTAGTTGAAGAACAATGTATGGCATGCATGGGTCAATAATCCTGCCCTTTTTAATGTCAAATATAATCTAAATAATGTGAAATATAATCTTAGTAACGTTTGGTTTCTAACATGTGCTAACAATACAGTTAACAAAACATTCATATTAGTAACTCTACAAAAAATTATTCTTGAACACATACATGAATATCACGATTATCTCCCAAAATACTCAGAAAATCAAAGGAATGAAATGTAAAACTAGAATAGATAGAGAGTTAGGCAGTTTACATGATTAGAGGCACTAAGAAATAAAACGGTTAAGAGGGACGTTATACCGTTACACAAAGTGACTGTTTGAAATGACGAAGCAGTGCTATAAATGTTTATCCAAAACAACATTGTTAACTTCCAACCGAAAAATTGTTTGCACCAAAACAGAAAACATGTTGACCCTACCGTTTGATGTCTTGGTAGAAATACTGAAAAATGCTTTATGACATGGATACGGTGAATTCATACGGGCGAAAGTAACATGCAAAACCTTGCGTGATGTGGCGGAAAGTGATCAGTTCTACAAAAACATTGATTTCTTCTTCCATCATATCAATTTATTCCCTAAAGAGGCAGCAAACAAATTAGTGGACAATTTCTTAATCCAAGGTAACCCAACATCACTTGTTTTAAAAGGGATTTAAAATTACATATGTAATGCTAAGAAAGTCGAAGGAGAATCAATGTTGAAGCGACCGTGTAACGAAGGTTGGAAGATAGGTCAATACATTTATTCAATGGTTGTTCGTGTGTTCCATGGACAAGAGGAAGTTGAAGAACACGGGCTGTTACTGTCACGAGAACTAACCAGAGATGTGCGACTAGGAATAATATTAAGAGGTGTGCATCTATGGAGGGAACGACCATGTGTGATACTATTGCATAAAGAAGAAGAGTTGGATCTATTACCGGTCATTACATGCAATTGTGCAAGAATAAATGAATCGCTCTACTACTACAATGATGGATGGAAGCAACTGAACATGTGTGATAAATTCTTATGGACAATAGAAACTCTCAGCTTCTGCAAGATTATGCAAAACAACTTTCCAACTTGGCCTATACTTTAAACCAATACATGCAACTTCTGAAGGATTTAGTAAGTTTATTGTTGTGTTTTACAATGGGGAATGAATTTGAGATGTATTGTATTACTTAAAATTTATATAATAATATCTGTTACATTTTACTATCCCCAGTGAGGATAGTGTGTGTTACCACTAAGATTAATATTATTCGAGTAAGCAATTTATTAGCGGTTACAAACAATTGTGTGAGCCTTTGGAGTGATTGGCTTAGATAGAATACAACGAATGATAACAAAACCAGGTAACATAAAGTTTGGTACCAGGTAAAATAGCAATGCTACAAACATTGTTTACAACCATCAAATAAGTTGGCGTATGTTAACTCCAATCACAACATAGTACTAAGCACCAAATAAAGACACCGATAGTCTTACAAACACAAACTGATACAAAACAGAGTACGGAATAACATGAAATGTAGATTGAATAAAGGACATAATCAAAGTGAACCACCATATTCCTCATATAACACAACGGCTAGCCTCTTAGACTCGAAAGGAAGAGCCTCATGAGTGATACACTTACAGCCATCAAAACCAACCATTGAGTGAGTACCAAGAAGTAGCATAGTTGTAACAGTAGAGTCCGCAACAACATGATTATGGGGAACGCCTTTGGCACGAGCAAGGGAGAAAGAACCTTCAGCAATTTAACTAGGGTCAATAGTAACAGCTTTGATTAGGTAGGGCAGCATGACAGCAACTGGTTAAAGGTCCTTCTTCATTAGGTTGTCGCTGTGAAGAGAGGTGTTACAGTCCAAGACTTGAATGAACCTTGTATGGATGTCAACACAAACGCCTACCCATTGGGACTTATCAACTAAAAACGGAAAGTAGTACCTCTCAGGTGTGGGGTTAACCTCAAAGAAAGGTCAAATACAATCCAGCAAGGACGCTTGAAACACAAATATTACACGATCCTTAGAAGATATTTTAGTGAACTTCGGATAATGCTTCAAAAATGAAGCAATAAACTTGGTGTCAAGAAACCGATATATGAAGGAATCAGAGCCAGGAACAACCCTCATGAAGAGGATACGAGAGAAATGGGTAAGGGAATCCACAACATGGTTAGAAGAATATTAAGTCAAGATTTAACAAAATGAAAGCTAAACTTATACAACAAGATATGAATTGTAACAAACCTTGGAGGTCAGAACCTTTGTCCTCTCTTAAATCTCTAAAACGTTTTTGCCAAACACTTGGCTACTGTTGTTTAGATTTATTAGCCTGCACACAAGAGAATAAAACTGATAAATATATTTGGGACAACTAACATAGAAATTTCAGATGCTAACAAGAAAATTATACATATAAACGAAGATCAGAAAGCAAGTACCTGTTAGATTTAAGCTTCTTTACAATCTTGGTGTACTTTAATTCATAGTCAACATCAAGAGCTATGCCCGGAATAAGGGGTAAGGAAGCTATGCGATGGGCACCCAAGTTGGTGCGTTCGAATCCTTGAAGGACACGAGATTGTGTTTTCAAGTGCTTGCTCTTCCTCTGCCGTTACTCAGCATCAACACCCACACCAATCACTTCAGCCTCATTAAGATGACTATTACCAACAATGTCATTCTACTGCTGCTCAACCTTGTGTAAGATATACAAGGTTACTAGTATAGAGACAAATGGCAAGAAGAATACAAGATAAATATCATGAAAATAAGAATGTAAACTAGCCGGCTGAACTACGTTATTAACCGAAGCTTGACCGGTCTCCAAATTTACTCCGTTCTAGAGTTTTCAGCTGGTTTACCAGTGTTATCTTTGTCATTATTGTCCTACATAGAATGTTCGCATTATAACCATATACTAACAGATAACATATGAGTTAGCGTCTATTAAAACTTGTAGAAATCATGTAGCTTACCTCCTGGGCAGATTTGCTAAGCTCACACAACACATTACCAAGAACTTCATCATGGTTTGTTGGTACATGTAGCAACCCACCTCCATTGCTCCTATGATCCGACCTCCCCGAATTACGTCCACCACCAGTAAAATCATTGTGTTGTTGTCGCGTTACACTAACATTGATTGGAATAATGGGAGATCTCTCTAGAATCTTGTTTATTGCCTCAAGCAGAGAGTCCTTCACCTTATTAACAGCTAAGACAAAGCGCTCATCGGAAGCCTTTACAGCGGATCCAACCTTCTCAATCTCACTTATGCATGATGACACTTTCGTGTCAACAACACTCAGTTCAAGCCTCACTCGTTTTGCGACAAGTTCAGAAACTTGTAATGCATCAATATAATCGCCAACTAGAGGAAGTTGTGTACTTTTTTATTTGTCTTTCTTCTCCTTTTCCACTTTCTTTGCATTCCTAATTCTTTGAAGATCAACAGCAGTGACATCACCCTTAAAGAACTTTTTCTCAAAAGAGTAACCTTCAGCAATAAGTCTCACCATATTATCAACCTTGGGATCTTCTTCATCGTCAGACCAATGAAACATATCATCATCAAATGCCATGGTCAAAGGATCACCTGGGATTATGAATGTAACGGAAGCCTGCAACAAAATAAAAAACCACGATCACATGAGATATTAGTGATTGATAAACAACAACTTACTGCCACTTAGCTAACAAAAAAAAGAAAGTTAGCTACAAAGCAAAACATCTTCAAGAAAAAAATACAGTAGCTAAGCAAGTTTACATCAAGCTAAAACAATAAATAACAATGCTAATGCTAAAGGTGATATAAACACAAGACACCATTGAGCATAACTCACATTTCTCATCGACATCTCTAGCATGAACAGGTCTGAGAGACACTTTGTGGGTTGTGGCCTTTGATATGATGGCAGGTAATTGACTCGTATTAGGTTCACCCTTGGGCTCGCCGCTATGTTCACCCAATGAAGTAACAAATTGGTTCATGGTCTCATCTTCCATATCACTGTCATCCTCAGATGATGAAGAAGATTTTCCAACTTCAACAACCTCAAGTAAGGCCGGGACAGCTTCGACCAATACAAGCTGGATGGCATGAAAAAATCCCTGGACAACTACAGATCTCTGGGCTAGAGCGACTTCATCTTTCAACTTTATGCATCCAACCACCATTTCGAAGGAAACACGTCCCTGATCAACTCCACATGCTCGTCAATGATTTTGGGGAAAATGACTTGTCGGGCAGAGAACAAAGGCAGTCAACGCTAAGTAAGCATATTTGATCCTCCTGTCTCTATCACAAACAATCCTCTTCTTCAACAAATTTATAACTTTGTCAACGATTAAGGTATGATGATCAAGACATCCAAAAAGCGCTCCGAAGTATTTTTGGTCCTTCACCAAATTACACTTTTTCTTCTTGTTCATCTTTGGATACTTACCACAGGGGATACCGGTAACGATTGCAAATTCCCTCAATGATACACGAATTGGCCGACCAGCAAATAAAAACCAGATTTCATGCTTCTTCTTAACATAAATCATCCGGGTTATCAAAACTGATCAAATGCGCCAGAGAAAGTTGGTTTATTAGCGGTGGCCAAGAGTTTACCGAAGGAAGATTCTCTGATTTGCTTGGCTTCGTCAACCTCTAGAGCGTTCAAAATCAACCGAATTCTGTCGGTTTGACATAAGAATTCACTTTTTGGCCATTTGGTTCTTGGCCGGCGGCGAAGATTCGAAGAAAAAGCTCGGGAAGGTCTTCAAAATCCATGCTTCTAAAAAGAAAATAAAAAAGGAACCTGAACAAATGAAATAGAAAGAACACTCAAAAATCAAAACAAGAGACGATTGCAAACAAAAATTCGACTAACACTTACAATTTTTCGGACAAAATCAGGTGTTGAGGAGTGCGAGAGAACTTTGACAATAAGAACAAAGTAGAAATGAAGAACAAACATATGGAAAATTGAATGGTTTTTAGGAGCATTAATCAACACAACACCAAAACCAAAGAAAATTTGAACAGTGGAGTAGGTTATTCAGATCACGCGATGTGAAATAAACAGACAAGAAATTTGGTCTAGGAAAGTAGTATTAGTAGAGGAGTAGGGATACTATAGGCATTATGAAAATGAAAAAAAGAGCATGGTCATAAATTTAATTTTGACCGGTTTATGGTCACCCATCCCAATATCTCTTTAAACAATTATGGTTAGTTTTGACTAAAAATTTCAAAATTGAAAAAACGAGAAAACCAAGAAATCAAATCGAAACCCCAAAACTAATTCCTGCGGTCACAAAGATACCACATTTTAAACAGAAGCACTTAAAATTGGGTTAAAGTCGACTTTTTCCCGTTTAGCATTTTGGGCTTGAAAACGTAAATCACGTGAAGGCGCGTGTACCTCACAACAAGGCACGCGGACCACAAACGTTCGCGTCATTTGAACACAAAATGTCGTTTGTCCTTATACTTCGCTGGCGAATCCATCAATGTTGGCGCCAACTTTATTATTTCCCTCGCTTAATTATATTATTCCTTTGGCGACAAAAATAATAATATTATTCCTCACGCCAAATTCACGATAGTACCCTTCATCTTCCCCAACAAGCCTCGCTTGAACGGGTAAAATTTTCAAAACGTTTCGACGGTTCCCTCCATATATTTTTTCCCTCTTTTGTTGAAACATTTGAAACCCCTAAAACCCTTTCATTTCCATTATAAATATTCATCCCACAATTCTTCAGAAAACCATCATCAATCACATCTTTCAACCTCATTCCTCCGTTACAATTATCCAAAAGATGCCTTCCATGGCAGAAGAGCCGCTTCTCACTCCAACTCCAGACAGATTCTGTATGTTCCCAATCCACTATCCACAGATCTGGGAGATGTACAAGAAAGCAGAAGCATCTTTCTGGACGGCCGAAGAGGTCGATCTATCTCAAGACGGTCGCGATTGGGAGATTCTAAACGATGGCGAGCGACACTTCATTAAACACGTACTCGCCTTCTTTGCCGCCTCAGATGGAATCGTTCTGGAGAATCTCGCTTCTCGATTCATGTCCGATGTACAAGTCTCGGAGGCGCGTGCTTTCTACGGGTTCCAGATCGCGATTGAGAACATTCACTCTGAGATGTACAGTCTTCTCCTCGACACTTACATCAAAGACAACAAAGAGAGAGACCATCTCTTCCGCGCGATAGAAACTATTCCTTGCGTCGCGAAGAAAGCCCAGTGGGCCATGAAGTGGATTGACGGATCTCAGACTTTCGCCGAGAGAATTGTCGCTTTCGCATGCGTCGAAGGTATCTTCTTCTCCGGTAGCTTCTGCTCGATTTTCTGGCTTAAGAAACGAGGACTCATGCCCGGATTAACCTTCTCCAACGAGTTGATCTCTCGAGACGAAGGCTTACACTGCGATTTCGCGTGCCTTATCTACACCCTCCTGAGGACTAAGCTATCTGAGGAACGCGTGAAGTCGATCGTCTGCGACGCCGTTGAGATCGAGAGGGAGTTTGTCTGCGACGCGCTTCCGTGCGCGTTGGTTGGGATGAACCGAGATCTGATGAGTCAGTATATCGAGTTTGTGGCAGATAGGCTTTTGGGTGCGCTTGGGTACGGTAAGGTGTACGGTGTGGCAAATCCGTTTGATTGGATGGAGTTAATATCACTTCAGGGTAAAACAAACTTCTTCGAGAAGAGGGTTGGCGATTACCAAAAGGCTTCCGTTATGTCTAGCGTTAGCGGAAACGGCGCGTTTGATAATCATGTCTTCTCGCTCGACGAGGATTTTTAGATTTGATATAATTAAATGACATTACTGTTTTATCCTTGTAATATTCCGTGTATTATCGTATTTATTTTTAATCAATGGAATACTTAAGCTCTATCTACCTTTTCCGTGTATTACTGTTTCTACCTTTATTATAGGGTACGATTGGTGAACAAAAGCGGAACGGTTAGATTAGCGGTTAGCGGAAGTGGTAAGCGGTTGAATAGTGCAAAGCTGTAAGTGAAAGCTGTTAGCGAAAGCTGTTAGAGAAAGCGGTAACAAAAAGCTGAGAGTAACCGTTTTTACTATAGCTTTTAAAACGTTTTGGTGATTGGTAACAAACAAAGCGGTAAGCCTCTAACGCTTTTACTATTGTGTCACCAATCGGAGCCATAATCTCCATGACTTAGGGTTTTATTCCATTTATAATTGATAAATTTAATTATTAAATCGATGATGACGAATTTTTAAAATGTTGGAAATAAATATTAAAGAAATTATATAGTAATGGGTGTTTTCGTCATTTGATATGGCATTCTAATTTGTTCGTAGTTTCGACTTTTTCTGCTCAGAAGATTAGCTTTTTTTCTTCCTTCGTAAATGGCGTCGCTGCAAAACTCAGGGATGTTGACAAAAGAGCAGATGGTTTATCTTTTTGATCGATTCGATTACTTGACCTCGCAATCTGGTAATTGTGTTTTCCTTGAAGGTTTCTGAATCCATTGATTGGTGGATTCATTGATTTTTTTTCTTTTTATATCTCTTAGATGTGAAGAAACGAATCTCTGACGCCGTTGAGGACCAACAGGTGAATGTTTTCAATCGATGGACAGTGTATTAATTATTGATGAATGCTTGCTTTGTAGTTAAGAGTATTGTTGGGTAGACTAATGTCGTTTTCAAATTGGATGAGATTATGAAATTAGTGTTTTTGCAGTTAAAGACTAATGTGGTTACAAGTTTTGGTTCTGAGAATTCTCAGCTCTTTAATTTCAAATTCATAGGTTTTTTAGAAAATTTTAATCACTCAAGGGACTGATGTCATCTGGGTTCAATCTTCAAAATATGGTTTTTGATGATTTACCTTAATGATTGTTGCATTCGTAAAATGTACCCAAAGCTATGGTTTTTGTACATGTGCTACATTGTGTGGATGGTTGGATCCAATGCAGGAGGCTGTAGGGGTTACAACTGCAATTCAAGAAGAAATATTCTTGGAGATGGGGATTGGTGAAGTTCTCTTTTAGCTTTACTGGTTATTGTCTTTTTCAAAAATACCTACTCCTTTTTTCTTAATGAAGGTTTTATTGGTTATGAGCAGATCCAGGATTTGGTATTGGATGCTTGGGAAAGCTCAACTCTGCATATGAAAATGATAAAGAGTTGATGATTGGTTTCTACAAGTTCCTCGCTAAGTAAGCTACTTCTTCTCTCTTCTAGTCTAGAGTTACTGATGACGACTTAAAACTTTCATGATGTTCTCTTTTTAAATTCTTAAGAGATTAGATTATGAGGGTTTACTGTAAATGAGTGCTAATACACCAGTTAATAGGGAGGAGATGGCATGTGAAGAAGCTGAGCTTGGACCAGATGGATTTGAACAGAAAATGAAAACACAACAACAATTACAAGAACAGGTAATGGTCAGCTTGTTTATTACAAAAAAAAAAAAAGTTCATTGACGTTCAATGTCTAAAGATTCAATTGTGCTTAGTGCAGCAACTGGAGATGTTAAAGTATATGCGTAAATTTCCTCTAGATGACCAATCTGCTATCCTTAAAAAGGTAAACAAAAAAAAACCTGTCTTTACATTTTCTTGTCGATAGCATCAAGATAATTTACATGAACATGAACAGAGAGTGTTTCAGCCTTAACTTTTCATATTTATCTGAGTCTAGTGAGGACTGATTTAGCTTCAAGTTGACCTTTCAAAGATCCCAAATTGATCTAGCATTCCTCGAATTTTTTTGTTTCCGTTGCCAACAGCTTCAGAAGCAACTAGAAAGTGCGGATTTCGATCCGGAGGCATCCCTTTTGTCAGCAGTGGAATTGGAGGAAGCTGGAAGAAGAAGAGTTTCACCAGTTTTCGGAAGCAGATAGCTTCTGGGTTCTCACAGCCCAGTTCAACTTGGAATATGAGCCTCTTTCTCTCTTCACCTCCAAATACTTTAAATTCTTTAGACGCAAATGTAAACAAATAACTTCTTGAACTTCGAGTTATATGTTTTAATACATCTTGCACAATCAGAACAAAGTACGTAAAGCTCATGCTGTCATGCACTAATGTTTGCTAGTTCGTATTACTATGGTTGGTCTTAGAGAAGACCAATCACTTGTGACCATTCCCTTCACTGTGGGACAGATCACGGACCAGGGTGGTTTGTGATGTGGTGGCTTATGCAAATCCGTCTACCTCTTATTTGAAAGGTCATGGCAATTTCGATGGAGACCACTCACGATGGATGCTCCAACCATTTTTCTTTGACATTGGACGAGCGACGTCCTATTGGGATGTTCTGGCCGTATGGCTAATCGGCAATTAAGTTGCAGCCTGCAATATTTTGTTAAAAACATCATTTTATTCAATGAGAAACAACAAAGTTGATATGGCCGAGTTGGTCTAAGGCGCAGGATTAAGGTTCCTGTCCGAAAGGGCGTGGGTTCAAATCCCACTGTCAACATTGTGCTTTTGTTTTCTTTCTTTTTTGCCATGGCTTTAATACGATGACGTGTCAAACACTGACAGTGTTGATATGGCCGAGTTGGTCTAAGGCGCAGGATTAAGGTTCCTGTCCGAAAGGGCGTGGGTTCACATCCCACTGTCAACAATTAAGTTTTTTTTCGCTAAGCTTTTAATATGCTGACGTGTTAAGACTCACAGTATGGGCCCCGCTCTTTCAAATATCTTAACTTCGAAACGTGAAGTGACGGCCCATTTATGATTCATTCGTGATCTCATCCACTTGCTCTTTTGATTCGTGCTAGGTGCTATTACTCTAACAGGACCAATATCACCGATTCAGAAGAAACAAATCTATTTAAACTTAGCTTTTTTTAGATTCACACTTGGATCTAATTAAATTGCAAGAGTCATTTCCTTAGCATCTGCGTTTATTTATTTGTATTAAAGATATGGTAAAATAATCATATATATAATGGGAGACTATTTCTCTCCAATTCTAAGGTGTCCACGTCAGCCAATAAAAACAGTACACGTGTCACTTTTGGGGAGAGCCTGTTCTTCTCCTCCTGCTGATCAAACGAAACGCTTGGAACAATTATCATGGAATTACTTCATAGCTCTACAAACACTCTCAGAGACAAGTTATATGGATCGTCTTCCCTAAACAACACAATTCCGATTATTTTTAAAATTGTATTCCTCTCTCCGGAGCCGCCATATATCCTCTTCCAGATCTCGACGGTGATTCGAATCCGTTTAGGATGACAAATCGCCGTTGGGGAGCGCGCCGAACGAGTTCGCCTATAGAAAGAATCTGACTCGAAAGACGAGATTCCGCAAGAGTTGGAGGAGCTGGAGCTTGCAAGCTTGAAGAAATTAGGTTCGCCAGTCTTGGGATTCCTGGATCTAACGAAATCATCGTCGGCAATTATGCGACGGTTAACGAGGAATTTCACGGAACAAACGCAATTCCTGGAGAGACCGATGAAATTTTGGTTACTGAGTTTATGCTATCTGGCAGGGGCTTGATCTTCTTGAATTTGCTCGGGATTCGGTTGTTGTTTTTAGATGATGAGGATGCATCCACAGAAAAAAAAGATGCTGATTTGTGCTGTTGTAGACTAATTCCAAATTCCTTATCTGGGATTGCGCAATTTGGTTCTAGCAGGCCAACTCGAGCTTGGGGAAGACGAAGGCGTCTTGTGGAAGAGGTATTATATAAATACTGAAAGCCATTTATACTTCATCTGATTACTTTTCGTTACTTTTCACACTACAAAAGGTTACTTTTAAAACTGCCGTGCCTGAAGCCATTCAAGTTCCTTCTTCGGTTCGTAAGGCTGACGAGAGCACATTACAAGTAGCAAGTAACGATGCTCAACTCTAGCAAGGTTAGCTCTTATGTGTTTTCTTGGTAGCATCCATTTTATATTTTATCCCAAATTTGCTGTGTGAGAGTTTTCTCTTAATCAAAAAATAAATACATCCACACACTCCCTTATACTGCATTCAGCTTTTTTGATACGCTTTGCTTTGCTTTCACAGGTGAACTTCGTCTTTATCATGTTTCGGTCAAAACACGGAGTGGCGTAAAATGGAGCTACAAGTGAGTTCAAATATTCTCCCTTTTACGTTATATACTATGGTATGTCTGAGAAAATCATATTTCCCTGTTTTTCACTATATATTCCTTCTATAGTATTAATCTGTTTTTCATATATTGGTGTGTGTGAGTTACTTAATATGTCCAATCTGTTTTCAGTTGAACCCTGGAGACTCAGTTATGGATATAAGGCAGTTCTTTCTTGATGCTCCAGAGGCATGTTATTTCACGTGCTACGAGCAAGGATGAGGAGACTCACTATCTAGAAGATTACAATGAGATCTCTGAAGTAGCTGACATCACCATTGGTGTTTGAAATGATTCCCAGTATGCTAAGAATTGTATTTCTTTCATTTGTTAAAGGTTGAAACTAATTGTTGTCAATTGACTGTATTTCTTTCTTTCAACAGGGTTATGATGACATATCTATCAGAGCTTACGTTCACCGAGATAGAGATCTCCTTTCGCGTTCGACGCTCCACTCTTCCTTGTCAACAACGCTTGCCTTGAAGTATGATGCAGCTCTGAACAAATTTCAGAATCCTGGAGGTTTCATATTTCGATCTTATTCGTTATAGTGTTTTGATTTAATAGTCTTGCTTTCAATGCACTTTGAAGAATTTAGTTCTGGCATCATTTCTGAAACAGAAAAAACAAACGTCCCGGAGTTTGATTGCCTTGGTTTCATGGAAGATGTACCAGCCTCTCTCTGGAAGTTGAAAAAATCATCATCGGAAGAGATCAAGTGTGTGGAGAACATTGTCTTCTCATCGTTTCAGCCCTCTTCCAAGCCACAGAAGGTATTAATCATGAAGTTTAAATCTGCTGCTTTTAACCTATTGGATCTAATAAATTTGTTTGGACAAACTTGAGATTAGAGAAATGATATCTTGGTTCTGCAGATTGCGGAAAAGCTTCTCAGGACAGCTGTTGCGGATGCTGATGTATCTGTTCATTGAATCAACTAACAGCAGAAAGAGATTGAATCAACTAAGAACTTAATTGCCAGGCTCGATGCCGATGCAAATTCTGGCCGTCCCTCTACTGCAGAAAAGGTTAGCAAGCTACAAAACCAAAAAAAACTGCTAATTTGCTAAACATTGCCGTGTTTAGTGATTGAAACGTCTATGATTTATGTCACTATTCTTGCCTGCTCTTTTATCTGTGAATTGACTCGGGAAGATTGAGCGTGTGTTTCCCTTTTGTGTGGTTTACAATAGGAACTAGACAAGCTATCTGAATTTAAGAATAAATTTAGGATTTCAATGAGGCTTATCTTTTCCCCATCGGAGTAAGGTGTTATTAATATTTCGTTTTAAAATACTTGACGAGATTCCCTAATTGGAGCTCCTTCCGTTTGTAGCTTTCTCTTTGGTGCTTGTATCGTTTCAGTCTTTGTCTGCCTTTTTTAAAGTCTCTCAGTGATCTTGCAAACTTTGGAGCAATCTTTTAACGTGTTTGGTCCATATTTGAACAGGGTAAACAATTGCTGCCAATACGAGGCATAAGGCATTAATCTGCTTCTTGAGGAACTAGAGTTGCTGGATCCTGTTGAAAGATCATCAAATTGCCTTCTTAAGTGAAAAAGTCGTGAAAAGATTGAGAAATGGCTCGAGGTAGAATAAGATTGAAACTGTGACTAACCCATCTTTGTACATTTCGATTTCTTAGGTCATACAATTGGAGGTGAAGAACCTCACCAAATCCAAGGTCTGGGATTTAGCCGGACAGTGTTCTGTAATCAACCTCATATGCACAATGTGTTTCCCGTATGGATTAAGGAATACTATTGTATAAAAACAAATATATCTATGTCATTTCCTAATGATTTACGGTAGTAACATAATTGCCTATCAATATAATTTAAAATCATGAAATACCCTTCCAAAATTTACACAATACTTTACAGTAATACTAAAACTATAAATGGCTACCATGATATATAATGGTTAGAATTACAATAACTACGATAGATCAATAAAATTTAAAAAAAAAAAACGAAAAAAAAAACTAACCCATAACTCAAATAAAAAAAGTTGACTTTTTTATCCCAATGATTTTTTTAATGTTATTGGTGTAATTATCATTCCATTATAATCTATTACATTAAAGAAAAAATATGAAACGGTACATTTTACATAATGTATTTATTAAACAATGGGAATCAAATAGCAGTTATAAGAAATTATATGAATGTTGTTTCATAAACATCATATGTTCGACCAAAAAAAAATAACACATTTTACCAAGGTTTTATAGATATATTAAATTTGTTTTCATAAACAGGTTCCTGACAGAGATGTGACACAAAGGGAGGATCGACATCCAATACACATAGACATATTGAAATGTTTAAAGATCCTATCGGATCACCTCCCAAGTCAGTTGCATGCTGTGTTTCGAGACGATAATCTTGAAAAAGGCAAAGCATGTACCGGTCACGGGATAAAGATGTTCATCGAATGGTTTGGATCAAATAAGACCAAAAACGGATGTTAGGAACATGAGATATGTGGAAATCCCTAAATACTTTGTCTAGGATAATACATGTAAATGTACATGCGGAGGAAACAAAGAGGAACCGTCGGAATAATAGTGAATGTCCACCTATCATCTAAAGAACTATTTACCTTTGTATCCTGGTCACCATTATCAAAGGTTCAACAAGTTTTGATGATTTACTAACAATACTTGGGATGCTTTATAAAAGTTTCAAAAAAACATGCAACGCAAGAGAGTTGCTCTAACAAGGTCAAGAAATGTATAAAGAATTGGAAGGAGCCTATCAATCAGCAACACCATACCTACTTGGAGGACTGTCAATGTTTCCTTTTGATCTACTTTGAATTCTGCATTTCGGTCAGCAAAACAAAAACAACTACAAGTGCATCACTAAATTTGTTTAGTTTTCAGCGTATTCGATATATTTTAATGATTTAAAACCAAGAAGAAACAAAAGACAAAACAACATTCGACATGAATAGTTCAACGATTAAAAAAATAAAACTTAAATGTGTGATTCCTCAATTAATAGAACTATACACAAATAACTCACGTACATAAATAGCTGGGTATCAAATTGCAGTCCAGAAAACAATAACAGCCTACACATTACACGCATACTCTAAACGTGATTTGAAGAAAATACATAAACACATTGCACCCCCGCGCGTGCGCGGGGGGTACCGCATCTAGTTCCTTAAACTAGAGATATTTTTTCTTTTCCCGTAATCTCTTTAAATAATTAATAGCATAATTAAACCATAAATAAAAGTGGACAGACAACCACTTTGTATTTCGTTTGATCCAAAACCAATTCCATGTGACATCACATCCCAATGAAATGTGAATCCACACGTACAACTTGAAGATCATAATCTCTCTCTTTTCTTTCTAAATTAGCACTTTGCTTAAGATCACTTAAAACTCCTTGCATTCCTCCCAAAGCACTCTTTCTTCCGATATTAACCAATGGTTCTCTCTATTCTCTCTAAAAAAAGAACCCTAATCTTCTATTCTCAGCTCCCACATTTTCCCCGCATATAAATACACACTTATGCAACTGCATGCATCCATCAACTTGTTGGTGTTTTGAATAAGTCAAGTACGTGTGTTACTTGACCAAGTTTGCAGTCGAAGAAGTCCTATTCTTCAGGAGTCTGTTAGTTGATTTCAGTTCCTATTTTCTTGGTTTTCTAGTTGTTCTCTTCGTTGATTGTAAGGCTATATAAAGCCACTTTTGCTAAGTCAATAAAGTATCTCTTTCAGCTCATTTTTCTGTGATATCAAAGCTACATTTCACATTTGATATCAGAGCCATAAGAGAGCAAACTCAGTGTGAGAGAGAGATCAAAAATACGAGAGAGAGACGAGATGTCGAATTCAGTGATTTCGGAAAAGTTTGTGCAACCAGCAATCCCTAAATTCGATGGACATTATGACTTATGGGCAATGACGATGGAAAACTTTCTGAGAAGCAGAGAGATGTGGAGTCTGGTGGATGAAGGTATTCCGGCAATGGCGATCGGGACATCACCAGCAAATGAAGCTCAGAGGAAAGCTGTGGAAGAAGCAAAACTCAAGGATCTTAAGGTTAAGAACTTTCTGTTTCAGGCCATTGACAGAGAGATACTCGAAACAATCCTTGATAAAGGAACATCAAAAGCGATTTGGGAATCGATGCGAAGGAAGTATCAAGGATCCACGAAAGTACGACGAGCACAACTCCAAGCGCTGAGAAGAGAATTTGAGTTGCTCGTTATGAAGGAAGGAGAGAAAGTTGACAGCTTCTTGGGAAGAACCTTGACCGTGGTGAATAAGATGAAGACAAATGGAGAGATCGTAGAGCAAAGTATGATCGTAAGCAAGATACTCAGATCGTTGACCACCAAATTCAATTATGTGGTGTGTTCGATTGAAGAATCAAACGACCTGAATACCATGATTGTTGATGAGCTTCATGGAAGCTTATTGGTTCATGAAGGAAGAATGATAGGACCTCAAGAGGAGGAGCATGTTCTGAAATTATCTCAAGATGAACGACCCAGTCGAGGAAGAGGACGAGGTAGTTTTCGAGGAGGTCGTGGCAGAGGAAGAGGAAGGATGACATCAAACAGGGCACTTATTGAGTGTTTTAAGTGTCACAAATTAGGACATTTTCAATACGAATGTCCTGATTGGGAGAAGAGAGCAAATTACACAGAATTGGAGGAGGAAGATGAACTACTTTTGATGGCTCATGTTGAACTCCACAAGAAAAATAGAGAAGATGTGTGGTTTCTTGACTCGGGGTGCAGCAATCACATGACAGGAAACAAAGACTGGTTCTGCGAGTTGGAGGAAGCCATTACAAGAACGGTGAAGCTTGGTAATGATGCTCGAATGTCTGTTGTTGGTAAAGGAAGTGTAAGAATGCAAGTTGAAGGCATCACTCAAGTAATCTCTGATGTTTACTATGTTCCAGAGCTCAAAAATAACCTGTTGAGCATGGGGCAACTACAAGAAAAGGGTCTTGCTATCTTAATCCAAGATGGAACATGTAAGGTGTTTCATTCTAGTAGAGGTGTGATTATGCAGACCAATATGAGTGGGAACAGAATGTTCTATGTGCTAGCATCCCAATCAAAAAGAAGCTCAATGTGTCTACAAGCTGAAGAAGAAGTTGAGAAGGAAGCTCATCTATGGCATAACCGCTTTGGACACTTGAACCACGATGGCTTGAGAATGCTTGCACATAAGGAGATGGTCGTTGGTCTACCTTCTCTCGCACCAACAAAGGAGATGTGCACCACATGTTTAACTGGAAAGCAACACCGAGCATCAATTCCTAAGAAGAGTATGTGGCGAGCATCAGAACATCTTTAACTGGTACATTCTGACATTTGTGGGCCTATTACACCAGCCTCACACAGTGATAAAAGGTACTTTCTAAGTTTTATCGATGATTTCACTCGAAAAACTTGGATATACTTTTTACAGCAGAAATCAGAAACATTCATCATGTTTAAGAGTTTCAAAGCTAGAGTGGAGAAGGAAAAAGGAGTCCCCATCAAGTGCTTAAGAACCGATCGAGGTGGTGAGTTCAACTCACTTGAATTTGGAGAGTTCTGCAAATCTGGGGGGATCAATAGACAGCTGACCACAGCCTACACGCCACAACAAAATGGGGTATCTGAGAGGAAAAACAGAACCATTATGAATGCAGTCCGGTCCATGTTAAGTGAAAGAAAAGTTCTAAAAGTATTTTGGTCTGAGGCAGCAAGGTGGAGTGTTCATATCCAGAACAGAAGTCCAACTTTAGCTCTTGAGAATATGACGCCAGAGGAAGCATGGAGTGGTGTTAAACCAGTGGTTGATTATTTCAAGGTTTTTGGATGTACAACACACATCCATATCCCTGATCAAAAGAGAAACAAGCTTGATGACAAAAGCAAGAAGTGTGTTCTCTTGGGAGTGAGTGATGAGTCTAAGGCCTGGAGATTGTATGATCCAGTATCCAAAACAGTTGTTGTTAGCAAAGATGTTGTGTTCGAGGAGGAGAAAGGTTGGGATTGGGGAAGAACTGATGAAGAAATAAAGGGAGACATTCTAGAGTTGGAAGACGAGACGGACGATAACAGTGAAGGAGATAGAGTTATCACAGCCAACGAACATGGAGAAAATGCTGTTCTAAGCAGTTCTAGTGCACCTCCAGCCGTAAGTCCTCGTGGTACAAGTGTTGGCATTGTCACACAACATCGCAGCATACGCGAGAAGAGAAAACCTGGATACTTGGCAGACTATGACACTGGGGAGAGTGAACATCACGAAGAAGAAGAAGAGATGAATGCACTCATGATGATGATGGTGATGTCTGCTCAAAGTGATCCCATAGAGTTTGAAGAAGCAACAAAGCATCTGATATGGAGAGAAGCGATGGGAAGTGAGATCGAATCCATTGAAAAGAATCAAACATGGGAGCTTACCACCCTACCTAATGGTGTAAAGCCTATTGGAGTCAAATGGGTCTATAAGACCAAGCTAAATGAAAATGGCAAAGTGGAGAAGTACAAAGCGAGACTAGTAGCAAAAGGCTATGCACAGAGCTATGGTGTTGATTATACTGAAGTATTTGCTCCGGTTGCGAGGCTTGATACAATCCGGACAATCCTTGCAATAGCAGCACAGTCAGGCTGGGATGTTTTTCAGCTTGATGTAAAGAGTGCTTTCTTACATGGAGAGCTCAAGGAAGATGTGTATGTGAAGCAGCCTGAAGGATACATACAGAAAGGGGAAGAAGAGAAGGTTTACAAACTCAAGAAGGCATTGTATGGTCTCAAGCAAGCACCACGAGCATGGTACAGTAGGATTGAAGCATATTTCATGAAGGAGAAGTTTGAGAGATGTCAAAGTGAACATACATTGTTCACAAAATCAAAAGGAGGAAAGCTTATCATTGTAAGTCTATATGTCGATGATCTAATCTTCACAGGGAATGATAGGAGCTTGTGTGATGAGTTTAAGGACTCAATGATGCTGGAGTTTGAGATGTCGAATCTAGGAAAGATGAAGCATTTTCTGGGTATGGAAGTAAAACAGAGCCGAGATGGAATCTTCATCTGTCATAGAAGATATGCGAGAGAGGTGTTGGCTCGATTTGGGATGGATGAGAGTAACTTAGTAAAGAATCCAATCGTACCAGGGACGAAGCTACACAAGGATGAAAATGGAGCAAAGGTTGATGAAACAGTCTTCAAACAGATGGTTGGTAGCCTCATGTACCTCACGGCAACTCGACCAGACTTGATGTATGGCATGTGTCTGATTAGCAGGTTTATGGCAAGCCCTCGTGAGTCTCATTGGGGAGCTGCAAAGCGAATTCTGAGATACTTGCGAGGTACGATCGATTTGGGAGTGTATTACAAGCGAGGAGAAAAAACAGTGAAGCTTGAAGCTTATACTAATAGTGACTACGCCGGCGACTTAGACGATCGAAGAAGCACATCAGGTTTCGTATTCATGATAGCTTCAGGTGCTATATCTTGGTCTTCAAAGAAGCAGCATGTTGTTGCTATGTCCACGACCGAAGCAGAATACATAGCTGCAGCTTTGTGTGCTTGTCAGTGTGTCTGGCTCAGGAGAGTGTTGGAGAGGATTGGAGTTGAAGAGAAGATGGAAACAATGATAATGTGTGACAACAGTTCAACTATACAACTATCGAAAAATCCGGTCTTCCATGGCAAGAGCAAACATATTGAAGTGAGGTTTCATTATCTTAGGGATCTGGTGAATAATGGAGTTGTGAAGCTGAGTCATTGTTCAACAGAAAATCAAGTCGCATATATCTTTACAAAACCATTGAAGCTGGAGCAGCTCGAAAAGCTACGCGCCTTACTTGGAATGGTTCATGCGTCTGAAGTAAGCTGAATGCAGATGGTTCAGCTTAAGGGAGGGTATGTTGGTGTTTTGAATAAGTCAAGTACGTGTGTTACTTGACCAAGTTTGCAGTCGAAGAAGTCCTATTCTTCAGGAGTCTGTTAGTTGATTTCAGTTCCTATTTTCTTGGTTTTCTAGTTGTTCTCTTCGTTGATTGTAAGGCTATATAAAGCCACTTTTGCTAAATCAATAAAATATCTCTTTCAGCTCATTTGTCTGTGATATCAAAGCTACATTTCACACAACTCTCCCTCTCTCTAGAATCTATAGATACATTATACATAACAAAGAGAGGAAAAGATCGATAGTTAAAAGATGTCTGACTGGGACCAATTTTTGTCGTGGGGATGCTTTATGTGTTGCTAACTCCAGGGCTGCTGATTCAGATTCCGGAGGAAAAAACGAAGGGTTGAGTTTGGAACATTTCAGACGAGTGGTGTTTCGGTTATTACTAGGCCTGGGCGTTCGGGTACCCGTTCGGGTTCGGTTCGGGTCTTTCGGGTTTTCGGGTTTTCGGGTCTGAGATATAAAACCCATTCGGGTATTTTAGAATTTCGGTTCGGTTCCATTCGGGTTCGGTTCGGGTTCGGGTACCCGAAAAACAGAAAACAAAAATAAAAATTAGTAATATTTAAATAAAAATTCGTTAAATTTTGATAAATATAACAAAACCCTTCATATATTTTCTTTATTTTTGATAATTTAGTTATTTTAGACTAAAAATAACTAATATATTTAAGTTTATAATTATAATTTTGGATAATTTTGTTATATTAGGTCTAAATATAATTAATATTTTAGGTATATAATTGTAATTCGGATATTTCGGGTACCCATTCGGTTCTTGGTTCGGGTCGGGTTCGGGTTCGGTTCTTCGGATATAGGAGTTTAGGACCCGTTCGGATATTTTATCGTTTCGGGTTCGGGTTCGGTTCTACTTTTTCGGTTCGGGTTCGGTTCGGTATTTCGGGTCCGGATATTATGCCCAGCCCTAATTATTACTTATCATTCATACTCTCGTCTACTTCACTCTTGTTTGTATTCTCTTGCTTGCTATCCAAATTCACATGTACATCGCCTAAACTAATAAAACCTCTTTTTTGTACTAAGTGTATTTTAATATTTTCTTCTAGTCAAGTTTTTATTTTACTTGAGTTGTGTGTTATTCACTGTTTTTTGTTTGATATAAGAAATAAAGTTAGTCTCAAAACTTCTACTATTTCATAGACATCTACTGTGTATGTAGAAATGTATAAAAGTTATATATGGTATACATGTTACATCTGGTTCTCGATTTTGATTACAATTATTCAACTTGGTTTTGATATTTTTTAAGCAACATTTTCGAAGTGAAATGAAAGCAAATAAATTGATGTTGGGATATGAAAGCCCAACAATTGAACACCTACTTTATTAATAACCCAACCAAATAACAAAGACGATCATTATAAATTAATGGCCTCCAGGGTAACTAAATCAAAGCATACATTCAGTAACCACAATTAGTGGAAAATAGCTTTATGAAAAAGAGAAGTGGAGATTAGGTTGAGGAAATAAATAGATCATGAAGGGTAATATCAGTTGTATTTGGAATATACCATCAGAAAATGATATATAATTATCCAGGTTGTTCTTCTGACCAAGAAAATTTGCTGCATTTGAATTATTTCTCATTATTTGCTGTCAGAATTCAGAATTGTATTAAGAATAAGAATATGGTTTTATTGCTTTGATGGTACTATATAATAAAATAACTTAACTAAGAAAGTAACAAATTAATTTTTAGGAGTGTGAGGTCGGTCGGTTCACTACCAACTCAAAAAGCAAATATATTTGATTTTTTTTTTCCCGTCGACAACGATTGCATTACATAGGCCCAATAGGCTAGAGTACAAACCAGATTACAGAACAATCACATGTAATAAACGGATTAAACACAACACGGAAAATGGATCCAATGGACCAAACCAAACAACTCGTAAGGTTTGGGTAAAAGCCACATGTAAGCCAACTCAGGAACACGCGTCAACCACAGTTTGCTTCCGCCATGCACACCGACTTTGGAAAAATCGCGGTTTGCCGGAATCGATGGATGCCGCCGATTAACCCAAAATTGCTCTGCCAACCAGCCGCCATGATGAAATTCACCGGAAGTATCGCGTTCAGAAATCATCGCACCTTGAACCCTCGACCAATTCATAAGGATCGAATAATCCCCATAGGCCCAGATCTAAAGGCCTAATAAAGTGCTCCGAACAAACGAACCGGCTCCACCAGATACACGCCGCGACGTAACGTGGAAACATCGACGACGGAGCTTATTCCCACATCGAGGCGAGTTCCAAAAGAGCGTGATTTGAGCTCCGGCAAGTTTCACCATAGAATTAAACCGTTAAAGATCCGGACCAACCCGGAGAAAAGATATCCGATGATGAATATATTTGGTTTAAAAGCAGCAATATTCATTTTTTTGTCATTATTCAACTAAAATTGATACTCCTTTATCACTCCTTTACTTAAAAAACACCGTTAAACAAGCGTTAATTATCGATACTCGTATTTTTCGTGATCTCCTAAGTTTTTTAGATTGCTGATAACCAGGAGATTATTTGATAGAAAACTAAAATATAGTCCAGTACCATAATTTTAGGCTCTAAATGGTGACCAAGGGAATGAGGAGGAACAATGAATTCTTTTTCATTCCTTAAAAAATACACCATTTACAAGTAATATTTTTTACACATAATTCCTTCTCATTCCTTCTTTCGTAGAGAACAAAAAAGCAAAACTATTCCTCATCAAATTTGAGAAGAAACAATAATTTCTATTATTTTATTTTTTTTCGTTCTTTTCCTACTCATTCATATTGTTTTTCAAATGGTCACCGGTTAGAGCCTTAGTCTTCTCTAGATTCTTCCGTCTCCTCCTGTCCTTTTCTATATCCACCGTTTTCTAAAGGTGTAATCTTTTTACCTTTTAGCGGCAACAATGGCGGATTGGGCTCCGGTCCTAGTCGGTGTTATCTTGTTCGTGATTCTCTCGCCGGGACTTCTCTTCTCACTGCCCGGAAACAACCGAGCGGTAGATTTCGGTACCCTCAAAACCAACGGAAAAGCCATCGCTGTTCACACTCTTATCTTCTTCGCCATTTACTCCATTTTGATCCTCGCTGTCAATCTCCACATCTACACCGGTTGATCTCTTCTGGGTCTCTCTCTTTTTTTTGTTGTTTGAATGAAACAAAGGTGTACCCTTTTGAATATGGGTCTAGAAACTCTGTAAATCAGGGGTTTTTTCTTCTGATGCTGTTTTGTCACAAACATATTTGGTTAAAAGGACTGTGTTGTACGTGTATTGTATCGTTATTTCAGTTGTCGGAACATAAAAATCAAAATTTCTTACTTAATAGTTTCTTTAACTGTGTTTATTCGTTCAAATTTAGACAAAAGTTGCTACGTTTTGTCATCCTGCTTGAAAACATTATTAGAAATATCGAACAATGAAGCCAAACAGGAGAAAGGTCACTTTGTACATTACATTAGAGTTTGCAGTAAAACCCCCTTGTTACTTACACTTACATGATATAAGAACAGATATCAGAAATGGATGTGAACTTGTATAGCAATCACCAAGATTGTGAGTATACAAAAGCATATAAATGCGTGAACCAAAATCGCGATACCGCTCGTGCTCATGTTCCCAAATTCAACCACTCTCGTCCTCGCAGGAATCTGAAAAAGTAGGCCTGGTGATAGTAGGATGAACAGAGACACCGCTACAATCACCGTTCCCCAATCCGTGCTCATATATAACGGTCTGTGATCTCTTTCTTTGTATTGAACACGCTTTTGTGAATTGTGTGAGTGTAAAGAGTGTTTGTTCTTTTGCAGATGAAGATGGAGTCAAGTGGAGAGTTAAGTAGAAGGTGAGTGACGAGTCTTTTTGGCTTTTCTTGGTGGCTAAGTAGAAGAGGTTAAGATACCAAAGCGTAGTGATAGATTACAAGGAAAGTTGTTGTATTCTATATTGGCTTTAGCTTTTTGTGAACTTTGGTGATGATTGTTCAATCAATTGTTTCTGTTGTGCGCTCTTTAGTAGTGCTTGCTTTTTGTTAAAGAATTTGATATAAAGTAGATTACATACTGCCTCAAGATAATCTATCAAGATATGTGTCTACTTGATAGTTTTCTTTTGTTTGTTTGTTTCTCTCTTGATCAGTAACACTGGACCCGATGAAGTTATGGTTTCGGGTTTTCTGTTAACCGGTTTAATCTAGTCTAAGAAGAATCAAGTGCAGCACCTCTGTTTCTTCTCTATGTTTTAACCTCATGGAGTTGAGAGGTTCTAGTATTCTCTTTTTTTGTTGTTGTGAGGCTTGCACTAATTGTTGGAATATATTTCATATAATAAAGTCTTGGGCTTTATAATTTATAAAATGTGTGTGTGTGAATGAGAAATAAGTTGAGCCATGAACTCATATCAGCTGTAACATGTTGGCATCTTTTAATGAGAAATAAAGTGTAAAAATGTTTCACATTGGTTAGATGAGAAATTTATCACTTGTATAAATAAGGACATTTTCATGTCATTGTTCAAATAGCTTGGACTACACTATGAAGTGTGTGAGAGAGAATGGAAAGACCACGCGTGCGCGCCGCCGCCGTGCCGTGCCGAGATTGGTCTTGGGTCTTGGTAATAGGGCCCAAAGGGTCTTCGCGCGTATTATTTTTTGGGAAAATTCTTTGTTAAACCAAAATCAATTGGTTAATCAGTTTGGTTGTTAATTAGACGAACTAGTTTAGTTTAACGATGGTCGATGGACCGAGAGAATATACTCTCGTCGATGATTAACCTTCGTACCCCACCTCGCCGAAAGCTCCACTCATCCGTGATTTATGCGCACGTTCAACGGCTCATGTCCCTCCTGGTCGGCTCGTTTTAAAAACGAGATCATCTTAGCCCTCCTCCACAAAAACCGAGCTGAAGCTCTAAGTTCTTACACGCTCACACGCACACAAAAATCGTTTCAAGTTTGTTCCTTCATATCCTTCTTTCTTGTAAGTCTCGAGAGTATATTGTCATACTTTTGTTTGTTGGAAACGTTTTTCAAGTGTTTGTGAAATCGTTTCGATATCGGTTTTATCCTTGGATTCAATTATCACAAATAACCGTCACACTGAGGGTGATAAATCGAGTTAAGGAAATAGACTTCATAGTCTCGACTCCGTTCTTCTTTCCTTAATGTTTATGCAATCTGCAATTCATTCACCATACGCAGATATTCCACAATTTGGATCCTGCAGTCTTAACTCGAATTAAAAATCCGATCTTTGTTTCATAACATTGGCCGGATTTTTGGTGAATTGCGTTTGTGTTCTCGGTTTAAAGGAACGAAATTGTGAATCGTTTATCGATTACACGGATTGAAAAGTCGAACTCGTGAATCGTATACTTATGGTTTCATGAGTTGTCTTTTGGTTCGCGATTAGCTCATAAGCTTCTCACGCGATTGTATATCATTTCAACTTGACGATTTTGAGTCAAAGATTTTGCGGTTCCGCTTCACTGCGTTTCAACCGCTAATACTTTCAACGATTCAAAAACGTTTCTCAGGATTTGTGAAACGCATCATATTGCGCTTACACAAATAGTTTCTAATCTCGAGTCGCTTTAAATGCGTTTTGACGAAACGTTTTGCAAATCGCTGAAAATAGCGACTCGGCAAAACCGCTACAAACCGCATCTTAAAAACGTTTATAACTGATACTTGGCGACCGACTCACATCGTTTTAAATTCTCACCAAGCGGTTCGGTTTAAAATCGCGACTGCATTTGCGATACGCTTTTACGATTGTGTTTGCAGTTTCAAAACGCTAAATAGTGTTTCATTTTTTTCATTATAAGAGCGTTTATTAAACGTGAAAGCTGATACATCTTGTTTATTTGTGTCAGGAAAATGACAAAAAAAAACCGATAATGTGGTGGGTTCGGGTTCGACACCAAAGTTTCCTCTGGATGTTTCAAGCTGATTCCGAGAGAATGGAAAGAGAGAAAGCTGAAAAGGCAAATGCTGAAAAAGAGAAAGATGAGAAAAACGTGGTATTTCACGCCCCTCCTCCTCCACCAGCGTTTGCTACTCTTCAAACCTCGTGCCAAGGCTTATTGTCTGACAAGTTCAGCGGAAAAAGCTGGAAGATGTGGTCGAACCAGATGAAGTTCTATCTCCATGCAATGCATCTCTCGCGGTACCTCGAGGAGGATCAACCCGAAGTTGGAGAAGGAACTGGCGATGTGTACACCGTTGGAACTTTGGATGCATGGAATCAAGGAGATTACATGACGAAAGGATGGATTCTTGGCCGTCTCGTTGAGCCGCTGTATGCAATCTACTGCGAGCAAAAGACAACCAAATCCTTGTGGGCCTATTTGGTGAAAAGGTACAAGGTCGAGGATGTTGGATGCCAGAAGCACGCAACGAAAAAGTTCTTGGAGTTCCAGATGGTGGACGACAAACCCATCATGGAACAAGTGGAGGCGTTCCAGCGAATCTGTCAGGAAGTCGCTACGGAGGGAATGTCCATCATCGAGAAGCTTCCTCCAAGTTAGCTGACTTTCAAGAACTACCTCAAGCATAAGAGGAAGGGTATCACACTAGAGGACTTGATCCAGAGGCTGAACACGGACGATCGGAACCGTCAAGCAAATGGTGTCCAAATCCGTGAACACAGTGTGAATGTGGCTACCCACAACAAGGAGAAAGGAAACGTGGACAAGGGAAAGGGAAAGGCAGTTGCTAAGTCTCCCTTGAAGACTAACGGGAAGAACTTCAAGAAGCATGGCTCCTTGTCTGCCCATGCCCCCACTGAGGACAAGAAGAAGTTCTTCAAAGGAAAATGCCACACTTGTGGAAAGAATGGTCACAAGTCCAGTGAGTGCCGCACCAAGTAGAAAGCGGCAAAGTATCAGGCAAACCTGACCAAGGAGGACCTTTGTGCTGTGGTAACAGAGGTAAACATGGTGGATAAGAAGACCAATGAGTGGTGGTATGATACTGGTGCCACAACTAACATCTGCAATGATAGGTCCATATTCAATACCTATCATAAGAACAAGTCTGAGGAGGCGCTCTTCATGGGTAACAAGGATGTCTCCTAGATCGGAAGAAAGGGTTCGGTGGTGTTGAAGATGACCTCAGGACAAGAGATCACATTGAAGAACGTGAAACATGTGTCCGACATGAGGAAGAATCTGATTTATGGTACGTTACTGAGCAAGGCCGGTTTCTCAGTGATCTTAGAAGCTGAAAACCTCACCCTCAAGAAGTGGGGCATGCACCTCGGAAGAGGATTCGTGAAGAACGGAATGGTCAAGATGTGTGTCCAGGCTGTCCTCAAGAAAGAAGAAGCACGTACCTCCAAGAACAAGAATAAGAATGATGTTGCAAATGTTTCCACTGTTGTAACCAATTCTGAAATGAATAAGAATAAGTCTGTTGCTTACTTGCTTGAGTCTTTTAATATTTGGCATGAAAGATTAGGATACATGAATTATAAATAAATAAACCGATTAATGAATTCAAACCTAATCCCAAAATGCAAAATGAGTAAAGAAAAATGTGAAGTATGCGTACAAGCTAAGCTCACAAAAACACCATCGCCGCAAGTCAAAAGGGCTAACGCACCTCTAGATTTAATTCACACGAATTTATGTGATTTAAAGTATGCTCCTACTATCCCCACCTCGCCGAAAGCTCCACTCATCTGTGATTGCCGCGCACGTTCAACGGCTCCTGTCCCTCCTGGTCGGCTCGTTTTAAAAACGAGATCCTCTTAGCCTTCCTCCATAAAAATCGAGTTGAAACTCTTAAGTTCTTACACGCCACACGCACACAAAAATCTTTCCAAGTTGTTCCTTCATATCCTTCTTTCTACGTAAGTCTCGAGAGTATATCGTACTACTTTCGTTTGTTGGAAACGTTTTTAGAGTGTTTGCGAAATCGTTTCGATATCGGTTTTATCCTGGGATTCGATTATCGCACTTAACCGTCACACTACGGGTGATAATTCGAGTTAAGGAAAGAGACTTTATAGTTTCGACTCCGTTCTTCTTTCTTTAACGTTTATGCAATCCACAATTCATTCACCATACGCAGATATTCCATAATTTGGATCCTACACTAATGGTGTTGAGTTCAAGCTGAAGAGTCAAAGAGGGTCAAATCTGGATTTATCGGTTAAGCATTTTAGATTCTTTAGTCATTCGTTCGGAAAAGAGATGTGAGGGTTAGGGGATGTCCAATGTATTACTACATTTTTTCTCTTCAAAATAGAATCTCCAAAATAGAATTGAATTCTATTTTAATCCTACTCTATTTTGAATAAAAAAGTCATAAGCAAAAAAGTGGAGTGATGTGTAGATGTGTAGTTGATTGGAGAAGATTTATTCGAAAATGAAGTTTGAAGTGAAAAATAAAGTGAGATTGGAGATGGTGTCATGATCAGGTAACATATGCCACGACTTCGAGTTGTTTGCATTTGAGTACTATACTTTTCCAAACTGATGTTTTTTTTTTATTTGTTGCCTTGAACTATACTACATAAACTTCTGAGTACACAATAACAGATAGTGATTTTCTAGATATATATATGTTTGATAAGAGAGAACTTTGCTTGGAACATCAGTGGAGGTTTGTTGCAATGTGTGTCTTCATAGTTCCAGAACATGATCTGCAAAAGCAAGCAAACGATAGAAACTTTTGAGACAGAATTAAAATCTAACAGTGTTCTTTAGGTTCAGTGTTCTGTATAGGATCTTGACTTACACTCTGCGTCAGTCTTGATCCAGTTTTCTCTTTTCTTGTTCGCTTCCGAGATGGAACTTGGTACGAGAAACCCTCCGTTAGGACTCGGGATCTTGAGATTGCAGCGGTTGATGCAGCTTTGTTTCTCATCTATCTCGTTATCGTCTCTTCCAGGTGTGTAGAGAACAGGATGGACTTTACGTCGGAAGATTTGAGCATTCTATAACCAAAACAAAACCACATGAACTTTCAGAACTCTTTCGACCAATCTCTTTGTGTATGATTTGAAAATCCTTAAAGCTTAAAAGCTAAAAAGACTGAACCTTTCTGAGATCTTTCTTCTTGGGAGATCCGTGGATCTTTCCGAACATCCTTTTAACCAGATCTCGGGTGCCATGTTTCTCACACTCTCCTTCTAGTGTCTTTCTTCTCATGAAGAGGCTTGTAAGTAAACCCTTTTTCTTCTTTACTTCATTAGTTTGCTTTGTAAGCTCAGTTGATAATGGAAAGAGATCAGAACCTTGTGTAGGACATACATCTGATTCTCTATCTCCTCCTGCATTTGATCTCTCTACCTGCTTACTGCGACCATCCACAGGAAACTTGTCTAGTTTCTCAGTTATGAGCTTTGCCATCTCTTTTTGTTCAGCTCCTGTTACATTTTCTTCTGCAACGGAAACTGCGAATTTCGGTGTTTCAGGATCTCTACCAAGCGTCCCAATCGCTAGAAACCCGCTGAACCCATCTTCATCAAACTGGAGTTCCTCATCAGTTTCCAGTGGATTCAGGTCACGAGATAGTCCGGAGAAGGAGAAGGAGTTTGTACGGATGTCTTGGACTTGAGAGGAAACCTGCTGAGCCCTTAAACCTGTAAGATTAGTTGATTTTTTTAAGTAGATTTTAACCGAAAACGTATTGTTTGAAGATGAAGATTGAAAGGGTTTTGTGTGAGACAAAAGTTTTATAATATGATTAAACCTTTGCACTCCTTTGATTGGTTTAAGCCATGTTGCTTTATGGTTCGCATCCAACTTAGCAGCTGCAAGAGATACAATAACTATAGTTAAAGCTCATTTGATTATCAATAAGCAAAGAACGTTTTGACCAAACTTGGAAAATTTGAATATTTATAACTCACCTTCATGTTGTCTTCGCTTCCTTATCAATGAATATTCTTTAGGGTTTTGTAACCATATATAGAGTCTGAGCTAGGTAGCTAGAAGGATCAGAGTCTTGTGATTGAGCTTAGAACAACAGTACACGATGTTTCGTTGTTATATACAGTGGCGAAGGCAGACATAAATTTTATGGGGGGGGCAATTAAAGATTTTTATAAATAATTAGAGATATAATTGCAAAAATCTAATAAATATCACTAAAATTATATGAAAATTTGAAAAACCATAGGGGGCATATGCCCACCCCTTTTACAACGTGGCTTTATATATTGTCTGTCTTCTAATGTCGTAATATGCTGCAAAGAATATAATAACCCGACACAAGTTTAAAAAGAGTAGTATCGATAGTTAAGGACCATAACAATGATCGTGTGAATTGCATTCACCAGAAAATTTTCTTTACGTGGGAAACGTCTGAAAATGTATTAAGCACGTAAGATGGGACGTTGCAGTATTATGGAAACGGTTGTTTTCGAGCTACGAAAGTCTCTGGCAGTGGTAGAGACTGAAGAGAGTCTTCCACTATTTCGCCTCTCTTTTGTTCGGACATGTTTGCGAACTTCTCTCACAAACAGCCACGTGTATAATCGTATGACAAGACATGACATGCCACTGTCGTAAGTCGTAACTAATTAGTTAGATCATTATTGTTTGTGTGCGTACTGTTCATTCTTGCATGCAACTCTCTTCCAAAAGGAAATTGATATAAAACTAACGGAGATGATTTCCATTGCAAACTGCAACTAGTGGAACTCTCTAGTTTTCCGACAGAATCTGATACGATGCAAAGGGTCTACTTTAGGAGGAAGAAGAAGACCATTGGCGAAGCAGAGTTAAACAAGGGGATTGATTGAGCAGAGAATCAGAAGGAGTGTGGGAGCAAAAGACTCGGACGTGGACAGAGGCTTTGGACCACATGGATATTCTATTTTACAGTTCATTCTATTTTCTGTTAAAGAACAAATCAGTACTTTATATTGTCGTCATCCTCTTTCGGTTGAGGTATGCTAAATGTTGTGAGTAGTAGTGACGCTATGAGTCCTACGACTGTGATCGTCATGAGATCACAGTAACAACTTTAGCAGATTCCGTTTGAGCTTTTTATATCAATAAAGTCGACAGTTTATATTCAGAGTACTATTTTCCATTGTTGTTAAGGATCGGAGGAAGGAACGGATTTACGAACTTAACAAATTGGTGCGGTGAGCCATCTCACGCGATTCTCTGACTGACGATTGACGATGGCTTCTGGGGAGGATTCCGGTGCGACGTCACCTGAGTATGATGACACGATGGCTGAGTTGTCGCAGGATTTGCAGTTTTTGAAGGTGGAGTGGGGTCGTCTGAAGAAATCAACGGAGCTCGTTTCCGATCGTCTGGGTTTTATCGAGAAGCGTTTTGTTGCGTATGATACTCGCTTCGATGCTTTGGATCGTCGCTTCGATCAGCTGACCCAGATTTTGAATCGTATGGATGTGAGTTCACAAATACCGAAACCTCACGGCAAAGCGACGGATCATGACGAGGATCCGCCATTTCAATCATCTGGCCACCGTGATTCTGGGTTCCATAACTTTGGGTTTACGATGCCTCCGCCTGTGTACGAAACTCGTGACAGCTTGCTGAAAAAGATCGAGATGCCTGTTTTTGACGGATCCAGTCCGTTTGGATGGATAGCTCAGGTCGAACGGTATTTTCGTTTTGGTAATGTTCACGGGATGGAACGTTTGCAGATGGTTTCGCTTAGCTTGGTGGGTCCGGTGCTCCACTGGTTCAACTCAGAGTTGGAGAACGATCCATTCACTGATTGGCAACAGTTTAAGCGGAGGTTAGTGGCTCGATTCAAACAGCGGATCGAGGACGAGCCAGGGAAGAGGCTGTTCTCGTTACAACAGACAGGTACCATGGCTGAGTATGTGAATGAGTTTGAGGAATTGCGATCTGTGGTTACTGGTGTGGATGAACGCAACTTAGAACATATTTTTTTTAATGGGTTGAAACCGGAAATGCGGGAGGTGATTAAGATGAAGGAACCTCAGGGTATTACCCAACATATTTCCGCAGTTATTGGCATGGAGGGCAGTGCGTTTTGTAAGTCTATGGGTGAAGCAGCTACCTCTGAGTCCAAATACAAGAAACCTGCGTATGGACAAGCTCGTACTTGGTCTTCTGGTACTGGACAACCTGGGCGTGTGTTCCCTGCAGTGGATCGGAATACTCCTAAAACTGAGTTTCAACGTCCCAGGCAGCGCTATACTGATGCGGAGCTTGATGCAATGCGCAAGGCTGGTGTTTGTTTCAAATGCAAAGGTCCGTATTCAAAGGCTCATGTTTGTCCAAACAAGGCGTTGCAGGTCTTAACAGTGATTAATGGATACGAGGTGGAAGTATTGGATGAGCAGTGTTTTGAGGAAATGACAGTAGAGGATGAACAGGAGAATCCCGTCATGGAATTATCTCTGAATACTTTTATGGGGATTGATACACCAACAACTACCAAGCTGCGTGGTCGAGTTGGTAACAGGGATGTGATCATTATGATAGACAGTGGGGCAACGCATAACTTCATTGCCCCTAAGGTGGTACAGGAGGCTAATCTTCCTCTGTTAACAGGCAGTAAGTTCCAGGTGTTGCTCGGGACAGGTGTGATGGTGGAAGCCTTAGGAGTTTGCAAACAGGTTTCCTTCTCCATTCAAGGTACTTGTTTCCAAACTGACTTTGTTTCTCTGGAGTTGGGAAGCATTGATGTGGTTCTAGGGATTCAGTGGTTGCGTAAGTTGGGAAAATGCGTGGTAGATTGGGAGTTACATGAGTTGGTTTTCACGTACGAAGGAAAACAGGTGACACTGCGGGGGGACTCAACTCTCCACAACCGAGCATTAGCCTTACACTCTCTATCTGGATCAGTGCTTTGCCCTGATTATGGTGCAGAGTTGGAGCTGTCTGTCTCGCAGGTTATTGCCCCACCAGTTCCATCAGCTCTTGATGATGTGCTGTTGCAGTATGATCAGGCATTTGGCGTGCCAACAGGTTTACCACCTGCCCGTGGTCGCGAACATACCATTATTTTGCAGGCTGGAGTGACTTCCATCTCGGTCCGGCCTTACCGTTATCCTCAAGCCAGTAAGGAAACGATGGAACTCATGGTTGCTGACATGCTGAAGTCGGGAATCATAAGACCAAGCCGCAGTCCGTTTTCCAGTCCGGTGCTGTTGGTACGCAAGAAGGATGGTTCCAGTCGTTTTTGTGTTGATTACCGTGCTTTGAATAGGGTCACTATACCCGATAAGTACCCTATTCCCATGATTGATCAACTTCTGGACGAACTTCACGGTGCATCTGTCTTTACCAAGCTGGACTTGCGTTCTGGTTACCACCAGATTCAGATGAAGGAGACGGATATCGATAAGACCGCTTTCCGCACTCACGAAGGCCATTACGAATTCTTGGTCATGCCTTTTGGCCTGATGAATGCGCCTGCCACGTTTCAGGGTCTTATGAATGACATTTTTCGGCCGTATCTTCGGAAGTTCGTGGTGATCTTTTTTGATGACATCTTGGTTTATAGTCCCACAATGCAAGCGCACATCGAGCATTTATCCCTGGTTCTTCAAGTGTTTGCAGATCAGAGTTTATTTGCAAATCGAAAAAATGTGTGTTTGGCCAGTCTTCGGTGGAGTATTTGGGACACATAATCTCAGCAGCAGGCGTTGCTACAGATCCATCCAAGACCGCGGCCATGACTAACTGGCCAACACCGCGAACTGTCAAGGATCTTCGGGGTTTCTTGGGTCTCACGGGTTATTATCGTCGGTTCGTGAAAGGTTATGGCGAGATTGCTAAGCCTTTGACTGACCTGTTACGCAAGGATCAGTTTGTGTGGTCTGACAAAGCTCATCAGGCTTTCTTATTACTGAAACAAGCGATGGTTGAAGCTCCTGTCCTCACATTGCCTGATTTTCAGGAGATCTTCGTGGTGGAAACTGACGCTTCGGGTTTTGGCTTGGGAGCCGTTCTTATGCAGAATAAGCGTCCTATTGCTTACTTCAGCTATGGGTTAACACCCAGGGAACAGCTTAAATCGATCTACGAACGGGAATTGATGGCGATCGTTATGGCTGTCCTCAAATGGAAACACTACTTGACGGGTAGACGTTTTATTGTTCACACTGATCAGAAGAGTCTCAAATTTTTGTTGGAACAGCGTGAGGTCTCTCTTGAGTATCAGAGATGGTTGTCGCGGTTGTTATGCTTCCAGTTTGACATATTGTATAAACCTGGCAGTGATAACAAGGCGGCTGATGGCCTTTCTCGCCAGATGCTTCCGGATTCAGTCCAAGGAAGTAGCCTCTTTCTTTCGT
Organism: Orychophragmus violaceus; assembly: GCA_030180135.1. NCBI lineage: Eukaryota > Viridiplantae > Streptophyta > Magnoliopsida > Brassicales > Brassicaceae > Orychophragmus > Orychophragmus violaceus. Next base: position 12,459,482 of record CM058232.1, read on the forward strand.
TAAGTGTTCCGTCTGTCATTCAACTGCAAGATATTTATGCAGAGATTGAGCAGGATGAGGACATTCAGAACACTAAGCGGAGGATACTGGCCAGTGAACCCGTGAAGAAGGGTCTCACTGTCATTGATGGTAGGGTCTGGTATAAACGACGTTTGGTCCTTCCAGCTACTTCGCGTTTTATTCCACTGCTCTTAAAGGAATATCATGATGGAGTCAGCGGGGGCCATTCTGGAGTACTAAAAACTCTGAAACGCATTCAAGCATCTTTTCACTGGAAGGATATGCGCTCTACGGTACAGCAGTATGTCGCGGAATGCTTGATCTGTCAGACGCATAAGACCTCTACATTGTCTCCGGCTGGTCTGTTGCAACCATTGCCCATTCCGTCTCAGATATGGCAACACATCAGCATGGATTTCATCGTGGGTCTACCTGCTTCCAAGGGTGCTAATGTGATTTTCGTGGTCATCGATCGTCTAAGCAAATACGGCCACTTCTTTGGCTTAAAGCATCCGTTCAATGCCACTGATGTCGCCGAGGTCTTTGTAAGCAATGTAGTAAAACTACATGGGTTTCCTGATTCCATCGTCTCAGACAGAGACTCTCTCTTTCTGAGTACATTCTGGAAAGAAAGTTTTCGGTTGGCAGGTACACAGTTGAAGTACAGTACCGCGTACCATCCCCAAAGTGATGGACAGACGGAGGTTCTGAACCGCTGCCTTGAAACATACCTCCGTTGCTTCGCTTCTGCTCATCCGAAAACTTGGGGTAAGTTTTTGAACTGGGCTGAATATTGGTACAACACATGTTTTCACACAGCTTTGCAGACTACACCCTTCAAGGTTGTGTATGGTCGTGATCCTCCGGCGTTGGTCTCGTTTGAAGAGGGTTCCACCACGAATTTTGACTTGGAACAGAGGCTACGAGAAAGAGATGCAATGTTGGCTGATTTGAAGATGCAATTAGGCCGAGCTCAGGATGCTATGAGGAAATCATCAGATAAACATCGTCGGGCAGTAGAGCTTACAGTGGGTACGCAAGTGTTTTTAAAGCTCAGACCGTTTCGACAGCAGACAGTAACTCGTCGGCTATGTCAGAAATTGGCTGTGAAGTATTACGGTCCTTTCCCTATACTGGAGAAGATTGGTTCAGTCGCATATCGTTTGCAGTTACCGGCTGGCTCGAAGATACACCCTGTTTTCCATGTTTCACAACTCAAGGCTGCTGTGGGAACTAACTTACAAGCTACTCCATTGCCAACGTCATTCTCAGCCACTGGTGAATTGGTTGTGGTCCCGGCTGCAGTGACAGCTACTCGGTATACGGATGAGGGTCAGTTAGAAGTGTTGGTTCAGTGGTTGGGCCTGCCTGATCATGAGTCTTCATGGGTTAACGGACTAGAGCTATCTCGCCAATTTCCGGATTTTCAGCTTGAGGACAAGCTGCGTCTCATTGGGCGCGGTATTGATACGATGCAAAGGGTCTACTTTAGGAGGAAGAAGAAGACCATTGTCGAAGCAGAGTTAAACAAGGGGATTGATTGAGCAGAGAATCAGAAGGAGTGTGGGAGCAAAAGACTCGGACGTGGACAGAGGCTTTGGACCACGTGGATATTCTATTTTACAGTTCATTCTATTTTCTGTTAAAGAACAAATCAGTACTTTATATTGTCGTCATCCTCTTTCGGTTGAGGTATGCTAAATGTTGTGAGTAGTAGTGACGCTATGAGTCCTACGACTGTGATCGTCATGAGATCACAGTAACAACTTTAGCAGATTCCGTTTGCGCTTTTTATATCAATAAAGTCGACAGGTTATATTCAGAGTACTATTTTCCATTGTTGTTAAGGATCGGAGGAAGGAACGGAGTTACGAACTTAATAGAATCCCACTTGCCACCGGGTTTTGTCCTGATTCTGCCACGTCATCGATATTGTCTTGATATATTTTGTTTGTTCCTTTTGGTGAAAATGGCTAGAAATTTTATGCACATTTTTAAGGGAAAATAGATATGATCCCAAAAGATAAATACATCCCAATGATTAATGAATATACATGTGTTCACATGGTATTATATTTTCCTCTAGAAAATCTGGCCTCTATAACAATAAGAATTAATGTCTAAGTTATGATTTAGGTCTATTCAGCCAAAGGTCGATAAAAGTCCAGACGTATCATGCGAAACAAAGTCGAGCTCGTCAAGATCGACTTCGATAATGGCTCGAATGAACGGCCAAGTCATTGTCAGTTGAAACGGATTCCGCGAAACGAGGAGAGAGTAGAGAATCTTCGATAGAGAAATTCTGAAGGATCGGAACGAGAAGATCGAGGTCGCGACTATTTAAAGGAAAATAGGACTCATCATTCTTAGTCATTTCAACTTTAACCAAGAACACTTCGATTAATAGCTAAAATCACATTTGTATACTTCTTTTCAATTGTATAAGTTTGATCTCGACATTCAATCATAAATACATCTTTGATTCATAGGAAATATATATCATTATCTATACAAAGTCCAAATCCACAAAATATAAATCTTTGGTGTAAATCCTTGATCTCACATTTGGCGCCGACTGTAGGAACCACATTAGATCTTCATATCTTAAGAATAAGATCTAGGTTTCTATAGATCGAGATGAATCTCGACCAACCCGGCTCTTCCGACGCCACGCCTCCAGTCGATCACCAGCAAGTGGTCGGCAACGTTCCTCAGAACACCATCGGACTAAACACCATGGGTTAGAAATATAGCGTGATGACGAGTTCAATCTCTATTTCCACGACTTCAGCATAAATCGGGCCAGTCCCTCAAACAGTCACGACGGGCCAGACTCCAACAAATGACTTGTCATGAACTAACGATCCAAACAGGAACTGGATCTGGATGAGGACTGACTCCAATTCTGCCTCCGCACAAGGAGGTGGATCCGTGACGCTCAGATCCAGCCAGCCACAACCTCATGTGTCTCAGCAACAAAGTCCGGACGACCTCACTTAAATCCGTACGATGCTCAACCTCTTGGTAAATCGAACGAGAATCGACGAGGCTAACACCTAGGCCCAAAAGATCACTAATCTTGCCCTAGATACCCAGCTCACCGAACAGGAACAACGCATTAATGCCCGTTTCGAAGAGCTTGTTAGCCAAAATCAAGGAGTTCGATCAACGCATGATCAACGCATGATCAACGACCTCCTCTAAGTCCTCCACCACAAACACGTTTGGACTTCTCTTAGGTGATATCACCTCCCGAAATATCGGGAAACATCACCGGCACATCGAAAAATGATTTTCACTCTGCAGTGACCTCTATGGTGACGCCGACTCCATTCAGCTTGAACCCGCTAATCATCAATCTGAATATATCGACAAACCGACCGCTGCCTGGACCACCTCCTTTGCCAAATGATTCCGGCATTAGGCCAAGGCAGCTCGGAGGCTCGGATTTCGCTTCAAGCTCTGGACACAAATCATATCTAATCCGACACCGTTCCAATAACCTCGAGCCGACCCGATATGATCGATCCCGACAATCGATCCGGTTGATCCGATCATTAACGGGTAACCGTCGACCCAACCGCAAACGCAGTTCGCTCCCATAGCAGGCGACGAACATGACATGCTCAGACAATACATCGAGCAGGCCAACGCCCAATTCATGAGCTTAAGCTCACGAGTTCACATGGCCATTAGCGCGGCACCTGATATCGATCGAGTAATCGAAGAAAAGCGTCAAACGCCATTCACCGATCGAATACCCTTCTCAAGGATACACGAGATCAAGGGAAAATATTCCCAGATTTTTCGGGAAAGTCAGAACCTAAAGCTCACATAAGAGTGTTCAGACTGGCAATATACATAGTATACATAAACGACGAGGAAAGAGAACCCGCTTTCTGAAGGCTCTTCGCCGAGAACCTATCGGGCTCAACCCTATAATGGTTCACCGGACTGGAAGAGAAGTCTAGTGATAACTTAACCCAGTTAGGCCGGCGTTCCTTAAGCAGTACTCCAAATATATCGAGGTCAAGACCATTGAGGCAGCCTTGTTCGACGTATCTCAATGACCCGACGAAACATTTCGCAGTACATCAACCGATTCAAGGAAATAAAATCCAAAATGAAAAACCCAAATGACGAAGTGGCAAAGAGGCACTAAGACGAAGGCGTTGGTACTCAACCAAGTTCTGCGAGGAAATAAAAGTCTGTGAACCGCTGACCCTCGACGATGCTCTTCATTGCGGCTCGGCCTTCACTCGCATAGAGGACAAAACTACGGTCCTCAGAGAAAAACATCGAAACAAAAAGAATTAATCATGTTCATAAAGCTTGAACTCAAAAAAAGATTCTCGTAAATCCGATAATGTTAACGCGGTCGAAAGCTCGAAGAGCTCGCAAAAATTTGAGTTCGATAAAGGCAAGTTCTGTGATTTCCATAACAAGAAAGGTCATTCGACCGACCAATGCTACACACGAGCCAAGGTCGAAGCCCAAAAAAGAGAAGCCGGAAATAACCAAGAGTCTGAGGTCGAAGAGGAAACACCTTTTGACAAAAAGGAAAGTAGATTGACCAAAGAATCGAGCGTCAAAAAGCCTTCTCAGAATAAAAGAGAATGATCAAGGGAGACAGGGTCGCCCGAGGCTCTTCTCCAGGGGTCGCGAAAACGAGTCGAGGTCATTCTCGGTGAACTTAGTCTTTTCGGCACCTCAGGAGGGTCGACACAATCCCCACCTCCAGTTCCTAGGAAAAACCTACACTCGCGAATCAATCTCCTCCGTCTTTGCGAGGGGGGGGGGGGTTGTATGGGCTATACTTTCTAATTTAGTCGACTTCATCTTCGGTGGCTTTAAGCTATGCCAAGACTCGATTAATTCAATAAAAGCCCTCCAAAGAAGAGTCGAGACCGACAAACGGGAAAGGATCCCAATGAAAGGTCTTTATCATGAGATCACCTTCTACAAGAGCGAGACACTCGACCTCAAAAAAGCGCACGACAATGCACTCCTTATGTGCCTAGTCGTCGGGGATGTCGAGCTCTCAAAGATAATGATCGACACATGAAGCTCGGTAGACGTCCTTTTTTACGACGCATTTAAAAAGATGGAGTTCAATGACTCAAATATTATCGAAGGAGAGACACCCCTAGTAGGATTCGCTGGTGAAACAACATACTTCATGGCTCCGTCTTCGCCCCAATAATAGCTGAAGGAGTACGAAGAATGACAGAGTTCATCGTAGTAGAGCGACCAGCTCCCTATAATGCCATCCTAGGTTGACCTGGATTTACGTTATGAAAGCGGTACCGTCGAGCTACCACCAACGCATTAAGTTTCCAACTCCGAAAGGAGTAAAATTCGTTTACGGAAGTCAAAATACCTCCAGAGACTGCTATATAGCAGATAAAAAAAAATCTCTTGTGTAGCAACTACGGAAAGAGGAAGAGCTCGCCAAAATGCGAACTAAAAAGCATATTGATCCGAGTCAAAAAGGACCACCAAGGACCTCACGACGCAAGTTTGTATTGACGAAGCTCATCCCGAACGGCTTGTTGACATCGGAGCCGACCTATCAGAATCAGTTAAAAATGAACTAATCACCTTCCTCAAACAAAACGTCGAGTCCTTCGCTTGGTCCTCGGGGGACATGAAAGGAATCGATATCGACGTAACCAACCATGAGCTAAATGTCGACCCGACTAACAAACCGGTCAGGCAGAAGCGTCGCAAGCTCGGCCTAGAACAAGCCTAAGCGTCAATGACGAGGTCGGCCAATTACTAAAAATCGGATCGATTAGGGATATGAAATACTCGACTGGCTCGCGAACCTTGTGGTGGTTATGTAAAAGAAGGGGAAGTGGAGAGTCTGCGTCGACTTCACAAACCTCAATAAGGCATGTCCAAAAGACAGCTTTTCCCTTCCACACATCGACCGTTTGGTCGAGGTTACGGCAGGCCACCAGTGATATATCATGGCTTTTAGGACTTTCAACCATGGTATATGTCTTTGTTATCGAGTCTTTTAGAGTCTTTTGGAGTCTTTTTGTGTGTTTAAAGGTCTATGTACGTTTGGAGCGGATTTGGACGTTATGACGCATTCTGAAGCTATTTGGAGCATTTGTGCGAGAAGAAGAAATGAGAGTCGATTATGGATGCATGTGTCGATCGACGCTGTTTGAATCGATCAACACCAATCATGGACATATATATCTCGCGAGTTTGATGAAGATTTTGGAAATTGCAGCTTTGGCCAAGAAGTTTCTCATAATTACAAAGAAGCCCCATACGAGTTTAGATCATTATATTAGGGTTTTAAAGCCATTGTTTAGGCTATGCTTTATTTTATCAGAGATTGAGAGAGTTGGGGCTGGTCTTGTACTCGAGAGAGAAGAGATTTTGAACCCTTGTTTGTTTATCCTTTTTATGATATTTGGTTTTCTATTCATTATTATTTCTGTTTCACTGATCATGTTTGAGTAGTTTACCTGTTAGTGATTCTCATAAGGGATTTCATGGAATTATAGGTTAATAAATCTGTAAGGATTCATACTTTCTAGTTCTTCGTCTAGCGTTGTTCTTAATGCTTGATCTGAATTGGCCACTTAGATTATTGATGTTAGGTTGATTTCTGCAATGATAGTTAATTAATTAACTTGAAAGAACCTAGATGGGCAATTTGCTTACAAATCGTTTACTTTACTTTCTGCTTTGATTTACTGCTTTCTCTACTGCCTACCTAGCTTAACTCGGCGTTCTATCGCAAGAATCTTGAGTCTCTGTGGATTTGATAACCTATATACTACTAGTTCACGTTTGTGCACTTGTAATATAGATCTAGGGATTAAAACCTGATCGTATCAAGTTTTAAGCGCCGTTTACGGGGACTCTTTTGAGTCTTCGATAGATTTGAATTTATAATTTAGACTAGGTTTTTCGTTTTGTTTTTGGTTACTAATTTTCGTTTTTCTTGCGTTTTAGGTACGCCTAGAATCGCATCGCATCGATCGACACGGTCTTGAATGTCGATCGACATAACTTCGCGATTAGCATCGATCGACGCTCTCCTAGCATCGATCGACACACTTGCGCGAACGAGACTGTATATGCCTGATCGTGACTTGAGGAGTAACCCGGACAAGGAGCTCATGAATCTTGAACTTAAATTGCTTGCAAAGCTAGAGAGAGAGAGAGAGATAACAGAAGAGCTCAGAAGCTAGTTAAGATGGCTAATTCCAATCATGTAATCCTAATTCGGGATTCTGAAGGTGTTCTGAGAAATGCGGAGAACCATGTATGCAATGAGCTTGGTCAGAGACTCGATGGAGAAGGTAATGTCATTCATGAGCCTCAGAGGCAGATTGTTCAGCCTGATGGAGAAGCTCAAGGTAGACAGGAGAATCCAAAAGCACCAGAGCCTCTTGTTAGGAGGATACTAGCAGATTACAATCGACCCGATGAGTTTTACGCCAATAGGTCTGCGATTGTTCCTCCTGCATTCCCGCAAAATGAGTTTGAGCTTAAGACCTCCTATTACACACTGTGGGGCAGCACCTATTTCATGGACTCCCACATGAGAATCGTATGGATCACATAGAAGATTTTGAGTCCGTAGTCACTGGGATGAAGCACAATGGAGTGACCTATGACTACTTACACTGTAAGCTTTTTCGTCACTCTCTTGGAAGAGAAGCTACTAGCTGGTTGAAGCAGATTGCACCTTGGACTCTGACTACTTGGGATGCAGTGAAGAAGAAGTTTCTGAGGCACTTCGATGATGATGCTAGATCCGATCAGCTTAGACAGGATCTCTTGACCTTCAAGTAGGGATCTACAGAGCCTTTGAAGGCAGCTTGGGTGAGATTCATGATGTACCAGAGAGATGCCCTCATCATGTTTTCTCTGAGGTTCAACTGCTGGGCATTTTCTTCAGAGGAGTTGATTCGTGGTACCAGATGGCTCTAGATGCAGGCAATTGGAACTTCAATACCAAATCTATAGAGGAAGCTAAGGAGCTTATTAAGAATTTGATAACTAGAAATAGTGTCAAGAATACTGATATGGAGAGACAAAAATCTGGTGGCAAAGCTGATAGCTCGCAGATAGCTGAGATGAGAAGCAAGATTGATTATGTCCATATCATCTTACTTGGGAAGAAGGTGGATGTCCATGAGACTGAGGATGCTAATTACATAGCTGGAGCTGGTTATTAAAGCCAGAGGTATGTAAATCAGCATGGAAAGACTTCAGGTTTCACACCAAAGTTTGCATTTCAGAGATCTTTTCAGCAGAACAACTCATTTCCCAGAGATTATGGTTCTTCATCATATCAGCCTGAACCTCTTCAAAATGAGCAGAATGATAAGATGATGGGTATGTTAACAACTCTTGGAAGGACATCAGAAGAGTACAATGGATTTCAATGGAAAGATGGATGCCATGTACTTGGATTTCAATGGGAAGATAGATGCCATTAGCACTCATGTGAAGAAGCTGGATATTCAGGTTCAACAGACCGCTGGAGCAGCGCAAAGACAGAATGGATCAGGAAAAGCTTAACAGAAGCACTTCGTCAATGCTGTGAATGTAGGAGATGGAGTTGATCTGACCCAAGAGGAAGATGATATCATATCCGATTTTCTGGACGGATTTTGTCTCTCTGCGCCGAGCATCGATCGACACACCCAAAGCATCGATCGATGCATGCCCGATATGTATGATGAACACGCTCTTAATCGCATTGTGTCTATGGACACATCTTCTGCATCGATCGACAATTATCGCAGACGAGACCAGAAACCTAAAAGAGTCCCTGAACGAGTCTTTGAGCTTCCTGTGCCCTATCCTAAGGCTCCTACGAGGTCCAAACATGAGCTAGACGAAGCTAAATGCAAGGAAGCTATGGAAAAGAAGCTGATTCAGATTTCAGAGAAGCTTCCATACCCAAGAGTCTTTGTGCTAGACTGTTCCATCTTCAAGCATTCGCTGTGTGACTTAGGATCTAATGTGAATCTCATGCCATATTATGTGGCCGTGAGATTGGGACAGATGGATTTCAAGCCTACTAGGATCTCTCTTATCCTAGCTGACCGATCAAAGAGGTATCCAGAAGGAGTTCTTGAGGATATTTCTGTCAAAGTTGGAGACTACTTGATCCCAACGGACTTTGTAATACTGAAGTATAATATTGAGCCAGGTGATCCTTTGCTACTTGGTAGACCCTTCTTAGCTACTGCTGGAGCAGTGCTTGATGTGAAACATGGTCTGATTGATCTCCACCTGGAAGACAAGCCTTTGCAGTTCAAGATGGATAAGCTGCAAAAATTCACCATTGATGGACAGAGTTTCAGTGTAGAGTGGAACCAGAGATTCCTATTGGAGAAGAAAAGATGGCAGTTCATCATGAACTTGCTCTAACATCTTCAGAGCCTGCAACTGCTCTTAAGCAGAAATCTCCAGATCTCTTTCATCTACCAAAGCACATGTATGAATCTTCTAAACTTAAATCTCCTAATCCATCAGATGTGAATCCAGGAAAACGTAGTATCCCACCCACGCTTAGCTCCCACCCTGATTTATTTCAATCATTCCTTGGGAATTCTCATGATCTGAATGCCTATACACCACCTTGGAATAGGATACATTCACAGAGGCATTCCAAGCCTCTGTTGAATCCCACATAAGTTTGATCTCCTTCCTGTAGTCAAGCTATTGACTTTAAACAAGAACTGAGTGGGAGCATGGGAGAAAACCCACTAGTAAGTTCATTTTTCTTTTCTTTTTTATTTTGATTTTGTGTGCTTTGATTTTGCTGTTTTGGTGTGTTCAAGGCGTGAGAACAGTCAGGATCGCTCAGCATCGTTCGACACGGTCCTGTGTGTCGGTCGACGCATATGCGATATACGATTTACCGATTCAATTGCGGTTTAGTCATCAGTTATTTACATAACCGCAAGCAAATTTGCCTAGCATCGATCGACGCTGTCACGCACCGCTTTTTGTTTTCTTAGAGTCAGTCCAATCTGTTTTATTGAGTCAAAATTGAGTAGGAAACAAGGACTTTTGAGGAGATTAGCACACTTGCAGGAACTTAAGTGACCATTGGATGAGTTGCAGATGATCTATGACTCTTAGAAAACCCAACGCAGATCAGCCTACTGAGGACACCCATATCACTTCAGGTATTCAGAGAATCCATTACTGACTTCGAACTTAACTTGACTTAATTTCTCTCACCTTGGGGCTTGGTATACTTTGAGTCGGATTCCTCTGTTAGTTCTGGCACAACTTGTAAACCTATCTGATTTTGGTTCCCTTCTCCCTTGCCTTGAAAGTAAAAGAGAGATAAACTGAGAATAAGCTAGTAGCTTCGAAGTGGTCAAGAGAGTGGTAGAGACCCCTATTACCTCATGTATATCCATTGAAACATGTCTGAAGTACACCCCAATGCGGGAAGAACACTGATAGAAGAAAAAATGATACCCAGTGGAGAAAAACCAGTGCTAAGGAAGGAAAAGGAGAAGAAAGGAACCTGTACTTATTACAACAGTATGGTGGTTCTTTGATCGATACTCCCTAGGTGAGACTGTACTTATTAGATTATATAAGTTAATGTGGTGAATTTGAGTGCACTGGATGTGATTGTGGAGTTTACTCAAGACAGTTGCTAAGTGTAGGGGGAAGTACATGTTGGTCTTGATGTATACAAGTTCATTTTTATGTGGCTTACTAAGAGAAATCTGAGTGTGGTGCTCCTACGATGAGACGAGTTTCTGAAGTTTTCAAACTTCTTCTCATGATCTTGGTTTTCTGTTTGCTTGAGGGCAAGCAAAAGCTAAGTGTGGGGAAGTTGATATACCATGGTTTCTAGTACTTTCAACCATGGTATATGTCTTCGTTATCGAGTCTTTTAGAGTCTTTTGAAGTCCTTTTTGTGTGTTTACATGTCTAGGTACATTTGAAGCGGATTTGGACGTTATGGCGCATTATGGAGCTATTTGGCGCATTTGTGCGAGAAGAAGAAATGAAAGTCGATTCTGGATGCATGTGTCGATCGACGCTGCCTCATCGATCAACACCAATCGTGTACAGATATATCTCACGAGTTTAATGAAGAGTTTGGAAATTTCAGTTTTGGTCCAGAAGTTTCTCATAATTACAAAGAAGCTCCATACGAGTTTAGATCATTATATTAGGGTTTTTAAGCTATTGTTTAGGCTACGCTTTATTTTATCCGAGATTGAGAGAGTTCGAGAGAGAAGAGATTTCGAACCCCTTTTTCTTTATCCTTTTTATGATATCTGGTTTTCTATTCATTATGATTTCTGTTTCACTGATCATGTCTGAGTAGTTTATCTGTTAGGTTTAGGGATTCTCATAAGGGATTTCATGGAATTATAGGTTAATCAATCTGTAGGGATTCATACTTCTAATTCTTCGTCTAGGTTTTTTCTTAATGCTTGATCTGAATTGGCCACTTAGATTATTGATGTTAGGTTGATTTCTGCAACGATAGTTGATTAATTAACTAGAAAGAACCTAAATGAGCAATTTGACTATTCGCAAAGAAATTTGGCTTAGGAGAATTGTGAACGAAAGAACCTGAGATTAATGCATGTTTGGGATCTTTAGAACTCGCAACGAAATTTGGTTTGCTAGGTTGCTAGACATAGATAATATCCGCAACGAAAGTTGGTTCTTATGCTTCTGTGATTTGAGTTCTAGAACAGTACTTAATTAGATCCCGATTGATTGATTATATGTATTCTTGATTTCCTGATAACTCCCTTGACCTGACGCTTCGCATGATTGCTTACAAACCGTTTACTTTACTTTCTACTTTGATTAACTGCTTTCACTACTGCCTACCTAGCTTAACTCGATGTTCTATAATCTATCGCAAGAGTCTTGAGTCTTTGTGGATTCGATACCCTTTATACTACTAGTTCACGTCTGTGCACTTGTACTGTAGATCTAGGGATTAAAACCTGATCGTATTAACCAGCTACTATCCTTTATGGATGCGTTCTCTGGGTATAATCGGATATTGATCGAGGATCAAGAAAAGACTTCGTTCATAACCGATCGAGGCACATACTGCTACAAAGTCATACCTTTTGGGCTAAAGAACGCATGATCCACCTATCAACGTCTCCTTAATAATATGTTCTCCGGAATACTGAGTAAAACCATGGAAGTCTACATCGACGATATGTTGGTCAAATCATCCATATACGAGGATCACATTCCCCAACTAAAAGAATGCTTTGCCATTCTCAACAAATATGGGATGAAAGTCAACCCGACGAAGTGCACCTTCGGTGTCCCATAACGATAATTTCTAGGTTACCTAGTAACTGAAAGAGGGATTGAAGCGAACACCAAGCAGATCGCGACATTCCTGGAGATGCAATCTCCGAGGACAACGCGAGAAGTCCAACGACTAACTGGCAAAATAACAGCTTTGGATTGCTTCATATTGAGGTCGACAGATAACTGTCTTCCCTTCTACCACCTCCTCAAAGCGAACAAAAAATTCTTTTAGGACGAAAAGTGCAAAGAGTCATTCACCCAGCTCAAAGCGTATCTGATAGAGCCACCAATACTGGCGAAACCAGTAGAAGGGGAACCTCTTTACCTTTACTTAGCTGTTTCTTCGGAAGCAGTAAGCGGAGTCCTTGTTTGCGAAGAAAAAAACGACCAAAATCCAGTCTACTACATCAGTAAGAATCTAATCGATGTTGAAATATGGTATCCCGTGATGGAAAAACTCGCATTGGCGTTGGTAACATCAGCTTGAAATCTTCGACCATATTTCCAATCGCATTCGATCATTGTTATGACCTCTCAACCCTTAAGGACTATCCTTCACAGTCAAAGTCAGTCAGGTCGACTGGTTAAATGGGCCATTGAACTAAGCGAATACGACATCGAGTTCAAAACTCGAACATACTTAAAAGCCCAAGTATTTCCTGACTTTATAGTTGAACTCCCTCCCACAATCGATATCGATCCAGCCTCTACGAGGAAGTGGAACCTCCACGTCGATGGCGCGTCCTCAAGACAGGGATCAGGGGTCGGAGTAAAACTAGTCTCTCCCACGAAGAAGTATTGGAACAATAATCCAGGCTCGGCTTCGCTGCATCCAACAATGAAGCAGAATACGAAGCGTTGATAGCCTGACTCAGGTTAGCTATAACAATAGGATCCCGAGAAGCAGACGCTTTCAGCGACTCCCAACTGGTTACGAGCTAATTCCATGGTGACTATGAAGCCAAAGACGAACGTATGGAAGCATATCTATGAGTAGTTTGTAGTCTCACCGATCAGATCAACTTATTCGATCTAACCCGAATCCTGCGAAGCAAGAACACTGCGGCTGATGCCCTTCCTGCATTAGCTTTGACATCTAATCCCAATCTGAAAAGGATCATACCAGTCGAAGGGATGGAAAAACCAAGCATTAACATAACTTTAAAGGCTCTATCCCTAAAAGGAGATGTGCCCATAGATGAAGTCAATGTCGACAAGAAAGTGCCGCGTGAAAAGATGTGTTCCAATGTTATCGAGTTCGATGACGACATCGACACAAGAAATGCTGTCTGACTAGCAAACGTGCCTGATGGACCCATCGAACCCACATCCACTAGTCGAGGACCCGAGCCCGATACTGAAAAAGAATGGAGAACTCTGATTATTTGATAAATTACCAATTGCGAGGTCCCGAAGATAAATGGGAAGCACAAAAACTCAAAGAACAGAATGCGAGATACTGCGTCACTGATGGAGAGCTCTTCAAAAGAACCCTCTACGGACCTTATCTCAAATGCCTTAATGGCAAGTAGACCCAAACTGTGATCACACAGGCCCATGAGGGATCTTACAGAAGTCATTTTGGAGGACAAGCTATAGCCATACATATCAATATGCAAGGCTTCTTCTGGCCATCCATGGCACACCCTCTAGGAAATCCGGTCCGTATAACAATGAGAATAAAGGCCCAAGTTATGATCCATGCCTGATAGGTCTAAAGTTTTACCCTATACTAACTGCAAGTGCACAATATATCAATGTAGTACTTAGGGATCGAATCCACGAGGACTCTAGGCAACGATAGGATTAAGAACTAAAGAGATTAAAACTAGGAGAAAGCAAAAAAGCAAATTGTATTGAATAACTAAAAAGAGCAAGCAAGAAAGTAAACAAGTAGCAGGTTGTGGTTGTAAGCAATAAACTAAGGGCGCTAAGTCTAGGGCGTTCTCAGGAAATCAGACAAGAAGATAAATCATTCAGTCATGATCTAACTAAGCTCAGTTCTAGAACTCAAACACATATGTAGAATTAACCAACTGTCGTTGCGAGAATTTTCTAAGTCTAAGTGCAGCAATCCAAATTCCTTTGCAATTACTAACAGATTAAACAAGCTTTAATTTCAAGTTCGATATGTTCACAATCTAATTAAACCAAATTCCTTTGCGAGTAATTAAATTTCTCAACCTAAATAGTTCAGATTCTAAACCACACTGTCATGTCGTATTTAGCAACCTAAGATCTAGATTCTAATTGATCAGGTTAGAACTAGCATTAAACTAAGAACATATATTGATGTGTATCCTTAACTGAATTAATTATATCTAGCAAGTCATGAAATCCCTATGAGAAACCCTAAACCTAACTATGAAACTACTCAGACATAGATGATGTAAACATAATCAATGAAATAATAGATATCATAAAAGAGATTAGAATAATAAAGGGGTTCGAAAACTTCTCCAAAACAAAGTGTAGTACAGGATCAGATCAGCCCCAAAAGCTCTAAAAACTCTCTGCTCTAAGTTATGATAGCGTATGTAAAACTGAAGTTAAAAACCTAATTAAATAGCTAAAACACGACTTGGGGCTTCTGTGTAAATATCTGGAACTTCTGGGCATCTTTGCAATATTAGCATTCTTCATTAAACCGCCGAGAATCTAGCCCAAATCGATGCGCATCGATCGATGCAGGTGTGCGTCGATCGACACAGATCTCAAATCTAGACAGTGAGCACAACCTCTCGGGTCAAAACCCGAAAGTGCACCAAATAGCTCCAAAATCTTCACTTCTGCTCCAAACGTACGTGTACCTAATAAAACCTGCAAAAGACTCTAAAGAAACACTAATAGACTCTAAAACATACTTATATCATGGTTTAAAACTAGTAAAAACCATGATATATCAACTCCCCCACACTTAGCCTTTGCTTGCCCTCAAGCAAAACAGAGAACTAAAACATGGTGAAGAGGTTTGAAAACTTTCGGAAACTCTTTTTGTCCTAGAAGCAATAACACTCAGGTTCCCCTTAGTAATCCACTGAAAGAATCAACCGCAAGATATCAAGACCAACATATACTTCCCCCACACTTAACAATTGTCCTAAGTAAACTCCACAATCACATTCACGCATTCAAATTCACCCTACTGACTTCTGCAAGTATTCAAGTGCGGTCTAACCTAAGGAGTATCGATCAAAGGGCACATGGACTCTTACCTTTCCAGCTCTAGACCACCATACTATATTTCTCTGGTCCCTTTCTTCTCTTTTCCCTTCCTTAGCATTCTGATTTTTCTCCATTGGGTATCATTTTATTTTTTTTATCAGTGCTCTTCCCGTTAAGGGGTGTACTTTGGACACATTCCATGGATGCACATGAGATGATAGTTGTAGCTACCACTCCCAGAGACCACTTCGGAGTTACTAACTCATCCTCAGTTTATTATTATTATTATTTTTACTTTATGGAAGGGGAGAAGGGAACCAAATAGGACAGGTTTACAGGCTGTGTCAGAACTAACAAAGGAATCCGACACAAGGTATACCAAGCCCTTAGGTGAGAAAATTAAGTCAGTATTAAGGTGAAGTCAGTAAAAGGATCCTCTGATACCTAAAGTGATGTGGGTGTCCTCAGTAGGTTGATCCGTGTTGGGTTTTCTAATAGTCATAGATAGATCCTGCAACTTCATCCCAATGGTTACTTAAGTTCCTGCAAGATGTTGTTAATCTTCTCAAAAATTCACTGTTTCCTACTTAAAATGGTTTTGACTCAATAAAACAATTTTTTTTTTGAAAATTGGACTGGTTCTAAGAAAACAGAAAGATAAATTCAGTAGCACCTCCCCCACACTTAAGACACACTGTCCCCAGTAGTGTCAAGCAAATGATTGGTAAAAGAAAACAAAACTGTCATGGATGTTTGAGTTCTGTCTGATTTTTACCTCTGTCGCACAGGCATCGATCGCTGCATAAATGCATCGACCGTTGCTAGGCGATATTTCGTCGTGTGTCGATCGTTGCTCAGGACCGCAACGATCGCTGCAATGCGATTTCTTTCGTGTTGTGACGATCGACACAGGTTGTGTCGATCGACGCACTGCGATTTTCGGATCAGTCAGCAAGTTAGCAGGTTAGTCCGTAGGAAAATCCAAATTTTCGAACCTGCAAGCTGAAAAACACTGAAAACAGGCAAAATCAAAGCAACCGATAGTCTAAACATGAAAACATCATCCAAACATAAACATCCTAAGAAAATCAAAAGAAAATGCAAAGGGAAAAAGAAAAATAAATACAAGAACCGTAGTCTAGAGATGCCAATACTCAATCACTCATCCTCCATCCCATCAATACGATCAGTACCACTCGAAGAACCGGGAGTCGGAGAGCGTCGCCTGCGTCATGAAGGTCCTGGATGGTGTATCTGTGGCTGTCTCCTGCAAGTGCAGGTACGCATGAAGTTCCAGACGACCCGTAGAATACCATCTGAGCGCTCTCTCCACTCTGCCTCAGACATATCACCATAAGGCATCGTAGGCTTGGGAAAAGGTCCAATGTCATCGACAGGGGCAGCAGGTGCAAGTGCAGGCGCAGAGGAAGTAGAAGCTCGTGTAGAAGGCTCTCCCAGCGGATGAGCCATAGAAGGGACTCTGCGCTGCTCACTCGTAGGAGGCTGGAACCTCAAGGCATCCAGCGTATCAATCTGTGTAAGACCAGGAGCAGGAAGATCCACACCACCCTTCTCTGTGGCAGGGTCATAATAGACCCACACACGTCCCTCCTTCAGCCAGGTAGCACTCTGCAGATGGCTAAAGTCAAGGAACTCCAAACTGTCACTACGCTCCGTTCCCTCTAAGGGAATCCTGCAATGTCTGAAAATGGGAGTAAGCAGACTCCCTACTCTCTCAGTGTCCACACCATCAAATGGCTTCTTCTGCAGCTCGCATAAATGGTGAGCGAAGACAGCTCCCAAGTTGAGTTCCTTAGTGGGATCTCTCAGAACAATATCCTCAAACTGATCCCTCAGCCCAATGAAAAGCATCTCCATCTCGTTCTTACGCATCTTGTTGGATTCAAACTTGCACAACATAGTAGATCCCAAGATGCGCAAGACGTATCTAAGAACCGGATGCCTAACCTGAATTACCGGTGTGGTCCTCGAGTTATACCGACCAGTGCCGATACACTCCCAGAAATACTGAGCTTCATCCACATCCCACTCAAGTGATATACCAATGCGCGTCGGCTCAGTGCTGAATCCATAAATCCTACAGATATCGAGAAGGGGAATCCGATACCTGGCTCCTAAGCACATGAAGGTAAAGAAGCCTCCTGAAGCCTTCCTGCTGTCTGGTGTAGGGTATATCACTCTGCAAGTGGCTAGCAGCTGTCTTACAACCTCAGGGTATATCTCGTAAGGCTGCATTGGCATTGTCCCCAGACCAATGCCTTTACATAGTGCAAGAACCTGCTCATCGATCTCCAGACTCTTGCAAGTCGAGTAATCTGCAAATTTGGTCGGCTTAAGCTTCATGCCATACCAACCATTGTACAACAATGTGTCATACTCATCCCACTGGTTAAGCAATGGCCTCTCTGTGAACTCATCAGTCTTAAAGAACTCAGCAATATTATTACCCCACACTCTACCCGTCAGAATCAATAGCTGATCTGCTCTAGGCCAAGGTGGCTGTATTGCTTCTTGATCTCTCTGATAATCTGCAGGTGGATCCGAGTCTCGATGAAACCACTCAGCCGGTGGAGCGTGATGAGCTGTAGCTGCTGCTGCGGTAGTTCTACGCTTACGGGATTGTCGAGGAGGCATCTGCAAGAAATTAAAACAAGTAAGTCTCGGCAGAAACTCCCTGTGGAATCGCAATGCATCGACCGTTGCACAAGTGCAACGATCGATGCATGGCGATTTCACAGCCGACAAAGAATTCTCAAAATTGTTTCTAAATCCGTTCTAAAACTGCACAAACAACAATAATCCATCACCAATCATCCTAAATCAGGTCTATAACAGCATGAATCATCGTTTTCAAGCCAAAATTCTCAAATTCTAAAACCCTAAAAACGAATCCGGAAATCATGAAATTGAGACACATTACCTTGGATTTGCTTCGAATGGGTTATAAAAACAGATAAAGCGTGTGAAAACAAGGAGAATAGCACTTGGAATCAACAAAAACGATGAAGAAATGAGAGATTTAGGTGATGAGAGCCTCGGTTGTACGGACGGCGAGAGTGGAGAAGAAGAGAGGAGAAAAGGGTTTAAGGCACTTACCTGGTCGTAGGTGCAACGATCGTTGCTGATGAGCAACGATCGATGTTGTTGAACCAAATCGGTTTTGGTTCCGGTTTAGCACGCGTACCTTAATTTAGCAATTAAACCATTTGCTACGACCGTTGCACAGGACCGCACCGATCGTTACAATGCGATCCCATCTCCTCGTCATAATCTCCTTGCAACGACCGGTGCACAAGTGCAACGATCGATGCACATCTCCAGACTCGAGTTCTGTATCTAAAAACTTAGCAAAATAAAATCAAAACGTATGTTCCTAAGAAAAACACCAAAAATAAGAAAGAAAAATACTAAAACCTAACAGTGGATTGCCTCCCACTCAGCGCTTGTTTAAGGTCATTAGCTTGACCGGACGAACAAGATCAGTTTGTTGGAGATCCTGACAGAGACTTTGATTGCCTCTGTGCAAGTCTCCTCATCCAAGGCGGAGAGTAAGCACCATCAGTGCGAACGCGTCCAAGAAAAGAAGGAGTGAAATGCTCCCAAGGATCCAAAACCGTAGTGTGACTTGACTGCTCTTCATCTCCATCCATAACGGTAAAGGTCTGCCCATCTATCAATGGCTTGCGCAGCTTGTCCTTCTCAAAGTGCAGCGGCTCATCTCCCAAATGGAGATCTATCAATCTGTGTCTCACATCTATTACTGCTCCCGCTGTAGCCAAGAATGGTCTACCCAATATCAATGCATCATCCTACTCACTGTGGTACTTAAGAACCAAAAAGTCTGTCGGAACCAAGTAGTTTCCAAATCTTACTGGGACTTCCTCAAGAATTCCTTCAGGAATCCTTATAGACTGATCAGCTAGGACAAGAGAGGTCCTAGTAGGTAAAAAATCCATCATACCCAGCTTCTCTGCCACAGAGTATGGCATAAGACTTCCAGCAGCTCCTAAATCACAAAGAGAGCGCTTAAAACCATCCTCGAAGATAGAACAACTCAGCACAAAAATCTCAGGATCAGGTAGCTTCTTAGGAACCTTAGTCAATAGCACATCACTTATATGCTGAGGAACAACTATAACCCAATCCTTCAGCTCTTCATCCAAAGGCAACATCTTACCCAAATATCTCTACACACAAGGGTGGTAAGGTGGATCATCATATGGTGGAATTTCTTCCAACTCTTCACCAATCTTTTCTAGCTCTTTAAGTTCATAAATATCTTATTTGATCACTTCAGACACCTTAGGATATAAGCGAATATATTGTGCATAAATCTCTTGTTGAGTTATTTCAGACACCCCAGGGAATAAACGGTTGAGCTCTGAATCTGCATCAGTGCCATAAGAATCCTGTGAATCTGTCTGTCCACGCCTTGCAATGATTGACGCTACAGGTGCATCGATCGATGCAGTCAAATTTTCACAGATTCTACCTGAGAGATTTTCCTCAAAATCCGAAATTTCAGCCTCTTCTACCACTTCAGCTGCACTTAGCTCAAATCTTTCACCTAGGTGTGATCCATCATCAATGTACAATGACCAGGCCTTAATATGGGTGTCTACAACACTCTTTCCCTTGATGGAGCTTGAAATTTGGCTCACCTGAGTGTCCAATTGCTTCACATAAGTGTTTAGAGACTCAAACTTCCCATTGAGATCCTCATAGACAGCATCCAACTTCTTGTTGCAGTCCACATCAATCTTAGTCTGTCTTTCCAGCAGTTGCTCCATCATTGCCTCCATCTTACTCTCATGAGTAGTAGCTACAGGAGGTGCTTGGTAAGAGGAAGATCCATAAGTCCTCTGATTACCTTGTTGGAAAGGTTTCTGAAATCCACTAGTCTGTCCAAATCCAGAAGAGTTTTGGTTGCTGTTGAAAGTACTCTTCTGTCCTCCATTGAAGAACCTATTACCAGACTGATTTCCAAACCTGTTTCCTTGAAAACCAGATCCTCCGATGTAATTCACATCCTCTTCCTGACCATCTTCTTCATCATTGATCATCTCAACATCTTGAGCAAAGTGGACAGCTTTCTTCCCAGCTAAAAGATTGCAAACTGTGTCCAACTTAGATCTAATATCAGCTATCTCAGAATTCTCCATCTTCCCACCGGACTTCTTCCTTCTCTCATCAGTAGTCTTTCATCTATTACTGCTTACTAAATTATCTATCAACTGCTTAGCTTGAGCAGGAGTCCTAGTGTTAAAGTTGACATTGTGATAGGTCTAGTTTTATCCATATTCTAACTGCAAGTGCACAGTGATGTAGTTGTAGTACTTAGGGTATCGAATCCACAGGGACTCCGGTCAACGATAGATTAAGAACAGAAAAGATTAAACTAGGAGAAAGCAAATATGATGAGAAAGCAGTAAATCAGACAGCAGAAAGTAAACAAAGCGAGTTTGAGCAAGGAAGCGAAGCGTTAAGTCTAGGGAGTTCTCAGGAAATCAGGAACACAAGCAATCAATCAATCGGGATCTAATTAAGAGCTATTCTAGAACTCAAACACAAATATAGAATTAACCAACTGTCGTTGTGAGAATTCTCTAAGTCTAAGTGCAGCAATCCAAATTCCTTTGCAATTACTAACAGATTAAACCAGCTTTAATTCCAAGTTCGATATGTTCACAATCTAATTAAACCAAATTCCTTTGCGAGTAATTAAATTGCTCATCTAGGTTCTTTCTAGCTAATCAACCAACTGTCGTTGCATCAATCAACCTAACATCATAAATCTGGATAACTACTTCAGATTAAGCAGTAAGAACAATCCTAGATGAAGAACTAGCAAGTATGAATCCCTATAGATCTATTAACCTACAATTCCATGAAATCCTTAATGAGAATCCCTAAACTTAACAGGTAATCTACTCAGACATGTTCATCGAAACAGAAGACATCATGAATATAAAACCAAATATTATAAAACAAAATAAAGAACTGGGGTTCGAAATCAAGTCTCTTTCGAGAACAAGATCAGCCCCTAAAACTCTCTCTGAATAAAATAAGACTTAAGAAAAGCGTTGCCTAAACAAGTGGCTAAAAACCCTAATATATAGTCTAAAACACGTTTTGGGCTTCTGTGTAAATATCTGGGCTTTTCTGCAATATCAGCATTTTTCATTAAACCGTCGAGTCTGGTCCATTCGCGCTATGCATCGACCGTTGCAGGTGTGCAACGATCGACACAGTCCCCAAAACTGGACAATGAGTTCTTCTTCTCGGACCAAATCTCAAAATCACTCCAATAAGCTCCATAATCACCACATTAGCTCCAAACGTGCGTGTACCTAATAAAACCTGCAAAAGACTCTAAAGAAACACAAATAGACTCTAAAACATACTTATATCATGGCATAAAACCGGTAAAAACCATGATATATCAACTCCCCCACACTTAGCCTTTGATTGCCCTCAAGCAAAACAGAGAACTAAAATGTAGTGAAGAGGTTTGAAAACTCTTCAGAAACTCTTTTTATCGTTGAAGCAACATCACTCAGATTCCCCTTAGTAATCCACTGAAAGATTTCACCTGCAGACATCAAGACCAACATATACTTCCCCCACACTTAGCAATTGTCCTAAGTAAACTCCACTTTCACATTCACGCATTCAAATTCTCCCTACTGACTTCTGCAAGTATTTAAGTGCGGTCTCACCTAAGGAGTATCGATCAAAGGCACATGGACTCTTACCTTATCAGCTCTAGACCACCATACTATCTTTCTCTAGTCCCTTTCTTCTCTTTTCCCTTCCTTAGCATTCTGATTTTTCCCCATTGGGTATCATTTTTTTTTTATCAGTGCTCTTCCCGTTAAGGGGTGTACTTTGGACATATTCCATGGATGCACAGGATATGATAGTTGTAGCTACCACTCCCATGACCACTTCAGAGTTACTAACTCATCCTCAGTTTATTACTTTTTTCTTTTCTTTATGGATGGGGAGAAGGGAACCAAATAGGACAGATTTACAGGCTGTGTCAGAACTAACAAAGGAATCCGACACAAAGTATACCAAGCCCTTAGATGAGAAAATTAAGTCAGTATTAAGTTTGAAGTCAGTAAAAGGATCCTCTGATACCTGAAGCGATGTGGGTGTTCTCAGTAGGCTGATCTGTGTCTGGGTTTTCTAATAGTCAGAGATAATCTGCAGCTTCATCCCAATGGTTACTTAAGTTCCTGCAAGTGCTGCTAATCTTCTCAAAAAATCATTGTTTCCTACTTAAACTGGTTTTGACTCAATAAAACAAATTTTGAAAAACTGACTGACTCTTAAGAAAACAGAAAACAGGAGTCAGTAGCACCTCCCCCCACACTTAAGACACACTGTCCCCAGTAGTGTCAAGCAAAGGGTTGGTAAAAAGAAAGAAAAAATTAAATGTTAATGGACGGGTTGAGTTATGTCTGATTTTTACCTCTGTCGCTCAGGCATCGACCGTTGCACTAGGTGCATCGATCGTTGCTAGGCGATTTTCATGTATGGTCGATCGTTGCTCAGGACCGCAACGACCGCTGCAATGCGATTTCGATCGTGTTGTGACGATCGACGCACTGCGATTACTGTCGAATCCTACAGACAAAATTCACCAAAAACCAAGAACAAAAACGTAAAATGCTAATGAAAACACCAAAAATAAATTATGCAAACCTAACAGTGGGTTGCCTCCCACTCAGCGCTTGTTTAAAGTCAATAGCTTGACTGTGGAAAGGAGATCGGACTCATGGTGGTTTCAATAGAGACTTTGAATGTCTCTGTGAATACCTCTTCATCCAAGGTGGTGTATATGCTTTCGGATCATGAGATTTCCCAAGGAAAGAAGGAAGAGAACCAGGGCGGGAGTGAAGCTTGGGTGGGATGCTGCGTTTTCCTGCATTCAAAGCAATGGAGTCAGGAGGTTTAAGCTTAGGTGATTTGTACCTTACCTTTGGTGCAAATCTGATGTTTTGAGCTTTCTGCTTATGAGCAGTTGCAGGCTTTGAAGATGTTAGAGCAGGTTCAAGAGGAACCGCCATCTTCTTCTCTCCATTATCAGATACTGTAGTTCCACCAATCTGAACTTCATCTTTTAAATGACCATCAGTGGAGACCATCTTCTTTGCATATCCCAACACAAAAGGATGAACTCGCAAAGCTTCAGCTGGTGGAGTTTCATTCATCTCCTTATCCACCACTACCATGCACTTGACTACACTCTGCTCATGTTTAGACCTTATAGGAACTTTTGGGAATGGTATTGGAGGTTTGTAGACCCTTTCCTTAGCAAAAACATCAGATTTGGGCGAAATTGGGTATGCCCGACTGTCGCGTCGACCAACGCAGAGTGGATGTCGGTCATCATTGAATTGATGTCGACCTTCACTGTCGACAATGGTCAATTTCTGTTCGTCGCAAGAATTCGAAATTGCCGTCAGAACTGCGTGTCGACCGACACTAAGGGGGTGTCGATCGATGCATGTCTCAGACAGACAATATTCATCCAGAAAATCCGAGATTATGCTCTTTTCTTCACCTAGCAACTCAATCTCATCTCTTAAGGTCACAGCTTTGATGGATCTGTACTGTTCAGCTTTCCCAGCTGCATTTTTCCTTTGTATTGCTTGAGATGTCTTTTGGATTTGAACATCCAACTTCTTCATATGTGTGCTCAGAGATTCAAACTTCCCATTCAGATTTTCATGTATAGCTTCCAGCTTCCTGTCGAAGTTTGCAGCAGTCTTAGCCTGATCCTCTAGCAATGATATAGGAAATGAGCTACATCTAGTGACAGACACGTGGAGGGTTCAGATTGACAGAAGAAATCAAGGGCTGGGATTACTCAAGGCAATAAACATAATTGGCATCAATAAGAAGCTGAAAGGAAGATCGAAAAAGCCAGAATTGTTGTTGTTTTGAGATTGTGAATCTCTTTCTACTCTTCTTCTCTCTGTTATCGATCAACTTGTTCATCCTCTGAAGAATCTTTTCTACATTCTGGATTCTTGTAAGATGAGCTTGGGAGTTCTGTGTTTTATGAACATTGAATCCCTTTATCAATTCAATTGTTAGTTTTCCTCTATCAAAGGTATCAGTCGCCAATCGAACCTTGGAAATAAAAGTGATACAAGATCATCTACAATGGTGGAATTGCGATCTCGGATTCAATTGAAGAAATCCTTCTTTCACGACTTCGACGCTTCGTTAGATGCTGGCTTTCAGAAACTGGAAAGTTCGTCGGAATCAATATCCAGACTCTTACGGTTGGCGAATCCATCACCACCAGAATCTCACACTCCGGCGCCGACTTTGCGATTCCAGTTTGCCAGAAATGAGCTTGAAGATACACAACAATCACAGGCTCAGGGAGGTCGAACTGATACTTCAGATACATCAATTACACCTAGGACAGGTATCTCCAGTTCACCTATATGGAATCAAGCTGTTGTGAAATGTGAGTTGGTGATGAACAATTTTGAAGATCGGGATACTTCTAGGTTGTTAGTGAAAGAACAGTTTGATGAAATCTTGGAGGATCCATTAGATATATTGACACAGCTACAAAAAACAGATGGAATTGAGGATTATCACAGAAAATTTGAGCTGCTGCAAAATCAATATGGTGTGAATTTCTCTGATAACTGTCTGGTTAAAGCATTTCTAACAGGACCAAGGGTGGACACTGAGTTCAATATTCGCTTATTTCAACCTCAGACTATTAGACAATGCTTAGTGGTGGGTAGGTTATATGAGCGTGCATATCCAGAGGATCCTATTACCAAGCTGAACCGCTTAAAGGAAACAGACGGTATTACAGAGTATCATGCACTACAAAAAATGTCCACATTAATAGCAGATTGTTATAGCACGTTTTACTGAACTGCTATCGTAGATGAATTTGAAATTTACGTATTATATAATAACATTAGATAAATGCTATCATAAAATTTCATTAAGCGGGAAGCTAAAATTAGCTTTTGCGCCAAACACTTAGCGAAAATTTTAACCTCATTTCACTTTTTTCTTTCACTTTTCATATTTCCCTCTTTCAACTTTCATTTTCCCTCTTTCTAAAATTTTTGTAAGTGTCTTCAACATTTAAGAGAAAAAATTATTTCATTATGTTAAAAAAAAAAAAAAATCATCTTTCCTCTCGTCTCTGGAGAACTCTTCTCCTCCAATCTACACATAACAGTCTCCGATCTATCTCTACCGTCACCGGCTTAATTGACCCTCCAGAAAATCCTTCCCCTCAGCCTCCTCTTCCACCTCCCCGTTTCCCCGACCCAGCTCACCCATACCCTAATCTCTTCTTCTGATTTCCTTCTTCAGCTCCTCCTCCTCTGCAAAACCTAGACGATGGCCTCCAACACTCTCCTTCCATCTTTCACCATCTCCTCCTCTTCTGTGTATGAAGATGATAAATGGATGTTTGATTTTACAAATTTTGGCGTTAAAAGACTCTGGAATTCGATTACTTTTTCGTCCGTTGGGAAGCGATGAGTTTTCGGTTTGGTGCTTATGTTATTTGATTCAGATTTGATCCTTGAGGTCGTTGAAGATTTAGTTTGGATTGTTTAATAGCTTGGAAATAGAATATGTCAGGGCCATTCCTTGTTCTTAATATATAGGAAGAATAAGAAAAAGGTTTATTTGTACATTTAATTGTTGGTGGATCTGAGATGCGTGAAAGCAGTTTTGATCCATGTGAATCAAAGGGTGCTTGAACATGACGATGGTTTATTCTTATTTGTTTATTAATTGATTCACTGACATGTCGCGTGAATGTTCGGTGGAGCACGTTGCTTTAGGCTGTCATGTAACGTGTTGGCACATCTTACATCCTCTTGTACTTAATTTCTTGATCAAACACGACTTGGTCTCTCCACTCTATGCATTGATAGTCCAATGATTTCTTGAATCATTTGATGTTGTTTTGGATTTTGTCGGTAGTTATCAATGAGAAGTCGTTTTAAGAGATTTTCTTGAGTAGATATCTGACGCCATAGATTTTCTTGAGTAGATTAGCTTTTTTGTTTGTTTTAAGAAGGCATTGGTTTGTTAGACTGATTAGTGTTGCCTTATGGATATCACGAGTAGGTGCTTCACATGGACATGAATGATTACTATGGTGGAGAATCAACATCGCTTAATCTCAACCAGGTTCTTCTTTCTCAATTTTCTTTTGAGGTTTGTGGTAGTGTATTAGCAGTTACCTTTATCGTTTTGGTTTTTTACATTTTCAGCTTTGGAAGAAGTTCAGGGGAGAAGAGAAGGCTCCTGAACATTTAGGCTCTAGCAGGGATTACAATGTTGACATGATGCCTAAGGTGTGATTGTAGCATTCATTTTATTTTATGCTAATGATATTAATGTCTCACACTAACTCTTGTTTCGGATCAGTTTATGATGGGAAATGGCAAGCTTGTTCGTACCCTTATTCACACTGACGTTACAAAGTATTTGTCCTTTAAAGCTGTTGATGGAAGCTATATATGTTTTTGTTAAAGGGAAGGTACAAGCTTCTCATTGATGTATAGTTTGCAGAGTTTTACAGAATCAATTTGCTGATAACTAATGTGGAGAGTATCTCTTAGAACACCATTGAGAATCGTTTTGGATTTAGGTAATTTCTTAATTAAAGAATCGTTTTGCTGATATACAGTATTAAAACACCATTGAGAATGCCCACTAAGGTTCTTAACATCACCACCAGATGTTAGAATAATTAATGTTATCTATAAGTTTCTTTTTCAGTTTCCAGACTCTTAAAGCTTTTTTTTGGACCTAAAAGCTGGAAGTATCTAGTCCAAACCAAACCATGGATCTTGCCTCAGCAATGGAAATTGGTTCATGATGGAACAACGAAATTTTTTGAGGTAGCTATGCTTATTCAAATTAGTTGTTTTAGTTTCCGCCTATTACATCATGAAGGTCTTTGTCTTACTAAAATGATTAATCTCTTGTAGGGTATGCTTAGTGAATCCTACACGTTTTTTTCAGAGGCGTTTTCAATACTTCAACAGGTAAATGGTCTGTTCAGACATTTGATAGACTCTCCAGTATTTAAACACTAAAATTGCTGGTCATGTTCATCTGATTCCAGGTGACTGGTCCAATGCACAGGGAAGTTGCAAATTGCTGCAGGTAATCCTTCTACTGCCTGATGTTCCACCTATTATCTATTTGTGTTTTCTGTTTTCGTTGCCTTACGGTTTTGTCTTTCTATGCTTTCCAGGTACTTGGCCATGGTTTTGTACCATGCAGGAGATATGGCTGGGGCCATACTGCAGCAACACAAGGAACTAATCATAAATGAGCGATGCCTTGGTTTGGACCATCCTGATACTGCTCACAGGTATCAACTGTTTTCCTTTTTGTTTTAGTACTGTCACATGGTCTGAGTTGTGAACTGATAAGTGATAAGCTTGGCCTTTCATCTGGCCCTGATCATCCAGATGTCGCAGCCACATTTATAAATGTTGCCATGATGTATCAAGATTTAGGCAAGATGGACACCTCTCTACGTTACCTTCAAGACGCTTTGAAGAAAATTGAGAGACTTCTTGGCCCTGAACACATTCAGACTGCAGTATGTTACCACGCTCTTGCTATTGCGTGCAACAGTATGGGTTTATTCAAGCTCTCACAGCAGGTATTACAACTTTTATAAGGGTTTTGAATCCTCTCTTTTGTCTCATCTTCTGAAGAAACTGTTTTGTTATGGTTAGCATGAGTAGAAAACCTATGATATACTTGTCAAACAATTGAGAGAGGATGATTCCAGGACAAAAGACTCTCAAAACTGGATGAAGAATTTTGAGATGCGTGAGCTTCAGGTTCGTGTAATGACCGAGGAATACTTCTTTTATTCATGTATGCATTTCTCTTTATGTTTCTCAAATTTTTTGTTGGGTATTTTTTTCATCAGAAGACTGCACAAAAGCAGAAAGGACAAGCAGTCAATGCGGCCAACACACAAAAGGCTATCGATCTCTTGAAGGTATCTTACTTGCAAGAGTTGTTCAATTTTGAGCCTCAAGATAGAGTTTTGTAATGTTGTATACTTTAGTTTTGATTTTGTAATGTTTTGTGTAATACATTTTTTGTGTTATTAATGAAAGATCTAAAAATTCAATTATATTTATTTTTGTATAAATCTAAAATAGAAAAAGTTATATTATAAATATAAATTAGGCATAATTATTATAAAAAGATATTATGACAAATAAAAAAGCTATAACAGATAGATCCAATAGCAAAGAACAATATCGCTATCATAAGTGTTTTATATCATAGCACAATCAAAAACGCTATTATATATGGCTGATCTATTATAGCTGTGGCAGACATAGCCATTTCAAAAACGCTATTATAATGAACAATATTATAGCACAGACAAAAAATGCTATCGTATCTGGCCTACCTATTATAGCTGGGGCAGACATAGCATTTTCAAAAATGCCATCATATACATACCATGGCGTTTTTCGTGTCCTAAGAATAGAGATTTTTCTTGTAGTGATGAAAAGTTTCAGGAAATTAGCGCAAGAGTACAGCTACCAGAGAGTGTTTTGGTGCGTGTGTTTCTGTCCGGTCTAAATGCGGATACTCAGATGTATGTTAGCAGGTTGCGGCCAAGAATAGTTCGCCAATGCTTAGTGGTTGGAAGATTGTTTGAAAGAGCTCATCCGAAGAAATCATCAATACCGCAGCTTGGTCACATTGAGCTGATTAAGGAACCTGTGAACACAAGTGAGTTCATACAAGACGATAAGGACTCGTCGGGAATTAAGGAGCACAGTGCAGCTACTAGAGCTGAGCTGATGAAAAAGGAGGAACCAAATCCTACAGGTTGGTCAGCTAATGAGGAATTGACTGGAATTAAGGGAAAAATTGTGAATATGTCGAAGGAAGAGGTGATGAATAACAATGCAGAAACAGACAAGAATATGGAGGCATATGTGATTGTTTGGCCTACAGGATTAGGATCTTCTACAAACGACAATGAGGTGTGTCAGCAGGTCCAAAAGGAAACGCCTAAGGAAGTCATTGTTCCACCTAAAAAGGTTCTCTACACAGTGGAGAATGATTCACTTTTGGCCAATAAATTAGATGAAGGAATGAATGGAGACAATAGAATTGCGAAGTCTCATGATATGTCTAATTGTGGAAAAGTTACGGATGTAACACCGGAGCTTATATCATCAGGACGTTCAGATAGTGAGTATGTGTGGGATCCAGGCCAAGTTGAGACTTTCATAAGACATGAACAGAGCAGTATAATCAAAGAAAAGGATCAAGTAAGTTGGCAGATCTTCTTACTGAGACTAGAGTGCGTGATGAGACGGCAAGGTTTGAACCACAGAGAAAAGACTAATCGAGAGGTTGAGAGGAGGATTGTATCTCAGCTACTTATGCTTGTGGATGAAATGAAATTCCGTGCCCGTGTTATTTTCATGGAAGCAACAAATCGCCGCAACAGCATTGAACGTGCCTGCAAAAGGTTTGGAAGGTTGGACAGGGAAATTGATATCAGCGTTCCTGATGAGTACACATATGAGTTGTTACTGGATATTTGCTTCATGGGAGGTAAGATAGGACCTGCGTATTACAAAAGGATGGTCGAGTCGATTCTAAGACCAAACTTGGTGGTGTATAACTGGTTGGAAAATCAGCTAGTTAAAGCCAATGATGTGAAATCCTTCTTTGATATGATGGTGAGCAAGCTCAAGATGGAAGAGGAGACTTGCAAATTCTTAAGGAGGGCGTTAAGTGAAGCTGTGAGAGTTGACGAGATTCGTAAGTTGGTGGATGAGATGCTGGGCAACCAGGATGACTTACGACAGAATGAGACCAGTGTTCTGCGAATTAAAGCGGGAGTGAACAGTTGTATCAAACTGGCATATCAGAGAAGAATGGTTGATGGGGCAGAAGAGCTGGAACCGAAAGAGAGATTTGACAAAGAGACATTGGAAGATTCACGTTCTTTGCTTCTCACCAATTACATATGGGATCCTGGTGGATGAACATTGATTCTGGACAAGTCATTTCTTCAAAACCTTGTGGTCAAGGTTTTTCGAACAGGGAGGATTTGATATAGGAAATGAGCTACATCTAGTGACAGACACGTGGAGGGTTCAGATTGACAGAAGAAATCAAGGGCTGGGATTACTCAAGGTAATAAACATATCTGACATCAATAAGAAGCTGAAAGGAAGATCGAAAAAGCCAGAATTGTTGTTGTTTTTGAGATTGTGAATCTCTTTCTTCTCTTCTTCTCTCTGTTATCGATCAACTTGTTCATCCTCTGAAGAATCTTTTCTACATTCTGGATTCTTGTAAGATGAGCTTGGGAGTTCTGTGTTTTATGAACATTGAATCCCTTTATCAATTCAATTGTTAGTTTTCCTCTATCAAGCAACTGCTCCATCATGGCTTCCATCTTGCTCTTATAAGCATTAACAGCAGGAGGTGTCTGATATGAGGATGATCCATAAGTTCTCTGATAAGAATTACTTTGCTGATTACAAAACCTGTTTCCTTGGAATACAGAGCTATTGATGTAGTTCAAATCCTCTTCCTGTCTTTCCAACAACTGCTCCATCATAGCTTCCAATCTGCTCTTATGTGTAGGTGCATGGGGTGCTTGGTAAGAAGAAACACCATAGTTCCTTGAGAAGGCATTACCCTGTTGCTGGAAAGATCCCTGAAAAGCAGATTCCTGACTGTAGAATTCATTCCCTCCAACGCAGTTGATAGCTTCTTGCGCATACTTTTCAAGTAGAAGACTATGCAGATAGTCGACTTTACTCTTCAACCCAGCTATCTGTGAACTGTCAATCCCTGAGCCGAAAATATCATTCTGACACATCATCCTTACGATCTCCTCTTGGTGCTTCCGCAAAACTGTGTCGACCGATACAATAAGAGCGTCGATCGATGCAGTGAGTGTCGATCGATGCAGGGCGAACAGGCGTACCCGAAACGCAAGAAAAAGAAGAAAAGAAAAAAAAAATTAGTAAACAAAAACCAAAAACGAAAAACCTAGTCTAAACCCTAAGTTCAAATCTATCGAAGACTCTAAGAGTCCCCGGCAACGGCACCAAAAACTTGATAGGTCTAGTTTTATCCCTATTCTAACTGCTAGTGCACAGTGATGTAGTTGTAGTACTTAGGGTATCGAATCCACAGGGACTCCGGTCAACGATAGATTAAGAACAGAAAAGATTAAACTAGGAGAAAGCAAATATGATGAGAAAGCAGTAAATCAGACATCAGAAAGTAAAAAAAGCGAGTTTGAGCAAGGAAACGAAGCGTTAAGTCTAGGGAGTTCTCAGGAAATCAGGAACACAGGCAATCAATCAATCGGGATCTAATTAAGAGCTATTCTAGAACTCAAACACAAATATAGAATTAACCAACTGTCGTTGCGAAAATTCTCTAAGTCTAAGTGCAGCAATCCAAATTTCTTTGCAATTACTAACAGATTAAACCAGCTTTAATTCCAAGTTCGATATGTTCACAATCTAGTTAAACCAAATTCCTTTGCGAGTAATTAAATTGCTCATCTAGGTTCTTTCTAGCTAATCAACCAACTGTCGTTGCATCAATCAACCTAACATCATAAATCTGGATAGCTACTTCAGATTAAGCAGTAAGAACAATCATAGATGAAGAACTAGCAAGTATGAATCCCTACAGATCTATTAACCTACAATTCCATGAAATCCCTAATGAGAATCCCTAAACTTAACAGGTAATCTACTCAGACATGTTCATCGAAACAGAAGACATCATGAATAGAAAACCAAATATTATAAAACAGAATAAAGAACTGGGGTTCGAAATCAAGTCTCTTTCGAGAACAAGATCAGCCCCTAAAACTCTCTCTGAATAAAATAAGACTTAAGAAAAGCGTTGCCTAAACAAGTGGCTAAAAACCCTAATATATAGTCTAAAACATGTTTTGGGCTTCTGTGTAAATATCTGGGCTTTTCTGCAATATCAGCATTCTTCATTAAACCGCCGAGTCTGGCCCATTCGCGCTATGCATCGACCGTTGCAGGTGTGCAACGATCGACACAGTCCCCAAAACTGGATAATGAGTTCTTCTTCTCGGACCAAATCTCCAAATCACTCCAATAAGCTCCATAATCACCACATTAGCTCCAAACGTGCGTGTACCTAATAAAACCTGCAAAAGACTCTAAAGAAACACAAATAGACTCTAAAACATACTTATATCATGACATAAAACCGGTAAAAACCATGATATATCACATTGCTAGAGTTGTCCAACGCAGTCTGATATGGAAGATCTATTCCTCTAAAGAAGATGCCTAAAAGTGTTACCTCGGTGAATCCATGGTGCGGGCAGTCACGTTGGTATTTCCTGAACCTCATCCAGGCTGTCTTAAGAGGCTCTGTTGGACCTTGGGTAAAGGTAAGAATGTCCTGTCTGGACTGATCTGAGCGAGCATCATCATAGAAATGATGCATGAACTCACTCTTCAGAGCGGCCCAAGTAACAAACGTCCCAGATGGAAGTTGTTTCAGCCAGGCTGCAGCATCTCCAGCCAGAGAGTAGGGGAAAAGCTTGAGGAACAGATAGTCTTGGTTAACTCCATCGTACTTTATTCCAGTGACTATGCCCTCAAACTCATCTATGTGATCCATCGGCTGCTCACTTGGAGAGCCATGGAAGGATTTCTGCCTCAGGAGAGAGTAGTAGACGGTCTTGATTTCAAAATCATTCCTCTCAAATTCAGGAAGTACAAGAGCTAACCGGTTAGCATGAAACTCATCCGGACGGTTATAGTCAGCTAAAGTCCTCTCATGGACAACCATTTGTCTACCTTGGCCCTGTCCTTGGCCTTGTCCTTGGTTCTGCTCATGTTGCTGTGGTTGCTCTGGAGGATCAGGGATAACATTCCCTTCAGCATCTATCGGTTCTCCAACAGCATTGTAAGGATTGTGAAGGATGTTTAGTTGTTAATCCAGATTCAATTTTCAGATTCAACAGTTCCTAAACATGCAGATCTAGGTTCTCTTGATAGAAACTTTATTGATCTCACCTTATACCTGTTTATGCAGCGGAAAGAGAAGGTATGGTCAGAGATCAGAGAGCCACCAAGTGATAACTCCTCCAGAGGTTCACACACGCACACCAAGCAAGAAGAGAGGCTGCTAGACCAAAAATGGGAGGCGCAGAGAGAGAGAGAGAAATCGCAGAGGGGCTAGGGTTAGGAGGAAAATCAGACTTAAGTTTTAAATTATAAAACTTGTCTATTTCCTTTTGGGCTTTTGGGCCCAAATACCAATCTGATTAAATCCCTTGGATTTAATCAGACCCATTAATCTCTCTCTCTAAGTACGACAAATGCCTGGCACTTTTACCGTACTCCTGCTAAGCCGTTCCTACACATTTTCCTGTTAGCTTAGGCGTGTGACCCATATGGGATCGTATAATAAAGGCAATAAGTCCAAGACTTATAGATCATGAGCGGACTCTAGCAAGCCATCATGACCCCCAGTATTATATGACTTATGTCTGATCATTGACATACTCTTACTTTCTAGAGACAGTACCGAGATTACTGGACACAATTCCAACAATCTCCCACTTGTACTGGAATCTCTGTATTCATAATCCTTTTGTCTCAATATCTCGATTAGTCATAAGGCAAGATTGGTGTCATCCTTATAAAGCCTAATCTTGTTCATCGGACTCTGATTTGATACTGACAATCCAAACGACTCGGGACAGTCCGTTTGAGCATGGCCATGCATTTTCCAGTATTCAAATCTCCGATTGGCCTAGAGATATTCACTCCATTTATATTGGAGGGACAAATCTCGTCTTGTTCCATCACTGTAAACTACTCATTTCGTAATACACCCAAACAAGGTCCTTATAGCTATCGCATAACGACAGTGTTAGACAATGATCAAAGCGCATCAGTTCATGTGCAGTCAAATGCATGCGAACTCAGGTCTAAGGACTATACTCTATAGTCGTAGTAAGAATCTCTTATGACACAGATATAAATATCCTGAAGAGTTCTTAAAAGCGGGTCTAGTCCGGTCGTATGTACCCCACATACACCTATGTACTGACTTTGATGCCGCGCATCTATGACACACTGAGACTTTGTCATAAGTCACATACCAATCTAGTCTCACACGGTTGTTGGTGTTCCAATTTCAACAACCTTCGACTAGGGACTGAATGATATAAGCCATCTATCAAATATAGGGTCTCATGACCAAGCTAAATGACTTTGATGACTCAAGATCAAGTCACTTACTTCGATGACCTATAAAATGGTTTATATCACTTTGGAACGATTATTTCATCACAGTTAAAATAATCTTGAAATAATAATTTCATTAAACATAAAATGTTTTACAAGAACATATCAAATAACTAAATAAAGCCCCAAAACTCCCACTCATATTTAGATTACATTTCAATGTTTCTAATGCCTACAGCTTCAGTCAGATACTCGAGCTTAGGCCTTGGGAGTGGCTTTGTCAACGGATCAGCGACGTTATCATCTGTCTGAACTCGGCTGATCTTGACTTCCTTTCTATTTATGATGTCACGTATCAAGTGAAATCTTCTTAGAACATGCTTGGATTTCTGGTGTGATCTTGGTTCCTTTGCCTGAGCTATAGCACCATTGTTATCACAAAACAGTGCCAGAGGCTCAGCCGCATCTGGTATCACACCTAGTTCAATAATGAACTTTCGTATCCAAACAGCTTCCTTCGCTGCTTCTGAGGCGGCGATATATTCAGCTTCTGTAGTGGAATCAGCAACGGTGTCTTGCTTGGAGCTTCTCCAACTGATTGCACCGCCATTCAGACAAAAGATATAACCGGACTGTGACCGGAAATCATCTTGGTCTGTCTGGAAACTTGCGTCCGTGAATCCACTGACTTTAAGCACATCACTTCCACCGTATACCAAGAACTTATCCTTAGTATGTCTTAGATACTTCAGGATATTCTTGACGGCAATCCAATGGTTTTCACCTGGATTTGACTGGTATCTACTCGTCATGCTCAATGCATAAGCAACATCAGGACGAGTACAGATCATGGCATACATGACAGATCCTATTGCAGATGCATAAGGAATATTCTTCATGCGCTCAAGCTCAGCAGCCGTCGTAGGGCTCTGCTTCTTGCTTAGCGTTGTGCCATGTACCATTGGCGTGAAGCCCTTCTTGGAATCTTTCATGCTGAATCTTTGTAGGACTTTGTCAATGTATGAGTCTTGACACAAGCCTATCAGCCTTCTAGATCTATCCCGGTAGATCCTGATTCCAAGAACGTATGCGGCTTCACCCATGTCTTTCATGGAAAAACAACTTCCAAGCCAGTCCTTTACCGACTTCAGCATTGGAACGTCGTTTCCGAGAAGCAGTATGTCATCAACATACAGAATAAGAAATACTATCTTGCTCCCACTAGTTTTCTTATACACGCATTGTTCTTCTTCGTTTCTGATGAAGTCAAATTGCTTGATCGCTTCATCAAAACGAAGATTCCAGCTCCTCGATGCTTGCTTCAATCCATAAATGGATTTATGAAGCTTGCATACTTTCCCAGCATTCTTTGGATCTATGTAACCGTCAGGTTGTGTCATATACACATCCTCTTCCAGAATACCATTCAGGAAGGCGGTTTTCACGTCCATCTGCCAAATTTCATAATCATGAAAAGCTGCAGTTGCCAGTAGAATCCGAATAGATTTCATCATAGCCACTGGGGAATAGGTTTCATCGTAATCCACACCGTGAACTTGTCTGAAACCTTTTGCCACCAACCTGGCTTTATAAATCTGGACATTACCATCCACGTCAATCTTCTTCTTGAAGATCCATTTGCACTCGATGGCTTTTACGCCAGCGGGTAAGTCAACCAACGAAAATACTTGGTTGACTGACATGGAGTCCATTTCGGAATCAGTGGCCTTGCGCCACTTAGAGGAATCTGGGCCCATCATGGCTTGATTGAAGTTCGATGGTTCATCACCATCAATGATCAGAAGATCATGACAGTCAGTCACGAGGAATCCTTGATATCTCTCGGGTTCGTGACGGATCCTCCCGGATCTTCGAACTTCAGGTACTACAGGTTCAGGCTCTACAATTTCTTGTAGGTCCTCCTGCTGCTCTTCCTCATTAGGTTTAGCAGTATCCTGTTCATCTTGAATTTCTTCAAGCAGTACCTTACTCCCACTGTCTTTCTTAGAGAGAAACTCTCTCTCAAGAAAGTTACAATCCCGGGCAACAAAGATCTTGTTCTCGGAACGTAGATAGAAGTAATAAGCCTTGGTTTCCTTCGGATAACCAATGAAGTAGCATTTATCAGACTTTGGTGTAAGCTTGTCTGAGATTAATCTCTTGACATAGGCTTCACAACCCCAAATTCTAAGATAAGACAACACTGGAGCCAATCCAGTCCATAATTCATATGGTGTCTTTGCTACCGCTTTCGATGGCGCTCTATTTAGAGTGAACACTGCTGTTAGCAGAGCATATCCCCAAAGGGATATTGGAAGGTCTGTGTGACTCATCATAGATCGAACCATATCCAATAAGGTCCGATTTCTCCTCTCAGACACACCATTCCATTGAGGTGTTCCAGGAGGAGTGAGTTGGGACACGATCCCACACTCTCTTAGATGATCACTGAATTCTTGGCTTAAGTATTCTCCTCCTCGGTCGGACCGAAGAGCCTTAATGTTTTTGCCAAGTTGGTTCTGTACTTCATTTTGGAATTCTCTGAACTTCTCAAAAGATTCAGACTTATGTTTCATTAAATAAACATATCCATACCTACTGAAATCATCAGTGAAGGTAATGAAGTACTGATAGTTTCCTCTTGCATTTGTGGACATTGGGCCACACAAGTCAGTGTGTATCAGGCCCAATAAGTCACTGGCCCTCTCGTTAGGTTTATTAAAGGGGGCCCGTGTCATTTTGCCCATCATGCAGGATTCGCATTTCTCACATGACTCAAAGTCAAATGAGCCAAGAAGTCCATTCGAATGGAGCCTCTTGATGCGTTTCTCGCTGATGTGCCCTAAACGACAATGCCATAGAAACGTTCGGTTCTCCTCATTAGGTTTGAACCGTTTGGTATTAATGTTATAAATTGGCGCGGATTGATCGAGTATGTAAAGCCCATTCGTAAGAGGGGCACAACCATAGAACAAATTGTTGCGATTGAAGGAACATAATTTATTCTTAACTGAAAAATCATAACCTTCCAAATCCAACAAAGAAATTGAAATAATATTCCTGCTTATAGCAGGTACAAAATAACAATTATTGAGTTCTAAAACCAATCCTGAAGGTAAAGACAACAAGTATGTGCCTACAGCTAGTGCTGGAACTTTCGCTCCATTCCCAACTCGTAGCTCCACTTGTCCTTGCTTCAGCCTTCTACTGTTGCTGAGTGCCTGCATATTAGTACAAATATGAGCCCCACAACCAGTATCCATAACCCATGAGGTATTATCAGAAGTAGTTGTATTAACTTCTATAACAAAAATACCTGTCGAAGAAGTCTCGAGAGTCTTCTTCTTCAATTCCTTTAGACCTTCTTGGAATTTCTTACATTCTCTCCTCCAATGCCCTGGTTCTTTACAGAACCTGCATATGTCAGTTGGCCCAGCCTTGGACTTGGGCTTGGGCTTTGGCGTGTCCTTGTCCGCGACTTGGACAGCCTTGGCCTTTCCCTTATCCTTAGCAGAGGATTTCTTAAACCCCTTGCCCTTTTGCACCATAAGCACATTGGGGTCCTTGGCGGTTTTCCTCAAGTTGGGCTCTGCAGTCTTGAGCATTCCGTGAAGCTCAGGCAATGTCTTACTCAAGCCATGCATATTAAAGTTCAGAATGAACTGATCATAGCTTGCAGGTAAAGACTGCAGAACGATGTCGCAGGCAAGTTCCTGGCTGATAGGGCAGTCGAGTTTCTGAAGATGATCGAGATAACCCATCATCTTCAAGACATGAGGACTCACTGCCGCATTTGCAGCCAACTTACAGTCTAAGAGGTTCTTAACCGTCTGAAACCTCTCAGTCCTTGCTTGCTCCTGAAAAATCGATTTCAGGCTTGCCATTATCTCAATTGGTGACAACACACTCTCGAACTGCATTTGCAGCTCAGCAGTCATTGTCGCCAACATAAGGCAATACACATCATTTTCATCTGACGAATGCTTTTCCCAAGCATTATGCAGAGTCCTGGCGGCATTGTTAGCAGGCCTCTCGGGGAGAGGATCACGAAGGACATAATCCTTCTTCTCCTGCTTGAGGACCAGCCTCAAGTTCCTTGACCACGTCAGGAAGTTCGTTCCAGTCAGCTTCTCCTTCTCGAGAACAGACCGGATTGAGAATGTGTTTTGAGTGCTTGTAGTAGTCATAGCTGAAATATATAAGATAAAAAGGTTATTAGTTAATATGTTCAATATGATTAATCTCGTATTAAATTTAATATGATTAATCACGCATTATATTCAATAACCTAAGTTACCCTCAATAGAATATAATGATTCCAAGATCCACATATAACTAAGATCAAAGTGGGCCACTGGCCGTCACCCAACCTTAGCTTATATCGGTAAGCCCTTTGTCGGCTAATTATATCCGTGATATAACTCTTGGTTGTGAATTTGGGCCCGAGGCCCAATCCACTCTGATGTCTCAAGGCCCGGGACTCCCGATGGCCTAGTCAAGAAAACCAGACTATACAGTCATGTAATCATTAATGTCTGGGACTCCCAATGACATTTATGAATCACAAACCGTCTTATCCACGCAAAAGTAGACACCCTCACACTGTAAGGCCATGAATACAATTGAATGGGCTTCGACAGCTGACATAGACTGGACAAGACATCCAACGCTTGATATTATTTGAGGTTTGTAGGTTTATTTTAAAATTTCATTCCCAAAATAGAAGATTACTATTTTGGGAAACTTTCCATTTTTGGAAACCCACTATTTTTGGAAACTTTCTAAAATTGGAAACTTTCTAAAACCGGAAACTTTCTAACTTTAGAAATTTCTTAAAATCCAAAACATGCAAATCTAGAAACTTCTATTTTAAGAAACTTTCTAATTTCAAAATTTCGGAAACTTTAATTTAAAATCGATTTATATAACTTTATAAAATGAATTTTAAATTAATCTGAAGAAAAAGACTCAAATAATTGGCCCAATTGTTTTAACTTCTTGGCCCGAGGCCCAAGAATTGGTCCATGTCCAAGACATGACCCAATTGTCCAATTAAATGACATAACCGGTCTGGTTCATTAAAATTGGTCTAACCAAAATTAATTACTACGATGACCACAATTGTCAACCGGTTATTTACTAAACCGGATTTTCTCAATTTATTTGGTCCAACCAAATCAAATTAGAAAATCCTGGTTTAGGCACAAAATCCAATTTTTCGACTTTGGATTTCTTATCCCGGTTTAACCAGAACTTAATAAATTTATTAAGTCTGTTTATTAAACCAGGACGAATTTAATTTTTTTTTTTAATTGTCTTAAACCGAACCGCCAAAACAAACCGAACCGATCAAATTGTTGAACTGTGACGATCACGTCAGCCCTAGCTTCACACGATCGAGTGATCGATCTGGACAGCCGCAGGCCACGCTATCGGGACGGCTCGGGTGATCGTTCGGGACGTGATGCGGGATGGCTGGTCGAGAGCGGGACGATGGCGGGACGATCGCAGCGATCGATCCAATCGATCCACTCGATCCATCCACGCGATCGCTTGCTTCGTCCTCGCACGCAAGCGATCCATCGGCCATCATCACGCAAGCGATCGATCGGCCGTGATCATGCGATCGATCCATGATCGATCCATGCATCAAAACCATCGACCGACGCATACCAAAACATGTTTTGGTCCATGCGATTTCATAGTTAGGTTTTTAATTTGTTTCTTAAGTGTTTTACAAATCAGATTCAATCAATCTCAGATTCAAAACACTTCTAAACAACCTAAAAATTGAATCTAAACAAGAAAAACCAGAACATGGCTCTGATACCACTGAAGGACGTTTAGTTGTTAATCCAGATTCAATTTTCAGATTCAACAGTTCCTAAACATGCAGATCTAGGTTCTCTTGATAGAAACTTTATTGATCTCACCTTATACCTGTTTATGCAGCGGAAAGAGAAGGTATGGTCAGAGATCAGAGAGCCACCAAGTGATAACTCCTCCAGAGGTTCACACACGCACACCAAGCAAGAAGAGAGGCTGCTAGACCAAAAATGGGAGGCGCAGAGAGAGAGAGAGAAATCGCAGAGGGGCTAGGGTTAGGAGGAAAATCAGACTTAAGTTTTAAATTATAAAACTTGTCTATTTCCTTTTGGGCTTTTGGGCCCAAATACCAATCTGATTAAATCCCTTGGATTTAATCAGACCCATTAATCTCTCTCTCTAAGTACGACAAATGCCTGGCACTTTTACCGTACTCCTGCTAAGCCGTTCCTACACATTTTCCTGTTAGCTTAGGCGTGTGACCCATATGGGATCGTATAATAAAGGCAATAAGTCCAAGACTTATAGATCATGAGCGGACTCTAGCAAGCCATCATGACCCCCAGTATTATATGACTTATGTATGATCATTGACATACTCTTACTTTCTAGAGACAGTACCGAGATTACTAGACACAATTCCAACAGATTGTTGTGTCGGTCCCTCAGGGTACCTTGAGCATCAGGCTTTATGATCACACGTTCAACAACAACCATCCTTGTTATTCGAACTCTTCTGTTGGTCCTCTCTAGTCTAGCAAGCTCTTCAAGTTGGAGGTTTACGAGATTCGTGTTCGGATTACTTCTGGTATCACGTGTTTGCATAAACCGTCTGTAATCGCCAAGCAACGATCGATGTTAACAGTGCAACGATCGATGCTAACAGTGCAACGATCGATTCAACTCCAATCGCCTAGCAACGATCGACACAAGAAGGTGCAACGGTCGATGCTATGCGATTTTGAAACCTGCGACAGAGAGAAAACAGAGAAAAATAAAAAAAACCAGTAAACAAAAATAAAAATAAAAATCCTAGTAAAAACCCTAAGTTTGAAGCTATCGAAGACTCTAAGAGTCCCCGGAAACGGCACCAAAAACTTGATAGGTCTAAAGTTTTACCCTATACTAACTGCAAGTGCACATTATATCAATGTAGTACTTAGTGATCGAATCCACGAGGACTCTAGGCAACGATAGGATTAAGAACTAAAGAGATTAAAACTAGGAGAAAGCAAAAAGCAAATTGTATTGAATAACTAAAAAGAGCAAGCAAGAAAGTAAACAAGTAGCAGGTTGTGGTTGTAAGCAATAAACTAAGAGCGCTAAGTCTAGGGCGTTCTCAGGAAATCAGACAAGCAGATAAATCATTCAGTCAGGATCTAACTAAGCTCAGTTCTAGAACTCAAACACAGATGTAGAATTAACCAATTGTCGTTGCGAGAATTCTCTAAGTCTAAGTGTATGATAGGTTTCTAAGTTTTACCCTATACTAAACTGCAAGTGAACAGCAATGTCAAAGTAGTATATAGGGTTATCGAATCCACAGGGACACTTGGTCTCAATAGAAACAGAAACGTAGAGATTAAACTAGAAATAAGCAGATGGTGAAGTAAATAAATT
Organism: Orychophragmus violaceus; assembly: GCA_030180135.1. Taxonomy (NCBI): domain Eukaryota; kingdom Viridiplantae; phylum Streptophyta; class Magnoliopsida; order Brassicales; family Brassicaceae; genus Orychophragmus; species Orychophragmus violaceus. Next base: position 12,501,715 of record CM058232.1, read on the forward strand.
GCGAAGCAAGAAAGTAAACAGTAGCAGAGATTAACGGTTGTGAAGCAATAAACTAAAAGCGTCAAGCCTAGGGTATTCTCAGGAAATCAGACAAGCAGACAGTTCATTCAGCAAGGATCTAATTAAGCACAGTTCTAGAACTCAAAACACAGATATAGAATTAACCAAATTCCTTTGCGATAATTCTCTAAGTCTAAGTGCAGCAAACCAAACTTTCGTTTGCGAGAACTAACATATTAAACTAGCATTAATCCCAAGTTTGATATGTTCACAATTATCCTAAACCAAACTTCCGTTTGTGCAAAGTTTAATTGCCCAATTTAATTAGTTCAGATTCCTAAACCCCACTTCCGTGACGTATTTAGCAACCTAAGATCTAGATTCTAATTGATCAGGTTAGAACTAGCTTTAAGCACAATTAAATTGAAGAACAGATATAGTTTGAATCCTTAACTGAATTTGAACGAGTCTAGCAAGTCATGAAATCCTATGTGAGAAACCCTAAACTCAACTATGGATCTACTCAGACATGATTAATGAAAGCATAATCAAAGAAATAATAGATTGCATATAAGAAATTAAATAGATAAAGGGGTTCGAAATCTTCTCCAAAATAAGTGAATACAGGAAATAGATCAGCCCCCAAAAGCTCTAGAAATCTCTTAGCTATTAGTATCAAAGCGTAAATGTAAAGCGTAGGTAAAATAAACACCAAAAACTAGTATATATAGGCATAATCTCGGATGGGGCTTCTGTGTAAATACTGGAACTATTCTGGGCCTCTTTGCAAATCTTCATAACTTGTTAAACCGACGCGTACGGCCCATCTCGCTAGTGTGTCGACCGATGCACAAGGTGTGTCGGTCGATGCATGATCAATAAATCGGACAGTGACTTAAGCTCTCGGCCAATACGTCCCAAAAGTCCCAAAATGCTCCAAATATCTCCAATTAGCTCCAAACCTGATTAAACCTGTAAAAGACTATAAACAAAGACAAAAGACACTAAAACACAACTATATCATGGTCTAGAATGGGTAAAAACCATGATATATCAACTCCCCCACACTTAGCCTTTGCTTGCCCTCAAGCAAAACATAGAACTAAAACATGGTGAAGAGGTTTGAAAACTCTTCAGAAACTCATTTCATCCTAGAAGCTACAATACTCAGATTCCCCTTAGTAAACCACTGCAAGAATCAATCACAGGATATCAAGACCACAATGTACTTCCCCCACACTTAGCAACTGTCCTAGGTAAACTCCACAATCACATTCAAGCATTCAAATTCTCCCTACTGACTTCTGCAAGTATTTAAGTGCGGTCTCACCTAAGGAGTATCGATCAAATGGCACATGGATTCTTACCTTATCAGCTCTAGACCACCATACTATCTTTCTCTAGTCCCTTTCTTCTCTTTCCCTTTTTTTAACAACTGATTTTTTCCCACTGGGTATCATTTTATTTTTTTTTATCAGTGTTCTTCCCGTTATGGGGTGTACTTTGGACACATTCCATGGATCACATGAGAGATAATAGTTTTTGCTACTATTCCCATGACCACTTCGGAGTTACTAACTCATCCTCAGTTTATTATATTTTTTTTTACTTTACAGAAGGGGAGAAGGGAACTAAATAGGACAGGTTTACAGGCTGTGTCAGAACTAACAAGGGAATCCGACACAAAGTATACCAAGCCCTTAGGTGAGAAGTCTAAGTCAGTATTAAATTGAAGTCAGTAAAAGGATCCTCTGATACCTGAAGTGATGTGGGTGTTCCCAGTAGGTTGATCTGTGATGGGGTTTTCTAATAGTCATAGATAGATCCTGCAACTTCATCCCAATGGTTACTTAAGTTCCTGCAAGTCTTGTAAATCTTCTCAGAAAATCATAGTTTCTTACTTAAATAATTTTGACTCAATAAAACAAAATTTTTTGAAGAAACGGACTGACTCTTAAGAAAACAGAAAACAAAAGTCAGTAGCACCTCCCCCCACACTTAAGACACACTGTCCCCAGTAGTGTCCAGCGAAGGATCGGTAAAAAGAAAATAAAAATTGAAAAGGTGAAATTATGTCTGTCGGGTTACCTCTGTCGCTGAGCATCGATCGTTGCACTAAGTGCATCGACCGTTACTTGGTGATTTTCGTGTATAGTCGATCGTTGCTCAGGACCGCAACGATCGCTGCAATGCGATTCCTTTCGTGTTGTGACGATCGACACAGAAGTGCGTCGATCGTTGCACTGCGATTTAACCGAGACCTGCAAACATAAACTCACCAGAAACAAAAACAGACGTAAAATCCTAACAAAAACACCAAAAATTAAGTAGAAAAACACCAGTACCTAATGGTGGGTTGCCTCCCACCCAGCGCTTGTTTAAGGTCAATAACTTGACCGGACGGATTGGAATTTTCAAGTAGAGGGTGCAGCATCCAGAGGTAAAATCTGTCCCCTTGGAATCTCGGCCTTAGCCCAATAGTGTTTTACCCTCTGCCCGTTAACAGCAAACTCATTACCCTCCTTGCCAATCAAAATGACAGCTCCATATGGACGCACTTCTTTGATCGTGTAGGGTCCAGACCATCTTGATTTCAGCTTGCCTGGAAACAAATGCAAGCAAGAATTGTACAACAGTACCTGATCGTTAGGCTTAAATCGTCTGGAGACAATCTTTTTGTCATGATAAGCCTTAGTCCTTTCCTTGTACAACTTTGAGTTCTCATAGGCAAAATGTCCAATCTCATCCAACTCATTGAGCTGTATCAATCTCCTCTCTGCAACTGGTTTGAGGTCAAAGTTCATCTGTTTTACAGCCCATGCTGCCTTGTGCTCAAGTTCCACTGGCAGATGACATGCTTTCCCATACAGCAAATGGAATAGAGTAGTCCCTAATGGCGTTTTAAATGCAGTCCTGTAGGCCCATAAAGCATCATCAAGCTTAGCTGCCCAATCTTTCCTTTTCTTCCCAACTGTCTTCTCCAGGATCTCCTTGATTTGTCTGTTAGAAACCTCTACCTGTCCACTAGTCTGTGGGTGATAAGGAGTAGCAACTCGGTGGTGCACTCCATGCTTCCTCAGGAGCTTCTCAAAAACCTTATTAATAAAGTGAGATCCTCCATCACTAATAACTATCCGAGGTACTCCAAATCTAGGGAATATGATGGATTTAAATAGCTTAATGACTACTGAAGAATCGTTGGTTGGACTAGCTATTGCTTCTACCCACTTAGAAACATAATCCACAGCAACTAATATGAATTTATTCCCATAAGATGAGGGAAAGGGACCCATAAAGTCTATGCCCCAGCAATCAAAAACCTCAACCTCAAGAATGAAATTCTGAGGCATCTCATGCTTCCTGCTTATTTTCCCTCTTCTCTGGCAGGCATCACAATGAGAAATAAAGGAATGAGTATCAGCGAACATTGTAGGCCACCAGAAACCTGCTTGCAAAACCTTAGACACAGTCTTAAATGTAGCAAAATGTCCTGCATAATCTGATCCGTGACAGTGGAAAAGGATATCTGGAACCTCTGACTCAGCAACACATCTTCTATAAAGGCCATCCGAACAATGCTTATAGAGGTAAGGTTCATCCCAATAGTACCTCCTAAGTTCTCTGAAAAACCTCTTCTTTTCATATCCCTTCAGATTATCTGGTTCAGTCTCTGCAACCAGATAATTGGCTATGTCTGCATACCATGGTCGATCATTTGTTGCGACAGCATTAATCTCGAACTCATGCCTTCCAATACGTATTGTGAAAGTTTCTGCGTCTGTATCCGCGCTGCAACGATCGTCACAGTCGGATGTATCGATCGTCGCTGTCCCGATAGATGCATCGATCGACGCTGATGTAGCATCGATCGACGCAACGCGATTAATCCGACAGTTCTGCAGATTTCTATCCAAATCTGTCTCACAGATTGTCCCAACCATATTGACGTTTTCTTCAGGAAAATAGTCATTAATTGGCACGTCCTCCTCAACCAGCATCCTCGAAAGATGGTAAGCAACTCCATTCTCAACCCCTTTCTTATCTCTCACTTCAATATCAAATTCCTGAAGCAACAGGATCCATCTCAATAATCTTGGCTTAGCATCCTTCTTCTGCATCAGATACTTCAGTGCTGAATGATCAGTGTGGACAATTACCTTAGAGCCAACAAGATAAGAGCGAAATTTCTCAAATGCAAAGACAACTGCCAGCAACTCCTTCTCTGTAGTGGCATAGTTTCTTTGTGCATCATCCAGTGTCCTACTGGCATAATAGATAGCATGAAGCTTTCTATCTTTCTTTTGCCCAAGAACAGCTCCTACAGCATAATCACTTGCATCACACATTACCTCGAAAGGCAAATCCCAATCCGGTGGCTGAACTATGGGAGCACTCACTAATGCCTGCTTGATCTGTTCAAATGCAGTTTGACAATCTGCAGTGAACTCAAATTTGGTGTCTTTGCACAGCAAAGCAGTTAGTGGCCTAGCAATCCTACTAAAATCCTTGATGAACCGTCTATAGAAGCCGGCATGTCCAAGAAATCTTCTAATAGACTTAACAGAATCAGGTGCCTGCAGGTTGGTCATCACTTCAATTTTAGCGCGGTCCACTTCTATTCCTGCTTCGTACACTTTATGTCCAAGCACAATGCCATCTCTGACCATGAAATGACACTTCTCCCAGTTAAGAACTAAGTGCTTCTCTTCACATCTTTTCAGAACCTTACACAGATTATCTAAGCATTCATTATAGGATGATCCATATACTGAGAAATCATCCATGAATACTTCCATAAAATCCTCAATCATATCTGTGAATATGGACATCATGCATCTCTGGAAAGTTGCTGGTGCATTGCAGAGTCCAAAAGGCATCCTACGGTAAGCAAAAGTCCCATATGGACAAGTAAAAGTGGTCTTTCCCTGATCCTCTGGATGGATGGGAATCTGAAAGAATCCTGAGTAGCCATCTAAGAAGCAGTAGTAAGGATGATTTGCTAACCTTTCGAGCATCTGATCAATAAAAGGTAAAGGAAAATGATCTTTCCTAGTAGCAGCATTAAGCTTTCTGTAGTCTATGCACATCCTGTGTCCTGTCACAGTCCTCGTAGGTATCAGCTCGTTCTTCTCATTCTTCACGACTGTAACACCGCCCTTCTTTGGTACTACATGGACTGGACTTACCCAATCACTATCAGAGATAGGATATATAATTCCAGCGTCAAGGAGTTTCATAATCTCCTTTTTGACTACTTCCTGCAGATTAGGATTAAGTCTCCTCTAATGTTCGATTGATGTCTTGGATTCATCCTCAAGATGTATCCGGTGCATGCACAGCTCTGGTGAGATACCTGAAATATCATTAAGGGAATAGCCAAGAGCTTTGCGATGCTTGCGCAGCTTGCTTAGCAGTAAAGTGAGCTCAGCGTTGTTCAGGCTAGCATTAACAATCACTGGGTATGTTGAATTAGGTCCAAGAAAAGCGTACCTTAGCCCGGATGGAAGTTGTTTCAGATCTATTTTCGGAGCCTTTTCTTCTGACCAGTCTCTGTCGTCTTGCAACGATCGATGCTTAGATGGTGTCGATCGTTGCAGTCCCGCGTCAGACACTTCTACTTGTATTGCAACTTCGACAGAATCCATCAATCTTGTATAGCACATTGCAGGCTCGTCCTGTAGGTATTCCAACTCCAAAATAGAACTCAGTAAAGCCCTCTCTAGTGGGTCCTCAACATGTGATTGATGGAAGTACTCTGCAGCTAAATCACCCAATGTGTCCACATAAAAGGTTTGCCCGTCGATGGTTGGTCTCTTTACCAGTTTGTTCATGTCAAAACTCATCTTCAGATCTCCCACATTTAGAACTATTTTGCCTCCTTGACAGTCAATCATCGCACCAGCTGTTGCTAAGAAAGATCTGCCTAGAATTAATGGGTCTTTTGGCTCTTGTCCATATTGTAGAACCACAAAATCAGTTGGGATTACGCACTTGCCAACTGTTATAGGCACATCCTCTATTACTCCTTCGGGAATCCTGACTGATCTGTCTGCCAAAACCAGTGATATCCTAGTTGGTATAAAATCTGTCATCCCTAGTCTTTTAGCAACTGAAAGGGGCATCAGATTTACACTGGAGCCAAGATCACATAGGGACCTTTCGAACCTCTCCTTGTAGATAGCACAATCTAATACGAAGCTGCCTGGATCTTTTAATTTCTCTGGAATTCTGCCTTGAACCACTGCACTACATACTTCATTGAGCATCATTATACTTTCCTCGTCAGACCATTTACCCGAAATTGCATCCTTAAGGCATCTCTTCATCATGGGGGAAGTTTCAATGGAATCCAACAAAGGTACTTCAACCTTTACCTTCTTTATGAACTCCTTCCACTTTGCATACTGCCTATCATTCTTAGCTTTTCTGGGGTTCTTGGGATAAGGTATCTTAGGCTTGTATACCCTTTCAGCCGACCGTTTTAGGTTTTCAGTACTCGAACTTTCTGCAGTCTCCTTGTGTCGATCGTTGCTCTTATCGCACCGATCGATGCTAGGCGACTTTGTTACGACCTCCGGTTCCTTGATTTCGCTTGGCAACGATCGTTGCTTAGATGCATCGATCGATGCGCGGCGAATATTGCGTATCTCATCTTCCAGCTCGTCAATTTCCACGAGTTCCTCAACGCTCAACTGCTTTTTCTGGCCAGATGACAGCTCCTTACCACTTCTTAATGTCACGGCATTGCATTGGTACTTAGGATTGGCATCAGTCCTTCCCGGGAGATATCCCTCTTCCCTTTGAGCATGCCCAGCAGTTCTTGCAACCTTAGCATCAAGCTCTTTCATGTGTGTGTTCAAACTCTCAAACTTCCCATTCAGATCCCTGTAGATTGTATCCATTTTCGCGTCAGCATCTGCTGCGTACTTAGTATGATTCTCCATTAGCTGTCTTATCATCATCTCTACTTTACTATCAGACTCGTTGGCTTTCTTAAAACCACCTTGCTGAACTCCATTTGAGGACATGTTTCCCTGTTGACTTCTGAATCTACTACCTTGGAAACCAGAACCTCCCATGTAATTCACTTCTTCTTCCTGAGTGTCCTCCTCAGTCTGAATTACCTCTATATCTTGGGTAGAGTGGACAGCTTTCTTACTTGTTAGGAGATCGTACACTGTGTCTAGCCTAGACCTAATCTCAGTCATGTTAGAATCCCCTGTACTTCCACCGGATTTCTTTCTCTTTTCATCTATAGACTTGCAACTGTAGCTGTTAATAAGGTTCCCAATCAACTGCTTAGCTTGTGTCGGAGTCCTGGTGTTGAAATTAGCATTACTGGAATTATCCAGCGCAGTCTGATAAGGGAGATCTATGCCTCTGAAGAAAATACCAATCAGCTGTACTTCTGTGAATCCATGGTGTGGACAGTCACGCTGATACTGCTTAAATCTCATCCAGGCAGTCTTCAAGGGCTCCACAGCTCCTTGGGAAAAGGTGAGTATGTCCTGTCTGGACTGATCCGAGCGCGCATCATCATAAAAATGACGCAAGAACTCACTCTTTAAGGCTGCCCAAGTAGTATACTGACCAGGTGCCAGTTGTCTCAGCCATGCACTAGCGTCTCCAGCAAGACTGTGCGGAAATAGCTTAAGGAACAGATAGTCCGGGCATACTCCTTCATACTTCATGCCAGTGACTATGTCTTCAAACTTGTCAATGTGATCCATAGGCTGCTCTGCTTGAAGACCATGAAAAGCAATCTGTCTCATCAGCTGGTAGTAGATGGTTTTTACCTCAAAATCATTCCTCTCAAAAGAAGGAAGCACTAGAGCTGCTCGGTTTGCATGAAACTCATCAGGTCTGTTGTAATCAGCTAGTGTCCTCTCATGAACCACCATCTCTCTACCTTGGGCCTGTCCTTGACCCTGGTTTAGGTTCAGCTCCTGTTGCTGTTGCTCAGGAGGATCAGGGATGACATTCCCTTCAGCATCAACCCGATGCCCAACAGCATTGTACGGGTTGTCATCTTGGTCCCTTAGGGTACCTTCAACATCTGGTATCAAGATCAAACGTTCCTGTACCATTCTCTCTCTCTTTTCTCTTCTGTTAGTCCTTTCTAGACGTCCAAGTTCCTCTAGTCCGAGATTAAGCAAGCTCGAGTTCGGATTACTTCGAGTTTTCTGCGTTGGCATAAATTGTCCGTAATCGTCCAGCAACGATCGATGCTATCAGTGCAACAATCGATTCAATTCTCAGAATCGCCTAGTGACGATCGACGCAAGGGATGCAACGATCGACGCAAGGCGAAAGTCGTACCTGCGACGGAAAGAAACAGAGAAAAAGTTAGCAAAATCAAAAATAAAAACGAAAAAGAACAAAAACAAAAAGAAAAATTTCTAGTGAAAACCCTAAGTTCGGTCCTATCGAAGACTCTAAGAGTCCCCGGCAACGGCGCCAAAAACTTGATAGGTTTCTAATTTTTACCCTATACTAAACTGCAAGTGAACAGCAATGTCAAAGTAGTATATAGGGTTATCGAATCCACAGGGACACTTGGTCTCAATAGAAACAGAAACGTAGAGATTAAACTAGAAATAAGCAGATGGTGAAGTAAATAAATTGGGAAGCAAGAAAGTAAACAGTAGCAGAGATTAACGGTTGTGAAGCAATAAACTAAAAGCGTCAAGCCTAGGGTATTCTCAGGAAATCAGACAAGCAGACAGTTCATTCAGCAAGGATCTAATTAAGCACAGTTCTAGAACTCAAAACACAGATATAGAATTAACCAAATTCCTTTGCGATAATTCTCTAAGTCTAAGTGCAGCAAACCAAACTTTCGTTTGCGAGAACTAACAGATTAAACTAGCATTAATCCCAAGTTTGATATGTTCACAATTATCCTAAACCAAACTTCCGTTTGCGCAAAGTTTAATTGCCCAATTTAATTAGTTCAGATTCCTAAACCCCACTTCCGTGACGTATTTAGCAACCTAAGATCTAGATTCTAATTGATCAGGTTAGAACTAGCTTTAAGCACAATTAAATTGAAGAACAGATATAGTTTGAATCCTTAACTGAATTTCAACGAGTCTAGCAAGTCATGAAATCCTATGTGAGAAACCCTAAACTCAACTATGGATCTACTCAGACATGATTAATGAAAGCATAATCAAAGAAATAATAGATTGCATATAAGAAATTAAATAGATAAAGGGGTTCGAAATCTTCTCCAAAATAAGTGAATACAGGAAATAGATCAGCCCCCAAAAGCTCTAGAAATCTCTTAGCTATTAGTATCAAAGCGTAAATGTAAAGCGTAGGTAAAATAAACACCAAAAACTAGTATATATAGGCATAATCTCGGATGGGGCTTCTGTGTAAATACTGGAACTATTCTGGGCCTCTTTGCAAATCTTCATAACTTGTTAAACCGACGCGTACGGACCATCTCGCTAGTGTGTCGACCGATGCACAAGGTATGTCGGTCGATGCATGATCAATAAATCGGACAGTGACTTAAGCTCTCGGCCAATACGTCCCAAAAGTCCTAAAATGCTCCAAATATCTCCAATTAGCTCCAAACCTGATTAAACCTGTAAAAGACTCTAAACAAAGACAAAAGACACTAAAACACAACTATATCATGGTCTAGAATGGGTAAAAACCATGATATATCAGTGCAGCAATCCAAATTCCTTTGCAATTACTAACAGATTAAACCAGCTTTAATTTCAAGTTCGATATGTTCACAATCTAATTAAACCAAATTCCTTTGCGAGTAATTAAATTGCTCAACCTAAATAGTTCAGATTCTAAACCACACTGTCGTGTCGTATTTAGCAACCTAAGATCTAGATTATAATTGATCATGTTAGAAATAGCATTAAACACAATTTAGTTTGAAGAACATCTATTGATGTGAATCCTTAACTGAATTAATTATATATAGCAAGTCATGAAATCCCTATGAGAAACCCTAAACCTAACTATGAAACTACTCAGACATAGATGATATAAACATAATCAATGAAATAATAGATATCATAAAAGAGATTAGAATAATAAAGGGGTTCGAAAACTTCTCCAAAACAAAGTGTAGTACAAGATCAGATCAGCCCCAAAATCTCTAAAAACTCTCTGCTCTAAGTTATGATAGCGTATGTAAAACTGAAGTTAAAAACCTAATTAAATAGCTAAAACACGACTTGGGGCTTCTGTGTAAATATCTAGAACTTATGGGCATCTTTGCAATATTAGCATTCTTCATTAAACCCCCGAGAATCTGGCCCAACTCGATGTGCATCGATCGATGCAGGTGTGTGTCGATCGATGCAGGTGTGCGTCGATCGACACAGATCTCAAATCTGGACAGTGAGCACAACCTCTCGGGTCAAAACCCCAAAGTGCACCAAATAGCTCCAAAATCTTCACTTCTGCTCCAAACGTACGTGTACCTAATAAAACCTGCAAAAGACTCTAAAGAAACACTAATAGACTCTAAAACATACTTATATCATGGTCTAAAACTAGTAAAAACCATGATATATCAATGCCCATTTAACCAAAGGTCGATAGAAGCCCATACGTAACAGACGAAACAAAGTCGAGCTCGTCAAGGTCGACTTCGATAATGGTTCGAATGAACGACCAAGTCATTGTCAGTTGAAACGGATAAAACGGATCGAGGAGAGAGTGGAGAATCTTCGATAGAGAAGCTCTGAAGGATCGGAACGAGAAGATCGAGGTCGCGGCTTTTTAAAAGAAAAGAGGACTTATTCATGGACATTCCAACTTTAATCAAGAACACTTCGATTAATAGCTAAAAGCACATTTTTATACTTCTTTTCGATTGTATAAGTTCAATCTCGACATTCAATCCTAAATATATCTTTGATTCAAATGGAAATCTATATCATTATCTATACAAGGTCCAAATCCACAAAATATAAATCTTTGTTGTGAATCTTTGATCTCACAATGTGGTGGATCTCTGGGAAAATAATTAATTTAAGATATTTTTATATTAATTGAGAAGTATTTTGCCATTATATTCATTTTCAAAAAAAAAAATTACTAATTTTTTATTAATAAATTAGGTTAATTATTGTGTTAACCTTAATTTATATTAGTAATAGTATGATTCACTCGCACCATATTAATAACACATAAATTTTCAAAAAATAAAAAATTATCAATTTAATTTAACAACAATAATATTATAAAATTTTATATTAGACTATTTGTAATTAAATATAGATATAAACATTATTATAATTAATCTCCTATTAAAATATTTTATAATTTATTTTATAATCTATATAAATTTTTGTTATCCACTGTTATCAATATTAAAAATTCATAATTCAAAAATATTTTCTGGTTTTATCGTTTTATTTTTTTATTTATAATATTATTTACAAACATTATAAATAATATTATATATATATTATAATATTATTATTAGATTAATTTGATAAATTTTATTTTAAAAATGTTTAATAATATTTATGTATGTATATTATTCAAGTGAATCATACTAATATATTAACAAGAGGGACGCAAAAACTATAGTGTATTTTTTTTTTTTTTCCGTTAAAGGGTTTGCTATTGAATAGAGTTGAACTCCAGATAAGGAAGCTATAGAGGTGGACCCAACCAACTGAGCCACTTGTGCTTCTCAAAAACTATAGTGTATTGAAACTTAAGCCTAATTTAATTCGGATAATATATATAAAATCTCCGTTATGATGTTTATAAAGTATCTATCTTTAATATTAAACGAAGGAAACAAGACGCAAATTTACAAGTTACAACATGGTACTTTGTGGGTAGTAATCAAAAAGAAGAAATATCTATTTCAGTGTAAGCTTTTCAAGATCTCCCTTCTTCTTCTTATATATCTTTCTGATCGATACACATGTGGATTGATTTGTTACGTACCCTTAGTTATCATCGCACTGTTGCACATTCGAAAGCCGACAAGTAAAAATATTTAATCAAAACGTGCTTCACAGATTCTTTCTTGGTCCCATTTTTATCTTATATTTTTTCTACATTTCTTGTTGTAGTTTTGCGAAGTTTTCCCATATAAGCTACGCAATTCCAATAGAAAATGTCTTGAAAGTCTCATCGGATGTAGGATATGACTTAGATAATTGGGTGGACTCAACACTTTGGTTAATAAGATGCTCTTTACAATGTTCATGGGCCTGGCTATCTTCTCTCCGAGTCCTCGCTAGCTTTCAAGCGTTCATTTAATCTCCCTCCTTACTGCTATTAGCTGTTGTTATAGACTATATTCATAATGTTGTAGATATATGTTATTATTCTGATATTGAATCAATCAGCTGTGATCGAGTCGGATGTTGCATGAAGAGTACAAAAGAAAAGTGCGAAGTTTAGGGTACCACCAAGACTTGTGATTGCTGAATATGCTAACACGTTTTCAATCACTTCGTTTGGTCGTAAGTAAATTGAGGTCCACAACTAGAAGTATATAATCGATACAAAGATATATATATCGATTGTAACTTATAACATCACGCATAATACCTATATAACACAACACAAATGGATGTTGACAATATATATTTTATAAAACGATCAACGCGTTCCACATGAAAAAAGCTACACACCTTTTGTATTCTAAGGAATGCTATATGTTTACACCGTGTCGTAGAACTCTTATACAGGGGTTTGAACTTTGAATCATTGAAGTTCTTCATTCGACTTGAGAGTTCTTAATAAACGTGGGATCTAGGATCAAGTCAAAAGTAATAATTTGTGGAGACCAGACGGTTTACACCGTCGTCCGTGTTCGAGACGACGCTTGATGGGCAAGGAAGATATCTAAATATTGTCGTAGATTTTGAAGAAGCACTGAAGCATGAGTTACAACAGCGGCTGAATCAAGCAGCATGTGCAACAATAATTGAATCAGCAATAGCAAGCGGGAGCTGGAACTAGAGATAAGGAAAGTATGGATACAAGGAGCTTAACAAAGACGAACTAAAGGAAAAGTAGCTGAGCTGGACATATAGAACACAGAAGATACTCAAGGAATATACGCCAAAAGAAGTTTAGGAAAATAAGCTTTTTCCTAAGAAAGAAAAATGAAAATATACCAAAAGGGAATTAGAAAGTTGTACGATGATCTATAGGGTATATATAGATCATTTAGGGCATCTGTGCTTGGTGCACTTTGAGAGAGAGAGAGAGAGAGAGATTGCTTTTAGCAAATGTGGTGAATTCTTGAGAGAGAATCATACTTAGGTGTTAAGGGTGAATAGATCATTGTTAGATCGAAAAGCAAGAAGAAGACTAGGTTGTTAAGGTGAAACTCTTGTTTACTTTGCAATAAACAGTCTTTGAAAAAGAATACCCTTGTGTCACATTCTGTGTTACATTAGTCTCGCATTTTCAATTGGTATCAGAGCGGATACTTGTTTGCTCATATACAGGTGATATTCTGTGGAAAGATGGAGAACTACAATGAGCTGATCAATATCTCTAGAGTAATACTGGATGCGACCAATTATGGCTTCTGGAAAGCAAGAACAAGGTCACAAATCAAGGGAATTGACCCACTAGCATGGAAGACAGTTGAAGCAGGCTAGACAGCTCCAACAATGAAGAATGAGAGAGGAGCCGATGTACCTAAACCAGAGGAACAATGGACAGAAGTCGAACTAAAGCTATCAAAATTCAACTCCAGAGCCCTAACTGCGATTCACTGTGGAGTGGCCAAGAAACAGTTTGAGCTGATACAAGGATGCGAACTGGCTAAAGTAGCATGGGATATTCTGCAAATTCACTTAGAAGGAACAGAACAGGTACAAAACTCGAGAAAATATCTTTTGGCTACCAAATTTGAAGATTTAAAAATGGAAGATGACAAAACAATCTCAGACTTCAGCGCCAAAATCAGCTCTTTAGCTCAGGAAGCTTCACTACTTGGTAAGAAATACAAAGACAAGAAACTGGTTAAATAATTCTTAAGGTGTCTACCAGCGAAATACATGCCTTACAAAGCTGCTCTAAGTGTATCAGCCAACACTGAAAATATGAGTCTTGACGAGTTGGTTGGGATGTTACAAGTCCATGAGCTGGAACTGGATGGTACAAAGAAACCCAAAGGTATTGCCCTCATCACTCAAGCAAAAACCAATCAAGAAAGTGAGGGAGAAGATCCTGTGAGCCTCATTGTCCGAAGATTTGATCGTGCTCTAAGAAGAGTAGAACAAGGACAAGGCTCATACAAAAGTTCAAAGAGATCAACTGACGGAGAGAAAAATATGAAGAAATCCGACATGCAGTGCCATGAATGCAAAGGATTTGGACACTTCAGGAAGAACTGGAAACCGAACGAAAGCTTAGCAAAGAAAGTGTAAACTTGATTAAAGAGAAGTTGATCCTGGCTAAGAAATCAGACGAGTTGGAGCAGATGCTGAAAAAAGAAAGAGAAGTAACCAAACAACTACAGTCCGAGCTAGATCAACAACATCGCAAAATACACATGTTTACAGGAACAAAGCAATTGGATACAATTTTGAGCTATGGAAGAACGGAATACACAAGGTCTGGACTTGGTTATACAGGACGATCTGGACCTAGTTCGGGTAAAACCACATTTATTCGTGCTAGTTCAGCAGTCCAAACTCAAACAGCTTATGACTCATCTTCAAGGGGCTGTTACTACTGTGGAAAGGTGGGGCACTACAAAGCATACTGCTACAGATTTCATCAAAGAATTCAACAACTCAAGAAATCATGGAGATTCAACTGGAATAAGGACATGTACCAGATTTGGGTGAAAAAGGCAGACGTATATGAAACAAGAGGTAGTACAAGAGATAACTCAATTAAGCAGATGCGCAGCAGTATGACCTTTGTCTCAGAAAAATCAGAAGATGAACACCAATGGTACTTTGATAGTGGTTGCTCAAGGCATATGACAGGAACCAAGAGTCATCTCAAAGACATCAAAATGATCAAAGCTGGAATAGTAACTTTTGGTGATGGAGGACAAGGAGCAATATAAGGCAAAGGTAAGACACTCGACTCAGATTTACCTAAACTAATGAATGTTTTTCTTGTGAAGGGTCTTAAGTCAAATCTGATCAGTGTGAGTCAACTGTGCGACGAAGGATTAATGGTGTGTTTTACAAGCTATGACTGCAAAACACTAGATGACAAGGGAGATATCATTCTTCAAGGAAAAAGATCAAGCAACAACTGCTACATGTGGGAAAATAACTCTAAATATCTCAGCGCAAAGTGCCTAAGTGCCAAGAATGACATTCACCTGTGGCATCAACGACTTGGACAGATGAATGAAAGGAACCTAACTACTCTAGTCAAGAATGAGATAGTCGGAGGGATACCTCAACTCAAGGAAGCAAGCAAAATGGTATGCGGAGCATGCAACCAAGGAAAGCAGGTCAAAGTTCAGCACAAGAAAGTGCCAGATGTTCAGACAAAGCACAAACTAGATCTTGTGCACATGGACCTTATGGAACCAATGCAAGTTGAGAGTGTAGCAGGCAAACGATATGTGTTTGTGCTAGTAGATGACTTCACAAGGTACACATGGGTGAGGTTCATTTGGGATAAATCAGATACACCTGATAGCTTCAGAATCTGGGCACTTCAACTGATCAATGAAGAAGGAAGAATTAAAAAAAATCGAAGTGATCATGGAGGAGAATTTCAGAATGAAACCATGAAAGTATTTTTCGAAGATCATGGAATAGCTCATCAATTCTCAGCACCAAGAATTCCTCAACAGAATGGAGTGGTTGAAAGGAAGAACATAACTCTTCAAGAAATGGTAAGAGCCATGATTCACGGCAATGATGTGCCACTCAAGTTCTGGGTTGAGGCCATTAATACAGCTTGCTACATCATTAATCGGGTGTATGTGAGAAGAGGAACGACAATGACACCATATGAAATGTGGAAAGGGAAGACTCCAAATCTAAGCTACTTCCATATTTTTGGAAGAAAATGCTACGTACTAAATGATAAAGATCATCTTGGGAAATTTGATTCACGGAGTGACGAAGGTATCTTCTTGTGCTACTCAGGAACTAGTACATCGTTCAGAGTATACAATATACGATCACGAATGATTGTTGAGTCAGCTAATGTCGTATTTGATGATCTATGTCAAATGAAAATCCCTGATGATTCTTCGGACACTGAGTCAGAACCAGTTGAGCTCCAAAAACCCACGGATGAAGATAATACAGAGCAAGAAAGAACCTCAGAAATACTCAATATGAAGAAATAAAATCTCCTGTGAAAGTTAAACCAAGCAGAACTCAGAAGAACCATCCTATCTCGGAAGTCTTAGGAGATGTGAATGATGAACGAATGACTCGGAAGGTCAATCTGAACTTTAGAGAGATGGTGCGATTCGCGTGTTTGTCTCAGTCATAGAACCCAAAACACATATTCAAGCCTTATATGATGAATTCTGGATTGAAGCAATGGGACAATAGCTACAGCAGTTTGTGCATAATGATGTATATATGGGAACTTGTATCACAACCTGATGGAGTAAACATTGTAGGAACCAAGTAGATCTTCAAAAATAAGATTGATGAAAATGGTATAGTTGTACGGAACAAGGCACGGCTTGTGGCTCAGGGATACTCTCAGATAGAAGGAATTGACTTTGAGGAAACCTTCGCTCCTGTTGCACGTCTTGAGTCAATCAAACTATTCCTTGGAATGGCTTACATCATGAACTTCACCGTATATCAAATGGACGTGAAGAGTTCCTTCTTGAATGGTCTCCTTCAAGAGGAAGTTCATGTAGAACAACCATAAGGATTTTAGGATGCACATAATCATGAGTATGTGCACAAGTTGAAGAAAGTCATGTATGGGTTGAAACAAGCTCCTAGGGAATGGTATGAGCGACTCACAAAATTCCTTCTGGGAAAGGATATACAAGAGGAAAAGTAGACAAAACTCTCTTTGTGTTGGAGCAGAATAATGAGGTTATCATAATTCAGATCTATGTAGATGACATAATCTTTGGAGGCACATCTTAAAAGCTGGTAGATATGTTTGTCCAAGACATGACTCAAGAATTTGAAATGAGTATGGTAGGAGAATTGAAGTACTTTCTGGACCTGCAAGTTAGCTAGAACAATGACGGTATATTCATATCTCAAAACACATATGCCAAGAATCTGTTGAGTCATTTCAAGCTAGATCAATGCAAAGAAGCTAGAACTCCAATGAGTACTACAACCAAGCTATCAAGAGATGAGGATGGAATAGACATGGATGTAAAGCTATATCGAGGGATGATCGGAAGCTTATTATATCTAACAACCAGTAGACCATATTTGTGCCTAAGCGTGGGGATATGTGCAAGGTATCAAGCTAAACAAAGCAGACCCATCTTGAGGCAGTCAAGCGAATCATCAAGTATGTCAAGGGAATGATCAATCTAGGGATTTGGTACTCAAAAGGATCCAATAAACACCTAGTTGGATACTGCGATGTTGACTGGACAGGAAGTTTGGATGACAGGAAGAGCACAAGTGGAAGATGTTTCTTCTTGGGAAACAATTTAATTTCTTGGATGAGCAAAAAGAGAATTATGTGCCATTGTCTACTGCAGAAGCTGAATATATTGCAATGGGTAGTTGATGTGCTCAACTTCTCTGGATGAAACAAATATCAGCTGACTATGGGATCGATTCAGGACCACTTCTCGTGCACTGTGATAATAAGAGTGCTATAAGCATCTCAAAGAATCATGTGCAACATTCTCAAACCAAGCATATTGACATAAGACACCATTTCATTCAAGAGCTGGTGGAGGAAAAACAGGTAGTGGTTGAATACATAGTTACTGATTTGCAATTGGCTGACTTCTTTACAAAACCTCTTGATTTTAATCGTTTTATTACTCTAAGAAATTCGATCGGTGTGTGTGATATGTAAAAATCTACAGAACTGGCACATGCACTGACTCATGACGTACATCAAGTTCTGATTTGATTTGGAGTCAAGAAATCAAGTGGAAAAGAGCTGCATGTTGTGCCGTCATATCTCATGACTAGTACAGGTTTCTCGAGTGAGGTTCAAAAAGGCCAAAGAAAAAAAGATAAGAGTTGATATCCTGAAAAGCCATATGATTGAATCAATTCAACACAGTAACATAGTTACCAGATTAAAAAAAATAATAATAAAAAAGAAAAGGATCATGGCAATCTCACTCGAAGGATAAATGTTGAAAACTATATTGAGATATGATAAAGGTATAAGAGTGTGAAAGCTAGCCACTAGATGGATGATGGCCAGATGCATGAATCATACGAGCAAGGGGTCAAGATTGAGTCATGTGCTGTGTCAAGTCCTGACACATCCAAGATCATCATGAGAATTCAGAAAAGGTATTACTTTTACTTTAGAAATAGCCAAATTGCATCAGTAGAAATGTAGTCAATTCACTTTAAAGTTTATGCCCATAGCTCAAGAATTCTGAATGTGGTCGATCTATTGTTGTGTTGTACATTGAGAACTAACAAATAATGCAGTGAAAAAGGAGATACGGTCTGAATCGGTTCAAAAGCGTTTTGACAGGAAACAAAATCGAGACTTTGGGCACTAAGAAGAAACAAAAGATTTGAATTTTAAAATTCAAAAATCTGGAATATCTTTGCCCAATAAAATCGCATGCAAAAGGGGCAATAATATCTCTGACACAGATTCTGCATCAGATTTTAAAAGGAAAGAAGAAAAGGGAAAAGGAAATCCAATCTTTCTTAAAATTTCAAAGAAACCTCGCTTGCTCTACCTCATTCCAAAATTTCTCTGCTCAATCTGTCAAAATTAGCCATGGTGCATGCAACCAGAAGAGGAAAAGTGGGCGCTAGCTCAACTCAACGCTCGACCCAAGCTCCGCCTGAACAGAAACCGCCGCAGCTGATTGATGATTCCAGCTCCGATGAGGAAGTATCGCCACCCAGAAACCCTAACCTTGTCTTGGATCAAATTCTGGGTGAACACTAATAGACCAGCACCAACTCATTCGAAACAGCCCAAGAAGTCGCGGTCACAGAACCGATTGATGAAGATCTGGCCCAGCAGAAAGGAGATGACAAAGCTGAGTCAGGCCGTGGCTCTGTTCCAGAAGGTCAGCCTCCCAAACATCCATCTGATCCGGAAACAGAGGAGATTAAGATCACAGAATCACCAAAAGATGGTGACAAGCAAATTGAATCAATCCGTTCAAAGGAGAAAGAGAACGCAGAAGGAATAAGTGAACACGAGAAGGATGCTGTTGATGGGTTTGCTTCACTGGTCTCGAATAAGGAATCTCTCGCCATGATAGTAGTTGAACCAGGTGCAGCAGCAACTGATGTTGAGCCATCTAAACATGCTCAAGCTGAAAATAATGAGGAAGTGTCTAGATCCAAGAAGAGGAAAGCCAGAAAGCAGACAGGACCCTTACTTAAAATTAAGAAAACTCGTTCTGAGAAAATCGACTCACAGAAGCTAGAACAATCAGTATAGACAAAATCTAAAAAGAAAGCATATATCAAAGCTAGACCGTCTAGTACAACTGGTACTTCAGTCAAATACTTTGTATCCAAGCGTTTCCCATCTCGTGAGGTGAAAGCAAGGTACGCACTTTTCAAAGATCGTGGAATCATAGCAGAACGAGTAGTGAATTTAAAGAAACCGATAAGTGGGGATATCTGGGCCGATAAACATAGGAATGTTGAGAAGTTATGTTGATGGATTAGTCAGTTTTACTCCTGAAATTGTGAAAGAATTCTACACAAATCTGCCAAAACCAAGTATTGATGGAACTGAAAATGGAGTGTGTGTTTTCCTACGAAAAAGATGTATGAGTTCTCTCCAGGTCAGATCAATGTCTGTCTAGATCTGGAACCATTGAGCAATGCTGAGATCAGGACTGATGCAAATATAGATGGAGTCTCAGCTGACACACTTGCTAAGTATCTAACTCAGGGTCAGAAGAAGACATGGGCAGGAATGAAATCTGTGGATCACCCTCCAAAGTACACAGCTCTGACCATCTTAGCAGCTACCAACTGGTTCCCATCTACTAACAAGAATCATATCTCTGAGGACAGAGCAAGGTTGATCTACAAGATAGCCCATGGTATCTGTATTGATTTTGGGAAGCTGGTGTACTGATGATAGACTTTTCTAGGATCTAACACAATTCCTCAAGTCTGTCTACTCATGTCATTATAGTACTTAAGGTATCAATCCAGGGAGACAAGAAGAATAACACACCAAAAATGAAAGAAACTACTCAAGCTAAGCAAATCAAATAAAAAGGGTTTATCTAACAACCTAAACTACTTAGAAAGGAAATAAAGCAAGCAAGAAACAAAAGATTTGAATTTTAAAATTCAAAAATCTGGAATATCTTTGCCCAATAAAATCGCATGCAAAAGGGGCAATAATATCTCTGACACAGATTCTGCATCAGATTTTAAAAGGAAAGAAGAAAAGGGAAAAGGAAATCCAATCTTTCTTAAAATTTCAAAGAAACCTCGCTTGCTCTACCTCATTCCAAAATTTCTCTGCTCAATCTGTCAAAATTAGCCATGGTGCATGCAACCAGAAGAGGAAAAGTGGGCGCTAGCTCAACTCAACGCTCGACCCAAGCTCCGCCTGAACAGAAACCGCCACAGCTGATTGATGATTCCAGCTCCGATGAGGAAGTATCGCCACCCAGAAACCCTAACCTTGTCTTGGATCAAATTCTGGGTGAACACTAATAGACCAGCACCAACTCATTCGAAACAGCCCAAGAAGTCGCGGTCACAGAACCGATTGATGAAGATCTGGCCCAGCAGAAAGGAGATGACAAAGCTGAGTCAGGCCGTGGCTCTGTTCCAGAAGGTCAGCCTCCCAAACATCCATCTGATCCGGAAACAGAGGAGATTAAGATCACAG
Organism: Orychophragmus violaceus; assembly: GCA_030180135.1. Taxonomy (NCBI): domain Eukaryota; kingdom Viridiplantae; phylum Streptophyta; class Magnoliopsida; order Brassicales; family Brassicaceae; genus Orychophragmus; species Orychophragmus violaceus. Next base: position 12,522,679 of record CM058232.1, read on the forward strand.
AATCACCAAAAGATGGTGACAAGCAAATTGAATCAATCCGTTCAAAGGAGAAAGAGAACGCAGAAGGAATAAGTGAACACGAGAAGGATGATGTTGATGGGTTTGCTTCACTGGTCTCGAATAAGGAATCTCTCGCCATGATAGTAGTTGAACCAGGTGCAGCAGCAACTGATGTTGAGCCATCTAAACATGCTCAAGCTGAAAATAATGAGGAAGTGTCTAGATCCAAGAAGAGGAAAGCCAGAAAGCATACAGGACCCTTACTTAAAATTAAGAAAACTCGTTCTGAGAAAATCGACTCACAGAAGCTAGAACAATCAGTATAGACAAAATCTAAAAAGAAAGCATATATCAAAGCTAGACTGTCTAGTACAATTGGTACTTCAGTCAAATACTTTGTATCCAAGCGTTTCCCATCTCGTGAGGTGAAAGCAAGGTACGCACTTTTCAAAGATCGTGGAATCATAGCAGAACGAGTAGTGGATTTTGATGAAACCGATAAGTGGGGATATCTGGGCCGATAAACATAGGAATGTTGAGAAGTTATGTTGATGGATTAGTCAGTTTTACTCCTGAAATTGTGAAAGAATTCTACACAAATCTGCCAAAACCAAGTATTGATGGAACTGAAAATGGAGTGTGTGTTTTCCTACGAAAAAGATGTATGAGTTCTCTCCAGGTCAGATCAATGTCTGTCTAGATCTGGAACCATTGAGCAATGCTGAGATCAGGACTGATGCAAATATAGATGGAGTCTCAGCTGACACACTTGCTAAGTATCTAACTCAGGGTCAGAAGAAGACATGGGCAGGAATGAAATCTGTGGATCACCCTCCAAAGTACGCAGCTCTGACCATCTTAGCAGCTACCAACTGGTTCCCATCTACTAACAAGAATCATATCTCTGAGGACAGAGCAAGGTTGATCTACAAGATAGCCCATGGTATCTGTATTGATTTTGGGAAGCTGGTGTACTGATGATAGACTTTTCTAGGATCTAACACAATTCCTCAAGTCTGTCTACTCATGTCATTATAGTACTTAAGGTATCAATCCAGGGAGACAAGAAGAATAACACACCAAGAATGAAAGAAACTACTCAAGCTAAGCAAATCAAATAAAAAGGGTTTATCTAACAACCTAAACTACTTAGAAAGGAAATAAAGCAAGCAAGAAACAAATAAGACACTAAACAAGAAGACAAACAAGCTAAAAGAAGGGTCCTAAGATGAGGCTATGGAGACAAGGTGATCTAGAGACAATCAATGATGCTTCAATCAATCAAACATTGCTAAACAAGGCTAATAATCATTATTAAGCTAATCACATTCTCATGTTCATAACTCCTATGCTAATCATGCAATCATTCAATTCTCATTTGCAAATTACAAGACAAGCATGCATTAATATCCATCAAATACCTTTTAGCAAAGCTAATCCTTAGGCTAAGAACACTAATCATTAGACTAATCCAATCTCTTGGCACTAATCCCTTTGTCTAATCCCTAATCAAGATCAAATTCTCATTTGTGATTAAGAGATAAACAGGCATTAATTTCAAGTTCTCATTACCAATAATCACCTTAGACATCTAATCTCTTAGGCTAAGATGTGAAAATCCACTAAAAAGTTCATTCAAGCATTTCATCGAACACCTTTCGGGCATGAAAAGGCCTAGCATCTAGATTCAACAATTCCTTGCAACCTAGCATAGAGATCAACTAATTAGAGAAGGATCATTCATAAATAAGTCCTAAGCATCACTAATCATCACATAGACCACCTAAATCAACCTCATCCACAAGACCCAAAAACTCTACTCCCTAATCATAAAAGAGATGTGAGAAATCATGAATAGAAAGAGAGATTAAGAGAAACAAGATAAATACTTAATTAAAACTCCAAATTCAAAGTTTACAAACCCAAAATCATAAACAAAAACTTAAGAGAAAACAAAACTAAGGCTTAGGTAGCTTAGGGTTCTAAAGACCCATAAAAGAGTTTTTATACAAGAAAGGGTCGAGATGGCAAAATGGTAATTTTGGTGAAGTTTCTTCTCTGGCTTGCTGTTTCATTCTGGCCGCTGGCCAAACCGCTGGGTTTCCCGCGGTTTCATCCCGGCCGATAGCCGAACTGCTTTACACACGGCATTGCGTCTCAATTCGCTCATGATGCTTGCGGTCTCGTTCCAGCCGCTACACAAACCGCTGGCTAGCAAATCGGCCGTAACTTCTCGAATACAGCTCCAACCCACTTGAAACCACCTCCATTGGAAAGCTAACTCAAGTGTATACGACTTCTAATTGAGGCTACAAAGGCTAAATATGAACGGAAAGGCTTCATTTTGCTCCATCTTTCAAGAACATCATTTTGATCATTCATCACCATTCGTCCAATGACTCCTCCAAAGACTCCAAAAGTACCTAAAACCTTTAAGAACATGCAAATAAATGCAAACTCTATTATAAAAACTCATAATGCCTAAATGCATGAATTCCTATAAATAAGACTAAGAATGAATGCAAAACACATCAAACAATGCAAAGATGGATGTCAAAAGATGCTAAAATGGAGACTCATCATGTACAAACAAGTGATGAGCTTTGCCACTGATCCACAGAATGATCAATGTTGGCTGATATTCCAAAGAATCATATCAGATGTTCTCGAAATGCAGCATCCCCCACGAACTTTCAAAGGAGAAGAACTTGTGGCCCCTGTGTTATACAAAAAGGATCCACGAAGTGGTGAAGCGTTTGTCAAGAGAGAGGATGAAAGGAGAAGACAGGAAATTGCCTCTAGCAAACGCAAGGTTGGCTCAACTACTAAATCCACGGCACACTGTCAAGCAACTGCATCTTCTGAAGAAGATTCTGTGGAGATTCTTCAACTTGGGACAGTTAGGATGCCTCTCCAGACCTCGATAGATCAGCTCTCTGTTCAAACAACTTTACAAGACATTGCTGAGGGACTTCAAAATCTGAATGATATTGTGTTTCATCTTCGTGACAGGATTCGAGGTAAGTTCTCTCATATACTTGTTTGATTTCAAATTAAGAGTCTGTTTTTAACTTGTATGCTCTCAAGCAGTGGGAGAAAATGAAGAGGTTGACGAGTCAGATCACGATGAGGAGTCTCCTTATAGCACATAAGATGATGACTCGGATGAGATGACCTCGAGTGATGCTTAAGTGTGTGGGAAATTAGAATTATGGGGGAGTTTACTTTGTGGGGGAGTACTTGTTTTTTACTTGTCTTGTTTCAGTTTGAATGATGAACTCCTTGTTTTTTTTTAAATGTTGAACTCATGTTTTGCTTAAGAAGTGATATTTTGGATTATGATGTGTGAGTGCTTGATAAATAGTATTTTTCTGCTTCGGCTATATGTGTGTATGAGAGTATTGAAGTATAGGTACTTGAGAGGCACACAAGCTAAAAAGGGGGAGATCGAAGAAGCACTGAGCTACATCATGAGTTACAACAGCGGCTGAATCAAGCATCATGTGCAACAATGACTGAATCAGCAATAGCAAGCGGGAGCTGAAACTAGAGATAAGGAAAGTATGGATACAAGGAGCTTAACAAGGACGAACTAAAGGAAAGGTAGCTGAGCTGGACATATAGAACAGAGAAGATACTCAAGGAATATACGCAAAAAGAAGTTTAGGAAAATTAGCTTTTTCCTAAGAAAGAAAAATGGAAATATACCAAAAGGGAATTAGAAAGTTGTACGATGATCTATAGGGTATATATAGATCATCTAGGGCATTTGTGCTTGGTGCACTTTGAGAGAGAGAGAGAGAGAGAGAGAGAGAGAGAGAGAGAGAGAGAGAGATTGTTTTTAACAAAATTGGTGAGTTCTCGAGAGAGAATCATACTTAGGTGTTAAGGGTGAATCTAGTAGGCTTTGAGATTATTGTTAGATCGAAAAGCAAGAAGAAGACTAGGTTGTTAAGGTGAAACTCTTGTTTACTTTGCAATAAACAGTCTTTGAAAAAGAATACCCTTGTGTCACATTCTATGTTACATTAGTCTCGCATTTTCAGATTTGACAGTATAGAAGAGTAGGATTGGCCATCGTTTAAGAGCTGCACAAGATTTTTTGTCAATTTAGAATCTCATTGAACATTTTTCAGATCTACAACATCGGCAAAAACTAGTTTTTCCGACAGATAAAGCTGGAGGACAATAAGATATCCCGGAGTCAAAGCCCAAAAATAAAATAAATCAAAACTCAAAAAGGAAGGTAAAACTCAAATAGAAAAATAGGCCCGGATGAACCAATAAAGGTTTTGTTTCGAGAGGTGCACAAAATAATTAAGGTTTTTTTTTGGTTTGGTGAAAAAGTAAATAAAATATAATCGACCATTTTATATATGTAACTAGGTGACTGATCTGTATGCATATGTGAACATTATAATGTTTGTTAATTAATTTATGTGTATTTTTCGTTTAGTGTTTGCTGTTTTTGCAGATGAAGATGGAGTGAAATGGAGATTTATGTAGAAGGTGGCTGACTATTCTTTTTTGTGTTTTTTTGGTGGCTAAGTAGAAGAGGTTAATATACCAAAACTTAGTGATAGAAAGTTGTTGTATTCTATGTTGGTTTTAGCTTTTTGTGAACTTTGGTGATGATTGTTCTATCAGTTGTTTTTGTTGTGCTCTTTGGTAGTGCTTTCTTTTTGTTAAAGAATTTGCTATAAAGTAGATTACGTACTGCCTCCAGATAATCATATCAAGATATGTGTCTACTTGATAGATTTTTAGTAGTTTGGGTTTGTTTGTTTCTCTCTTGATCAGTAACACTTGACCCAATGAAATTTTGATTTCGGATTTTCTGCCAACCGATTGAATCTAGTCTAAGAAGCATCAAGTTCAGCACCTCTTTTTCTTCTCCATGTTTTTAAGCTCATGGAGTTGAGAGGTTCTAGTCTTTTTTTTTCCTGTTTGTGAGATTTGCACTAATGGTGTTGAGTTCAAGCTCAACCGTCAAAGAGGGTCAAATTTGGATTTATCGGTTAGGCATTTTAGATTCACTAGTCATTCGTTCGGAGCAGAGATGTGACGATTAGAATATCTCCAATGTATTTATTCTATTTTTATTTTAAAATGAAATCATTTCAAAATAGAATTGAGTTATATTCCAATCTTACTCTATTTTAGATTAAAAAAAAAATAAAGTGATGAATATAGTTATTCTATATTTGGAATAATCTTATTTTTATTCCACTTTGAAGTGAGAAGTGTAGTGTGAGAAAATTTATTCCAAATAATAGAGTTTAAACTAAAAAATGGAACGAGATTGTCGTTTTATGAGAGGGTGTCATACTTCGAGCTATTTGCATTTGAGTATATTTTTCAAACTGATGTTTTTTATTTATTGCCTTGAACTATACTTCATAACCTTTTGAGTTCACAATAATAGAGAGTAATTTTTTAGATATATATATATATATATATATATATATATATGTTTGATAAGAGAGAACTTTGCTTGGAACATCAATGGAGGTTTGTTGCAATGTGTGTTGATCTTCACAGTTCCAGAACAAGATCTACAAAAGCAAGCAAACGAGACGATAACTTTTGAGACATAAGTAAAATCGAACAGTGTTCTTTATGTTCAATGTTCTATAAATGATCTTGACTTACACTCTGCGTCAGTCTTGATCCAGTTTTCTCTTTTCCTGTTCGCTTCCGAGATGGAACTTGAAACGAGAAACCCTCCGTTAGGACTCGGGATCTTGAGGATGCAGCTTTGTCTCTCAAATATCTCGTTGTCGTCTCTTGCAGGTGTACAGAGAACAGGATGGACTTTACTTCGGAAGATTTGCGCATTCTATAACCAAAACAAAACAACATTAACTTTCTTCGACCACTCTTTGGGTAAGACTTGAAAATGCTTATAGCTAAAAGACTGAACCTTTCTGAGATCTTTCTTCTTGGGCATATAATCTTCATCATCATCTTCATCATCATTTCTCTTCTTTGAAGAATACCCGTGGAGCTTTTTGAACATCCTTTTAACCAAATCTCGTGTGCCATGTTTCTCCATGGAAACACACTCTCCTTCTACTGACTTTCTTGTCTTGAAGAGGCTTGTAAGTAAACCCTTTTTCTTCTTTACTTCATTGCTTTCCTTTGTATCCTCAGTCGGTAATGGAAAGAGATCATAACCTTGTGAAGGGCATACATATGATCCTGTATTCGATCTCTCCACCTGCTTATTGCGACCATCCTCAGGATATTCCTCTTGAAACTTGTCTAGTTTCTCAGTAATGAGCTTTGCCATCTCTTTTTGTGCTCCTGTTACATCTATTTCTGCAACCGAAGCTGCGAATTTCGGTGTTTCAGGATCTCTACCAAGCGTCCCGATCGCTAGAAATCCGCTGAACCCGTCTTCATCAAACTGGAGTTCCTCATCAGTTTCCGGTGGATTCAGGTCATGAGATGGTCCGGAGAAGGAGAAGGAGAAGGAGTTTGTACGGATGTCTTGGACTTGAGAGGAAACCTGAGCTCTTAGACAACATAAATCACCTGAAATATTTTTTTAATACAATTTAACCAAAAACATATATGTACAACATTGTATGAAGATGAAGATTGAAAGGGTTTTATGTGAGACAAAAGTTTTGTAATATGATTAAACCTTTGAACTCCTTTGATTGGTGTAAGCCATTTCGCTTTATAGTTCGCATCCAACTTAGCAGCTGCAAGAGATAGAATATCAATAAGAAAAGAACATTTTGATTAGACTTGGAAAATTGAAATATGTATAAACTCACCTTCATGTTATTCAATTAATTTTCTTTAGGGTTTTGTCACCTATATATAGCCATATATAGGTGTAGAGATATATGTAAGTCAAAGTTTGAGCTAACTAGAAGGATCCGAGTCTTGTGATTGAGTTTAGAACTACAGTACACGATGTTTCGTTGTTATTGTCCATCTTCTCATGTCGTAATATGTGATTTGGACCATATCAATAATCGTGTGATTTGCATTCTTTACGTGGGAAACGTCTGAAAATGTATTAAGAACGTAAGATGGGACGTTGCAGTATTATGGAAAAGGTTGTTTTCGAGCTAAAAGATGTTATTGATACTAAAGTCTCTCGCAGAGGTAGAGACTGAAGAGAGTCTCCCACTACTTTCGCCCTCTCTTTTGTTCCGACATGTTTGCGAACTTTTCTCACAAACCGCCACGTGTATAATCATATGACATGACATGACATGACATGACACTGTCGTAACTAATTGAGTTATCATTCTTGCGTGCTTTTTTCCTCCACAAGGAAAGTGATAGATATCTTCAAATGGAGATGTTTTCCATCTTTTAGTAAAAGGCTTGCAAGCAATGGAAGTCTCTAGTTCTGCGAGAGAGTCCCACTTGCCGCCGAGTTTTTGTCCTGGCCTTGCCACATCACCGACATTGGCTAGATATTTTTCTTCTCTTTTTCAGTGCAAATGGCTAGAAACTATGTGTAGAATTTTAAGGGAAAATGATAGATATATGACCCAAGATAAGTTCGCCCTAGAGAATCCTCTCTCAGGCCCGAACCCCAAGGTGCCGCCGCCGGGCGTTAAAGATGAACCTCCTCCTCCGACGTGCACCTGACGAGCTCTCCTCTTGAGCAGCTCTGTCCTCTCTCTCTCGGGTGAATCCAAGCTCTCCAAAGAACTTTCTCCTCATCTTTCGTCGTTCATCGGCGAGACCTTCTCAGATTTTTCATCTCTCAGGCGGGACTCACCATGATGTTTGTGGCGATTCCGCAAGCTAATCAGCTACGGCAAGGGTCCTCTCCGCTGGAGCAGCCAGATCGGAGGTCATCTCCTCCTCACATGTTGGTGATTTTTTCTCCGATGAAGCTACGCCTCCCACATCCCCCAAAACCGCCAGATCCGCCGGATCCTCCGGACCCGCACTCTCCGATGAAGGTACTGTCCATCGCGCAGAGAGATTCATCTCTCAAGTCTCCGTCACTCTGTTATCGAGATCCAATCTCAGATTCGTTTTTCTTCTCATCTCTCGGCAAAGTATATGTGTCTTGTTTCCGGTGGATAGGCTCCAGCCTCGAAGCCGACGAAATCTCTCGCCTCCGGCATGCCGTCAGATCTGACCTCTTCTCGGGTTATCTCCGAAGATCGCTATCTCCCTCTCCTGGGTCGCGTTTAAGCTTCCCCCGTTTCAAGATTTGAACCTCTATTCGCCAGAGCCTCACCTCTGCCGGATCTTGCCCAACCAGAAGCCTCTGTCACCGGTTGTCACATGCTTCCTTCCTCACCGGCGAACCTCCTCCCCATCCAGCCGTGAAACTGCAGTCAACCTCGCACCACAAACCTCGGCAGTCCGGTCAGACTGTAAATCAGGGCCTGAATCTAAAGCTTCATAAAATGGGCCTTGTACTCATCCTAAGCCCAATCTCAAGTACTAGTAGCTTCGCTTTCCGTCAAACCAGCAAGGGTGCATCTCACACAGTTCTTTATCATAAGGCGTTTTCACTTTCCTCCTTAGCCTGGGAGAGATCATTTCCATCCTCCTCTCATTTATGGGAGAGAACATTTCAATCTTTTTTCCTTTATCGGAAAAGATTGGTTTCATCCTCCTCTTGCAATGAGGAGGGATACTTCAATTCATTTACTGTTTTGCTATCTTTTTCTAAAGATGCAAGTGGATTTGACTTTGGGGCTATTTCCATAAGTAAGAATTGGTTTTCAAAATCACCATATAATGTGATTAGTTCTATTGAGTTCGGTTTTACCGTGAATCTCATCTCGACGCATTTGAACATTGTTTCATTTTCGCTGTCATTCTCTTTTGAGAAGCTATCTTTGTTAACTTTTCTTATCTTTAAAGCTTATTGTTGTATTCAAAGAGGATGGATAATTCCCTCTGTTTATTGTATGGTTGAAGTTTAATATTAAAATGAGTTTGTGACCAAAAAAAAAAAATATGACCCAAGATAATCTTTCAAAAACCAATAGACAACAATGAATTGGTTACAATGTTTACAAAAAAAATTACAACCATCGTCCTGTCGTAACTACAGTCGCTACATCAATAACAAGAAGAACATCTAGATTTCGGTTTGATAAACGACTTTTAGAAGTCCCAGGCTTTAAAAGTTATGTACAAAAAGGGTGGAATGCACGTAATATAACAAATGAGGCCAATATCAATGATCGAATTCGAGATTGTCGTAAAGAAATTGCAATATGCCGGCGTCATTCAAGCTTAAACTCAGCAAAGAGAATCAAAAGTTTAGAAGCAGAACTTGAATTTATTTTGTCCTTAAGAGGCACTACTCCTGAAGATATTACAAATATACAAACTGAACTAGCAAAAGCTTATAGAGATGAAGATACATATTGGTGCTTACGTAGTCGAAACACATGGGTACTTAAAGGAGATCGACAAACAAAATTTTTTCAAGCTTGTACAAAGGAACGTATATCACGTAACCGAATGTTATCAATTGAAGACACTGAAGGAAACGTTTATAGAGGGGACACAAGTATAGGTCTTCACGCTGAAGAATTCTTCACAAATATTTATCAAAGCTCAATCACTAACCCTACAACAACTATCTTCAATGATTTCCTACCTACGGTTACAATGGACATGAATGTTCAACTCACGAGAGAGATTACAATGCAAGAAGTTCATAATTCTATTAAATCCATTGGCTCGGACAAAGCTCCGGGTCCAGATGGTTTTACAGCTCGTTTTTACCAACATTGTTGGGATATTGTTGGTCAAGATGTTTTCGAAGAAGTAAAACGCTTTTTCAACACAACTCACATGCAACGTGAAACTAATCATACAAACCTATGTCTTATTCCAAAAATTAATAACCCAACGACTCTTATGGAATACCGACCTATAGGTCTTTGTAACGTACTTTACAAGATCATTTCAAAAATCTTAGTAAATAGACTAAAACCTTTCTTAAACGACATTGTTTCTGAAAATCAATCGGCTTTTATTCCTGGTCGATTAATCACTGATAACATCTTGATCGCTCACGAACTCATGCACTCCCTCAAATCCAGAAATCGTGTTTCAAAAACATATATGGCGATTAAAACAGATATCTCAAAGGCATATGACAAAATAGAATGGTGTTTCTTGGAAAACACAATGCGAGCTTTTGGTTTTGCTGAAATATGGATTCAGTGGATCATGGCATCTGTAACTACAGTAGAATATTCAGTTCTGGTTAATGGAAACCCCCATGGTAATATAAAACCAAGTCGTGGACTAAGACAAGGTGATCCTTTATCACCGTACTTATATATATTGTGTGCTGATGTACTTAGTCACTTAATAGAAGCTAAATCACAAATGGGAAAAATCAAAGGCATTAAGATAGGCAATGGGGCTCCAGCGATTATCCATCTATTTTTTGCAGATGATTTGTTATTCTTTTGCCAAGCAAACTCAAAAAATTGCTCCACGCTTTTCAATATCTTTAAAGAATACGAACTTTGTTCGGGGCAACAAATTAATCAATGCAAGTCGACCATCACATTTGGATCACGAATACAAGAAAACACCCGGAGTATACTACAAAATATTCTCGGAATTGATAGTGTGGATGGCTGCGGAAAATACTTAGGTCTTCCCGAACTTTTTGGGCGAAAGAAGAAAGACATGTTCCAATCAATAAAGGACAAAGTTACTAGCATAACATCATCTTGGAAGGGTAATTACCTATCACATGCAGGAAAAGAGATTTTAATCAAATCAGTTGGACTATCTATGCCAGTTTACTCAATGTCATGTTTCAAATTACCTTTATCCGTCACTGATGACATAAGTTCTCTTCTAATGCGTTTTTGGTGGGAAAAGAGTGATGGCTCTAAAGGAATTCCATGGATTGCTTGGAAAAGACTACAACTATCAAAACAAGATGGTGGTTTAGGATTTCGTGACCTTCCTATTTTCAACGATGCTTTACTTGCGAAACAAGCATGGAGACTACACGAACAACCAAACTGTTTACTAGCTAGATTGTTAAAAGCTCGGTACTACAAAGACATCACAATTATGGAAGCAAAAGAAAGACCAAATCAGTCTTATGGGTGGAAATCGATTATGACAGGACTCCAAGTTATAAAATCGGGAACAAGACATATTATCGGAGATGGATTATCTACTAACATTTTCCAAGATAACTGGATTCCGAATCATGGGAATATCTCAATCTCTAATAACTCAAATATACCTGTTTCTCTGGTAAATGACATAATCATCAGGACCAACTCAACTCAGAAATGGAACACGATACTTATGGAAAACATATTTAGTCCGGATACCGTGGAGAATATTAAATCAATCTATTTACCGCAGCACAAAAAACCGGATCGTATCGTCTGGAACTACACTCAATCTGGGGACTATACAGTTAAAAGCGGATATTGGCTAACCTTCCATAATCATTTACATACACATATGGTGATTCAACCTCCTTACGGCGACATTGATACAAAACTCAAAATATGGAAACTTAATATCATCCCTAAACTAAAGCATTTCCTCTGGCGAATTGTATCGAGAGCAATTGGTTCTTCAACTAGATTAACAACCCGTGGTTTAAATATAGACCCGTTATGTCAACGCTGTTGCAATGAACCAGAAACTTTAAGCCACCTGTTCTTCAATTGTCCATTATCTCTACAAACATGGAGGTCCTCTCCATCAATATGGCTACCTCCTCAATCAACTGATGACTATTGTGATGATCAGATCACGGCATTAATCACCTTACAAGAAGACCCCAATATTGATGATTTTAATAAATTCCTACCTCTCTGGATCCTTTGGCGAATTTGGAAATCTAGATGCAAATTTATATTTGACAAACATGCTTTTTCTCCACAACGTATTCAGCATGAGGCAATTGGTGATGTCAATGAATGGATATCTACTATTACTAATGTGCACACGACAAATGCAAATGACCAAACTGCTCCTAGCATCAGCAATCATAATGCTTCCAAATTTTGGTTAAAACCACCTCACAACACAATTAAGTGTAATTTTGACACAAGCTTTTGCTTAACATCTAAAGAAACAAAAGCTGGATGGATAGCTAGAGACAATGAAGGGAAAGCAATCTTTTGGGGATCAGCTTTATTAGGAACTTCTTCCACGGCTCTTGAAGGTGAAGCCAAATCCTTACTTATTGCTCTTCAACATGCCTGGTGTATGGGTCTTGAAACAATTATTTTTGAAGGAGACTCGAAAACCCTCATAGATCATCTACTAGGGATCACCCATACGAGCAGTATTGAAACTATTGCACATGACATTCTCTGCTGGAGCCTTAAATTCAAAAAATGCACCTTTTTATTTACTTATCGAGAATCAAATGTCCCTGCCCACCTTTTGGCAAAACACGGACTCTCAAATTCTATTTTTCATAGTTCGCGAATGTATCCTCCTTTATGGTTGTATAATGCTCTGTATTCAGACAATGTAAACACTTTCGAAAGTTAATAAAATTTATATTTTGACGAAAAAAAAAAGAATTGGTTACAATGTAAATATATAATAAAATTTTCATATCTTTAATATTAAACAAGGAAACAAGAAGCAAACTTACAAGTTACAAGTTACAACATTGTACTTTGTGTGTAGTAATCAAAAAAGAAGAAAGAACTATTACAATGTAAGCTTTTTAAGATCTTTCTTCTTCTTATATATCTTTCTGATCGATACACATGTGGATTGGTTTGTTCCGTAAGCTCAGTTATCATCGCACTATTGCACATGCGAAAACCGATTCCTTCTTGGTCCCATTTTGATCTTGTATTTTATTTTAATTTATTTTATTGTTGTTGTAGGTTTGCGAAGTTTAGGGTAACACCAAGACTTGTGATTGCTGACTGTATATGCTAACACGTTTTCAATCACTGAGGTTGATCGTAAATAAATTGAGGTCCACAACTAGAAGTATAGAATCGATACAAACATATGTTTGGAAGATAGTGAAAATATATCGGTTATAACTTATAACATCACACATAATACATACTTATATTACAACACAAATGGAGGTTTAAAGTATGACACTAGATATTTTACAAAACGATCAATGCGTTCACATTTAAGAAGCTACATATCTTCTTCTTCTTTTATCTAAGGAATGTCATCTATTTACACCGTGTCATAGAACTCTTATACATGGGTTTCTGAGTCATTGAAGTTCTTCAATCGACTTGATAGTTTTCTTAAAAAACGTGGGATCTGGAACCAAAACTGAAACAAATTTGTGGAGACCAGACGGTTTATACCACATTTTTGAATATTTCATTTTTTATTGGACTAACTATATGTAAAATTAATGTGCAAACTCAAATTTAAAAAAAAAATTATTACGTGGGGCTACACAAATAAAAAAATGTATGACACAAGAATATGACGTACGTAGTAAAGGCAATGGTTTGAGAATTTATTTTATTTTTTAACTAAAGAAAAAAGAAAGTGTATAGGCATGTTCGGCATGAAGACGCTGCAACAACATAAAGAACTGCCATAGCTATGATTTTCTTTGTTTAGCCGCAGCGGCAGATTTCCGGTGACAAAATGGAGAGTTTTAAGTTGCTGCAAAACAGCAGCACTGTTTCCAGAGCTGCGGTCATCTTCCGCGTCTATTTTTCTCCTACTCCAGTGTTCTGTATTTTTTGTTGGCGTTATTTTTTTCCGAACAGGCCTATATATCATTGTTTAAGAGCTGCACAAGAAAATAAAAGTTTTTGGGTTTGTGAGCGAATAAAGGAAAATAACACAACTACCATTGTGTAGTTTAGCCTTCTTTTTTGTCGTCGAGTTTAGCCTTGTATAGATTGAATTTTGATCAGTGGTAAAATCATTATGGTGACGTATAAACCGGTCTGGTTTAAAAAGAAGTCATTATATATTAGTAAAATAATTTTTAATAATTTTTTTTGGATATCTATACTATTAAAACAGAAATATAAAATAGAAAATGTCAATAATTATCTATGTAATTACAAGATTTGCCATTGAATTTATTTGTTACTTTGCAAAATTTATTAAGGACACAAATTTTTGTCAAAACTTTCCTAAAATCATGTTAATATCAAAACAATATCAACATTAAAAGCCAAATCCGAAAATAAATCAACATTAATATCTATTTTGATTTTTGTATCTAAATTAATTCAATCTAATTGTATAATATATTATAAGCTTTTCTATCAACGAATATAATATAACTAAATCCTACTCCCTCTGTTTCTCAATATAAGAGGTTTTGGGTAAAAACACGCATATTAAGAAATTTATTGGTTTGTACAAAGTACTTTTAAAAAGTTAATTAAAAATAAATTCAGCCAATCATAAAAGAGACTGTGTAATATATATGATTATAAAACATTAAATACATTTAAAGTTTGCATTGAAAAGTGAAAACCTCTTATATTTTGAAACAAAAACAAATCTCTAAAACCTCCTATATTGAGAAACGGAGGGAGTATAAAATAGCATTGTAACAAAATTTCAGAATATACTCATTAATTTAAAATTTTGAACCTTCTTTAACAAGCTATATACGATTAGTTTTTTTTTTATAACAAAAATTCTTTAATTGTTAAGAAGTGCCAATGATATTTTAGGTAATCGTAATACTACTTCAAATACGATTTTGTTTGGCTTACAGCTTGTAAAATGATGGTTGGTATTACCAATGTTGAATTGTTTCTCAGGATCGTGACCTCATTTGCCAAGGTAAAAAGTTTATTAATTTCTAGATTTATGAGTTTTCGTTTAAATATACAGATCTTGGAAAAGTTATTCTTTTACTAGAATTTGGTGGTCTTCCCCAGTGGGCTATCATTGGTATGTATTAAAAATGAATTTTCATATTATAAATTTTTATTGGAAGCCAAAAATTATATTTTCATTCAACAATTCCGCTGAATTACAGGCAATACATTTTCAGTTGGATGCACATTAGACTCGGACAATATTCACCACAAGGTAAACAAATATAAGTTTGATTCTAACGTATATGATGAATAAGTGGTGTTAATTCACATATATTTACCATTATTGGAAAAACAAACTTATAGATAGAGCTTTGAGCGCTAGAGAGAGAATACTCTAGAGAGAGAGAGAGAGCCTCCAAATCCGGATCTGGTTTTTCCTTTCTGCCGTTCGGCCTCATCGCCGGCGGTGTGAGAGGGAGTTTGTTTTCTTTTCTTTTTTTTCTTTCCTTCTTCGCCCTGCTCTTCATCTGAGGATTGGAGACGACCGGTGCTTTAGATGTGGCCGGCGACCCTCGGAAGCGGCGATGTGGTGGTCTCGCGGTGGTGCGTGGTTTCGGCGCATGCAGAACCGGATCCGTGAGGACCGGATCTGGGGATGTGTTCTCTCGCCTTCTCCTCTGTTTCCTGTGTAGATACCTGGCGGTGGTAGGGCTTCTGGTCCAGCGGCGGTGTTGTGGTGATTAGCCCGGTTGTAGACGAGGCGTAGGAGCTGGCTCTGAGACTCTTCTCGTGGGTTGCGGTGGCTTTGAGGACGGCGGCGAACCTATCTCGGAGTCTCTCGGAGCTGGCGGAAGCTTCCGGTGGTGAGGCGTGGTTGGTCTTTTCTCCCACTTACTCCGGCGTGTCTGTAATTTCTGCATCTTAAGCTCCTCTTCATGCGTTCTTCCTCCTTCTTTTCTCGTCTCCGGCTGGTCCTTTCTCCTCGGCGGCGTAAGGTGAGCGACAGAGGCGTGGCTTTTTCTTTTCTCCCACTCCGTTTCTTTGCCTTGGTTGGCCCTTCCTCTAGCTCCGGTGTTGCAGAGTTTCTCTCGGAGGTCGTCAAGGAAGCTGTGCGGCGAGCGCTTCAGTCGACGTGGTGGTGCGGCTCAGGCGGCTATTCCGGCTAGCGTTTTGGCGGCGGCTCCTCTTTTGAGGTCTAGGGTTTCGGCCCATTTTCTGATTCAAGCCCATTTGGGATTTGTAGTGGGCTTTTGTTTTATTTGTTTTGTTTCTTTGCTTGTATCAAAAAAAAAAAAAATTTATCTATTATAATATATGAACACCCTTTATCAAAAAAAAAAAAAAAAAAATATTTACCATTATTGTAGTGTAGTATTTCAAAGAAAATCCTGATAATTCACATATACTAGTGGTATACACCTCCGCGCACGCGCGGGGGTTTGGGTGGTGTAGTGTTTTCATGCAAGTTATTTCTTTTTTTTTTACTTTTGCATATAATATTTGGACGTATTTTATATTGGCGGTGAAGGAGGCTCAACAGAGATCAACATTAACACTTTTTTTTTCATCAAAGATTCAAACCAAATAAGTTACTCACATAATGAGGATGCAAAGGCCTATTCTTTTAATGTTATACCGGTCTACCATTCTTCCCCACTCAGAAATAATCTTCTAAGTTGATTCTTATTTTGTTGTATCTTCATCTTCTGTGTTTACCTCCCCAATCTAATCGCAAAAGGGCTAAAAACTTCTAGATTTAAGCCTAAAAGGAATTCATGTTTGGTCTCCTGTTCTACACCCATAAAATACATAGCTATTGAGTGAAATATAAAATACACATATTTTCAACGGTCTAGAAAAAGAAAAGAAAAACATTTGAATCGGTTTTCTTGTTACTCATTGTTTTTCCCTTTGCTGGCTCCAGAGTTTATTCTCTGTTTCCTTTTATTTCCTGCGAGATAAGCTCATTAATAGCAAACTCATTCATTTCTGTTTTCACTTTAGATTCTAACTGGATATGAAATCTTACCAATGGAACTTAAACGTATCTTTCCACATTCCTTTCTTTTATAAATTGGCTACTATTTTGTCAACTCGAATAATAATCTCAGAGAATATGATACCTACTTCAGGATGTCAACACTCCTCAATCAACCTGCAATTAAGTAATACAAACAGATTTAGGAAATGTCACTTCTTCTTCTTCGTGCATAGGCCGTATATAATTCTTTGACAAAGCATATATTTTAGATCTTACTCTTTCATATCTAGAGGGTAACTTCTTGACTTAGTCTTGAAAACTGGTCTCTTTCCTTCTTAGCATATCATTTTTGCAACTTTTTAAGGTGGTCTCGGGTGAAACTCTGTTATCTGACCACACACAAACACACACACACACACACACACACACACACACACACACACACACACACACACAGACAAACACACACACACATATGAAAGAAACACAAGACATAAGAAATAACCGAGCAAGATGAGGATATGCACCTCATATAAAATGACACCAAATGAGCGTGCATCGACCCTTCTCAGAATCATCCACGGCTTCGTCTAAAGACGTTCTCCGAACTTCCTTCCTTCGAGTGTAGGCTGTTTCGGAAACCAAACACAGAAATATCATCAACTCACACACACATATAGACGGCTAAAGCTGGATGTATACTTGTGCCATCGCATCATCAATGTCAGGCACCTGCATTCACTCATAAAATTTATCAGACAGAGCCCTTGAAACCTCTCAGTGAGAGTTGTGTCAAAGATAATGAAAGATTGGTCATTTTACCTTGACCTGCTCGGTTTTCTCTTTTGCCAGTACTGTTCCAAGCATCTCTCTCGAGATAAATTTGACATTATAATCAAATCGAGACAAAGAAAAAAATCAGACCCATGCAAAGTACAATAAAGTAATCTAAGCAAAGCAAACTAACCTCTTTCAGATAAGAGTGCATATTTGGTGTTGACTCATGAAAATCAGGTCTCTAAAGATAGCTGGATCCCCACCCCATACTGCAAGAAACCGAGAAAGTTAAATCCAAATACTTGAATATCCATGATGAGTTAATTTAACCGTTGAAGTTTCATACTTTGCTTAATTTGATCCGCATTGCCAAAGTATCTCTCTTGATCGTTCCCATCATTATCCGATATTCTCGATCTGTTTGCTGAGAGAACATCTCAATCACTTTGTCTATTTTCATCTTCACCCGTCTCTTCAAAATCCGTTTGTATAGCTTCTCGTGATGTGTCTCTCTTCCATGCTTTTACCCATTTCAGAATAAAAAGCCATTGGACCTTCTTTTACTAATCTTTGTCGCTCAGCTTGCAGCCTGAGAGAATGAAAGCTCAAATTTTAAATACTGAAGAATCCTAATAAAAAAAATTTGAACTCGAAAGTGGTCAGATTAATTTATACCTCTCTTCCTTGAAAATATGCCGTCTTGCTCTATAAAGAGAAGTTTCTGTGAGTGTCGGTTCTTTGCCGTAGAGTTTCACTTCTCCTGCTTGTGCCATTGCCTTGAGAAAAATCTGCAACAGGAAAAAAAACACGATCAAACATTAGGAGAAAACATACGGAAACTTTGGTCTCTGAAGACCCATTGTTTTAAACTCTTCACAAGTGTCTTTAAGCGTCTTTGGGTTTTGGGGATTTAATCCCATTATTAATTTTATTCTTGCCTTCGAAGGATCTGTTAATTCCGTTGTGTATTGCCCTGCAGACGGCAAGGGCTTTGATGCTCCGTTCGAAGCAATCCAAAATCAAACGGTCAATCGGAGATCTGGAGATCTGAGAACGGTGGTTAATCGTGCATCCCTGCAGATTTCTCCTTACCAAAACCTCTACAAAGCGGAGAGCAAAAGCGTTTGATCTGACAATAAGACCAAGCTACACCCTTCATGCTGTGAAAAAAAACTCATCCCAGAAGAAAGAGACCGGCCAGCAATAGAGAAGAATCGATTAGTAAGAGAGGAGAATAAATTCAAAGCAAAAATAGTCGAAACAAAAACGAACAAACAAAAAGATATTCAATCAAAGTCGGGAATATAAACAGAGTTGATTCCTGTTACGAAATCCCTTCGTGGTCTCACCTGTTTTAGTTCCCTTCGTCTTCTACTGTCTTGATTACATTCGGTGAACACCGTTTTAAATCAACTTCGATTGATTTTAAGAAGAAAGGAAAAAAAGATCCACGTAAGCATGAAAAAATTGATGACGTGTCTTCTTGAGAGGAGAGTAAAAAAGTCCCTAATTATATATATGATTTACCATTATAGATACCGTTCCTTTTATGGCACGTATTTAAATGTCAACCATATATTTTTATATGGTTTTCAGTAAATTGATACATACTCCCTCCGTTTCATAAATAGTGTCGTTCTAGCATTTTCACACAAATTAAGAAACATATTAAAAATTCTATTGTACCCTTATTAATTATCTTTGACTATTAGCATTCTTATTTTTCATTGGTTAATATTAAGGTTAAAGTGGGTAACTTATGTCAAAAGTTGCATTGGAAATATAAAACGACACTTATTTTGAAACGAAAAAATAACTCTAAAACGACACTTATTGTGAAACGGAGGGAGTATATGAGATACTTTTTTATTACTAACATTCTAATAAATAATCATGCATCATTGGACAAGACGGGATCATACACACACTTAATGAACGACGAAGACATGGAGGATCTCAAGTGGCTCCATGTATTTAAGTAAACTTTTGCAGTTCAAGATGGATGGGTTGCAAAGATCCATTATTGATGGACAAAGTTGCTTTAGATACTCTATATTAGCGTGAGTATTTCCTTTCACAACCACAAAATAGTTTATGCCATTATATCTCCCTAAAATAATAAAACTCATTGATGGTAAAATTCAAAACAAAATCTGAGTGATATCCTGATACACACAAATTTAATATCAAAATCGCTAAATATTTAGTACTCTCTAACTACTATTTAAAATAGATTTATTGACTTAAAACAAAGTGTAATCTTGAGCAATATTAAGATGTGTAAACCTAGGGATATTAAAATGGACTAATAACTAGCAGCTCTAAATAGGTTTAAAGGGAAATGAAAAGATTACCATGAATTTTGTATCAAAATAAAAAATTAATATTCAACAAAATTTTAAACTATTTTTTTCTTCCATATTTTCACACTTGCATACTTTGATATTAAATTTATAATAGAAAATTTAATTTTATGTATTTATGAAATTTTATATATAAAAAATTATAAACGGGTCTAAACGGGCATTAAATTTTAAAATAAAATAAAACTTATAAATGAGCCTAAACGGGTGTAAACCGGTATGTGTTACTTTTAACGAGTTTAAACGGGCGAGTTGAAAAGGTCTTAAATATAAACGGGTCGAAAAGGGTTGCATCCACCCATTTTAACATTTGTGTAGTACCCAAATAAAAATTTTAAAAATAAAATGTTTTACTTAAATAATTTTATTATGAAGAAAAATTGTCCCGCGCGCTGACGCGCGGATCAAAATCTAGTGGCAAATTCTTTTTAAATATGAGTTTCCAAATGTTGTATTCTGGTCTAGGGGAAAATATGAACGCCCATAACTTTCACATAATTTCAACAAAAAAAAAAGTTAAAGATTTTTTTCTAAAAAGATTTCTTTGTTTGGGTCTGTATTAGTAGAAGTAGATTAAAATTAAAGGTCTCACAAATTAGAGAAATAAAAACAAGAAATATAACGGACCACTATATTCATAATTTATAACAAGATAAAAACTTCATGAACATTTAACAAAACAAAAAAAAGAATCCGACAAATCCAAGCAGATTCAATCCAAAATAATGTAAGAAAATATACATCTTGATACATAACAATATTCAATTTAAGAATAATAATCTGTTCGAAATATGTAAACATACTATTCTTTTTTTTTTTTTTCGCTGAACTGATAGTTATTGATTTGAATCAAAGTAATCCTTTTGGAAGGATGTAGTTATTACATTTGGAATGTAAGAGAAAACTATATATGAATTCCAATTTGGAAAGTTATTCGTAGCAAGGATGTGAGCAACTCTATTTGTAGATCTTGGGGACCATTGAATGGATGAATTCTCAAACTTGTTTAGCCATATATGTGCTTCTCAGATATAGTTACTCAGTCTCAGTCTGTAATTTTTTGTCTCCTTTCTCATCAGCTGTACGAGTTGAAGACAATCACTTTGGAATATGATGTGCTTGAACCCTTTACTCCAGTAGTTCTGCATTGCAGTTATGAAAGGCCTGGAACTCGCATTCTAATGCGTCATTTGTGTTGGAGGAGGTAGCTTGTCCTGCACTAATAAAGCATCACACTATTCTATTATTCCATTAGTTACCACTTTCAAATTATCACATGAACTGTAACTTGGATTTAAAGAAGAAAAAAAGAGCTGCAGCTTGGGATAAACTTGAGCCCGGCCCGGCCCAAAAATAAGTTTGAGCCCAAGAAACAAAATTGTATAGAATGACAAAAAAAAAATATTATAGCGTCATGAACGAGGAACCAAGAAAAGATCAAAATACATATACAAAAAAATTATCGGTTGATAAAAAAAAATATCGTTTTTTTTAATATCGTTTAGTCTCGTAATCTCCTACAAACCCATAATCAGTTTTTATATAATTTAATTTAAAAATTAATCTTCAGTACCAAAAGAGGTTTAAACCCATGATAAAAAAGAACCAACTTCTTTGTATTACCACTAGGCCACCACACATTTAGTAAAAAAATTTATCGTTTCAATGTACAATAACGTAACAGATAAAAATGAAGCAACTCTTCAATTCTCAAGCGGTTTTCAAAGCGAACATTCAACTTCCTTTTCTCTAGTAACTTTTCGGCTGACATCGGCGACCGTGCTCCTTGTTAACTTTCTCTTATTTAATTTAGGTGTTAGAGATGAACCCTTCTATTGGGATTCTTAATTAGTTTTTTATTATTATTTTTTTGATAGATGAAAAAAAAATTGAAAAAAAAAAAAAAGGAAAGAGCCAATAAGAAGCTGCCACGTCAGCATGAATAGTTAAGGATCGGTTCTTAACTAAGGATCGGTTCTTAGATGAGTTCTTAAAAATAATATTTTTTTTTAATAGTTCCGTTTAAGAATTCGCGCCAAGAACCCCTCTAAAACCATGGATATACATGGTCTTATCCAAATTAAACTTTCAACATCTTATGATAGTTTTATATTTTTAAGAGTTGCTCGACAAACAGGTGGCAAACAAAATGAACAATATTATATTACTACATAAAATATACTATATAAAAGAATAATAATGAAATCTAAAAATAAAAAACAAACCCTCGTGGATGATTCCTAGTGGAATAGCATGATAATTCCATTAATTCCACTCAAAAACAAAAGTCAAAGAAAATATTCCTCGACAGTTTTGATGAGGAAGGAATAAGATTTTTTTTTCACTGAAAGAATTACCATTAATTATATGGAGGTAAAATACATGTTCGGATACAAAGATCGAATACGGAGATAATTAAGACAAAGCCGACTATCTCACATGATACCGGAGCCAAGAGCCACAACTGGAAGACAAAAGAAAAACAACAAACAACCAAAACACATAACATAGCTAAATAGATTAAGCTATCACCGACTACAAAGCAGCACAAGGCAGATCGAGAACAAGCAGACTAGACAACGAAGAGGCAGTGACCACAAAGCAGCAAGAGAGAAAAGGAGCGTAACATCCGAAGCCGAGATTATTGAAGTTGACCCACCAACACTCATTATATTTCTCCACCATTAGGAGCCACGAGCAGGTCGAATGCAGACCGAACCAAAGAAGACGAAGGACCAAACCGTTTACCATTCGTCACCGAACGACCAGATGCGAAGAAGGCCGAAGCCCAATTCCTTAAGGTTGAGCCGGAGAACCCTTGCCAAGGGTAGGAGACCAGAGGCAGAAGATAAGAAAGAGAATCACCGGAACTATACCGATGCAACCAACCGAAAGGAAAAGCACACTCTCGAACCCAAGAAGAATTACCACCTAAAGCCTAAAACCCTAAAAACACCACATCCACGGAATGAAGAAACCCATCCACAAAGTTGCACCTCTAGCAACACATCTGACCATGCCAACCACCCATCCGAAGCCAACTCACACTATCTAACTAAACCCAACACTAACCAACCAGAGAACAAAAACTAAGCTATAAACCGGTCTTAACCTTTACAAACCGGCTAAAATCGCAAGCAAAAACAATCCTGCTAGACCCGTCACCTACCAAGGACATAACGCAAGCGACATACCACAGTTAAGGGTCGTAGATAGAGGAGAGCCATGCTCGTCACCACCTCACAGAGACTGCAGCAACCGGAAGCGCCATGACGCCAGCAGACCGAGTCACACACCGTCGCACCAAGGAGAACAAGGGTGGAGATAATACTCACCGGCACTGAAACAGGGGATCACCGGCGAACCAAAACCACCGATAAGAAGCGAAATCCGGAGCCCACCTGAACTCCGAGAGACACCATCGGCGAAGCTAACGCGGGCTAAGCAGAACGAACACATGTGCGGCCACCACGGGAGGGACATGACGACGATTCGCCGGCAAGCCAAGGAGACAAAAGAAACGACGCAAGAGACAGACGCAAGGGCCTGTCCCGGCGGCCGGCGAGAAGCGCCACTGCCGCCGGAGAGGATACAGAGCAGGCGAAACAGCGGCTTTGCTTACCTCGGGACTCGAGTTAAGGAGAAAAGAAAATTAGGGTGAACTGCTTGGAATAAGATATATTTATTCAATTTTTCTTCGTATCTCATTTCTTTTATCTCATTCATTATTATTCCATTAATTTCATGTTATGTTTACTATTTATAGTCTTAGGTTCATTTTTCAATTATTTAATAACTCCCTCCGTATTTCAAAGATTGATGTTTTAGATTTTTGATTTGTTTCAAAAAGATTGATGTTTTAGACTTCAATCAATGCATTTTATTTAAAATTTTATATATAATTTAACATATAAAAATATTAGTGGTGGAATATTTATTGGAAAACCAAAATAAAGTAAAAAATAAACAATAAAAACAAGCATTTATTGTTTCTTAATATGTGTGAAAAACTCAAAACATCAATCTATGAAATAAAAAGGGAGTAAAAATTTAAACCAAAATGCATGGTAGTTAATTGGAAATAAGCCCAATTATGTAATCATTAAATGTATGGTAGTTGATGTGAAATTCTGGGTTGTATATTTAATTAGTTGGCTTAAATTTTCTCTCAAAAAAGAGTTGGCAAATTGGCATAATGAAATTAATCTTAAATTTTTTTTAAGAAACTGTAAAATTGTAGTAATGATGAAATTGCACCACCCCCATCTCAATTTAAATTTACTATAATTGGGGCACGATTGGTGGAGATAATTGTGGGACACTCTTGAAATTGAGCAATATCGAAAATTTTAAATCATTGAGGAAGAAAATATATAGTTTAAATGAAAATAATGGTGAGGAGGTAACCATAAATAAAGGATAGGGACTTGGTGGGTTGAATAAATTGGATGAAGAATATCTTGATTGATACAGACCCACTGAATTCTACCAATTTTGAATTGAATATTAAATCAGAAAGTATAATTATATGTGACGCACTTAGACCATGTACAACCATGAACCTCTCTTGGGGTTCTTAAAATTTTTTTTAATTTTTTTTTTTTTTTTGGAAAGTAAAAAAAAAAAAAGGAACGAATAGAATCATAACACGTGGTATGAACAGTGCAAGATCCGATCCTTAGCTAAGAATTTTTGGAGCTGGAGTTCTTAACTATTTGGTGGGGCCCACAATATTTTATAATTTTTTTTTAAAAACCCCACCTTAAGAAACCGTGTTGTATATGCTCTGAGCGTTAGAGATTAGCCATTTTCTCCAGTCTTTTGTGTATAGCTATTCACATGGAAAAAATGGAATGGTCAAGTTATAAATATATATGGTTCTCCTTGCAGTATTTTAAAACTTTTAGTTTAAAACATATCCTTTGTATTGTTAACTTCCTAGCAGATTTTCTTGCGAAAAAGCATGTATTCGGAATATACTTTTTTCTATGTAAGTTAGAGCTTCGATAAAGGAAATTCTGAAAAAGCATAGACGAAACCTCTCCCTATTGTATTTGGAGATGGAAACTTGTTAGTAGGCTATGAAAACAATCCTTACGAGCGACACATCTTGTCATCATTTTAAGACGAAAAACGGTAGTTGATTATTCATATATATTGGACTACCATTTGAACTTAACAATGTGAGATGGAGCCGTCTCGATTTTCACTCTTCCACAACCTAACTGGGTCGAGTGAAGGATGCAAAACTAGAACATTCACCCCATTTGAATGAATATTATATATAGTTTTAGATGGTCGCCATACAGCTGCTAACTTCCATTGTAAAATCACTTACTATGAAGTCTTTTGACCAAAAAATAAAAATAAATATGAAGTCTCACGATCAGCAGTGGAAGGTCGACTGATTCATGTTTTTTCGTTAACTTCATCCTCATTTAAATTGTAAAATATCAGTATATTGTACGACGAACAAAAAAAACTCAAAAATCATCTAAGGAAAAAAAAAAGATAAAGCAATTGAGAATTGAAGAAAAAAGGGTTGTGTTGGGCCCTAGTGTGTCTCCTGCTTTGGGAGCATAATTCAATCCAAAATTTTACATGCACCAACTCTCAAATTCCATATTTACTTTACTCCACCTGTCCACCAACAATGAACTATGCCGACTATTAGTTAGTTGTTAGCTCATGTTATAAAAAATATATACTTATAAATACATCAATGGTTCGGAATAATAAATATCCCACATGATCAATAAGGTGACAAAAAAAATTAGTAAAGTGAAAGATTTACCTAATTACCATCAGCGACCAATCAACGAAAAATTATAAATTTGTAACGACTATAGAATGATCTATTTACCACCTCTGTAAATTTTATGCATGGTTTTACAAATAATTTATATAGATTTACCACTTTTCAGTTGGTCCTAGTGTTCACCTCTTGGGTCAGCTGGTTAGCTAGTGTCACTAGCTGATTGGTTGGCGGTTACCAGCCAAAGGGCACAAGTGGTTGGCAACCATTCACCAACCATTTGCACCCCTTTGCTTAATGGGTGGTTATGGAATTTATTTCCTATAAATAAAGGGACCAAGGCACGAAATGGGGGACATCTCTACACCTTCTCCACACCATTCATAAATCATAAACAGGAGAGAAATCTCAGAATCTATGAAGGGAAAATCGCCATAACCGATAGAAGGGAGAAAGGGTTTCATGGCCGGTTTTCTACAAGGGTTTGGGCCAGTTGTTTAGGCAAGTTTGGGCACGACCAAACAAGCATGGAAATTCCCAGAACACACCCAAGGAGAGCCGTGGGTTGTAGGCATGAAGGGGAGGGCTTTGGCCGGATATTCAAGGGAAGATGCCAGTGGTTAAGAGGAGGGAATTGGGGCGGTTCAAGTGAGGAATAAGGGAGCGGTTTCTTATACATCCTCACACATCTCTCACACCTTTATCACGTCTGGAATCATATCAGAATCAGAATGAAGCCCAACAATGATCCACAAGAAATCGCAAGGCAAAGAGGAGGATCGAGAAGGGTTTCAAGGCCGGTTTTACAAGGAATAGGACAGTCTTGGGAAAATAGTTTTGGGGTGGGATTCTGGCAGGAAAGACATGGTCTCTACACGCCAAAGACATCATAAAAATACCCAGAAGATGTAAGAGGAATCAGAAAGGATTCAAGGAAGATTGAACAAGTTTGTTAGCCGGAAACTTAAGAAGTTGGCCGGCGGATTGGAGGATTAAGGAGGGGCGGTCAAGCGAATTGTTCAAGAGGAAGTTGGATCAGACAATTGGATCCAAGCGCTTCCAAGGACCCAAGGCAAGACGGCCGCAACCCCTAAGGTGCGTGATCTGGTCACGGCCGGCCATCGGCCACGGCCTAGCCGTGCGGCCGATGCATCTAAGGCCGGTTGGCCGATCTCTCTCTCTCTCTCTTCATCTTTTAACCTAGCGGTTTGAGTATGAGGGACGATTCATGTTAAGTTGTATACGCGGATCAAAGGGTCTTTCCCGAATAGTCGCGTGAGTCTTGGCCGGTTGGGTTTAAGTCCTTATGCGGCCGAGATCATGAACAGATGTGTTTGGGGATTAGGTTGCGTGTGGAAGTCGGATCGTGGGCCGGATGGGCCACATGGTCGGCTATGACAGTCGCTAATCCCGCAAGCCGACTCGCCATGATCGAACCATCGGGACGGTTCGCAATGAACGGACGCGTCCGATCGCGGTACATAGAGCGGTTGGCTTGTATGACCGTACGTACGCGAACGGTCATCCGCGATAGGATCACTTAGCGATCGTGGATAGTACATTAGGGCGGACGCGGACGCATGCAGACGGACGGTTATGGCCGGTAAAGGACATGGCCGATTCCAAACCATGTGCGATCGTTAGTCTTAGTGGAATTGAGACTTAGCGTTTTAGTGGAATTAAGGCTTAATGGTACAATATGATTGTGATTAAGTTAAGGGAACTAATGAATGTATAAATGACATGTTAATATTCTGGTTTATCTAACTAATCCTTGCCAAGGATTGTTTAAGTATTTTTGGATGCATGTATTGAGCTTGGGAACAGAGCAATGGTTGGAGTAATCAAGATGCAGAATTGCTAGATGGACGGTGAGCTGACAAAGATGGGAACTAGAAGATCTCTCTTATACTTGGTCATGTGGGGATGGTTGGTTGAATGACTAGGTACAAGGGAGATATGTTCCAAGGGTTCGATAAACGTACGAGCTAAG
The DNA here is from genome assembly GCA_030180135.1 of Orychophragmus violaceus. Lineage (NCBI taxonomy): Eukaryota > Viridiplantae > Streptophyta > Magnoliopsida > Brassicales > Brassicaceae > Orychophragmus > Orychophragmus violaceus. The sequence goes on from CM058232.1 coordinate 12,550,283, forward strand.
CTGGACGTAGAACTAGCTTCTTAGCAACTTCACCTAAAAGGCTAATGTACGAGTTCAAGTACTCGATCGATCTAAAAGATGATTAGAACTGAGTAAGAGAATGGAATGAACTAAGTGAAAGGCTTAGGTTGTTAGAATGGTTAATTAGGGTTGGAACCTCAAAAGAGTTTAAGGAAACTAAAATAAGGTGGTAGGAGGTTCACGGATGGATCGTTCTTTAGAAGAACGATATAAAGGTTAAGTAAGGATTTCCGCTGCGTATTGATTAAGTATGAAGGATCTAAGGCTAGAATTCATAAGGAGATCCGAGGAATACTTGTCCTAGAAGGAAAATTTAACTAGGACGTAATTTAGGAAGGTTCAGGCCTGGTGGAAGCCTGATCACTGTAGTGCATCGACGGCGGCCTAGGAAGGCCGGGTCGGGGCTTTACAAGTTGGTATCAGAGCGGAGTTTTTTCTAGGACCAATAAGAGGTTTGGTATCTCGGCCTAAGTCCCATTATTTTACACGATCGACCAAGGATCGATCGTGGGCGAGTAATAGCTCCAGCGGGACAATGCGTGGTTCGGTCTCCGGGAAGGCCTTAAGGGTCGTGTGGGCGGTACGCGTGCGTTCTACCGGTAAGTCAGAGAGAACTATATCGGGGACGACGGACTGTGACCGCAGACCGGGTGTACCCGCGGGAATGATTGGGTGAATCAGCCCGGACGCGATTGACTTGGACATGCGAGTATCACTCATCGGTTCATTAGAGCCAATTCTTCGTAGGGGCTTAGATCAGGATAGGGAACCCTAGAACATCATGGCGGTTGACTTTCTAGAGGTGACACACATAACTGGTGGCTTGCGGCCGACTGGCGCAGCAGGGTCCGCACCAAGTATTGGACGGACTTAGGGTCGAGTTCAATCGTTAGTCCTTTCCAGCTGAGTATGGGATCGGTTGGAAGGATGTACTTCCCAGCTGAGTATGGGATCGGTTGGGAATGTTAGTTTATAAACTTGGCTCCAGGTCGCAAGACGGTATGGGCGTAAGTGACATGGTTCAATCAACTCAGGTCTTCCATGGGACGAGAGTTTGAGGACAAAGGGGCATGAGTATGTTGTTAACTCTGCGGGATGCGGGTTGAACATCGTACCCACTGCCTGGTTTGTACCTTCATCTCTGTTCCGAGTTGGTTTAGCGGACTGCCGCAACATAGGCCAATTTAGCCAAGGAGAACCGGAAGAAAGCACAGTCACGGGAGAAGGTGATGTGCCGAACCGGGAGGGACCTAAAGAGGAAATGGGACCAGGTTGATGGTTATTAGACCTCTCATGGTCGCACAACGTACCCTACTTGCAGGAAGAACCACATCGGTGGGGTGATGGGTGACAAGAGGGACATGTGCGAGGTGCAGAAGTACGGATCTTCTAAATCCTAGGCTGTTCGCAAGATGGGGAAGGTGGCAAGTGATGCGTAGTGAAGGACTGGGGAGGCCAGTACCTTCAACGCATTTTCCGGTACGTTCACCGAACCCAGGCTTCCCATGGAGTTGGGGAAAGGGTCAAGTCCGGTAAAGGACCACGACCAGATACTTCTTTTTCTGCAATGCATCGCATGGAGAAATTGGGGTGGCCGTTTCATGCATAGCATCGTATTGGGTTAAAGAGTCCTTTTCTGCAATGCATAGCATGTGGAAAATGGGGTGGCCTTTTCCTGCATAGCATCATATTGGGATAAAGGGGTGGCGATTCATGCTTAGCGTCGTATTGGGGAAAGGGGTGGCCTTTCCTGCAATGAATTGCTCGGGAGAATTGGGGATTAAGTACTTACCAATTATGGAATGAATAAGTAAGGACTGTAATCACTAGTAGTGTGGAAACACATGCACACTGTTTGCTTTTGGACTACACAAGGTTTTGTGAGTTCGGAGATGACGGGTAACGGGTCCAGACCTGCGGGGTCGAAGGATCAAGGTCTTACCAAGGACGATAGGAGCGTGACGGAGTTCGGACATGAATTCCTCAACAGCTAAGGAGTCTAGCAATACAACAGAAAACCAAGTTTACCGCCATTGAATTCGGGGACGAATTCCCAATTGGTGGGGGAGACTTGTAACACCCGTATCCCGGGAACCGACCCTAAAAGGATCGGAGGATTGGGACATGGGATCAGAAAGTGGAACCATCCATCTAAGGGGTCAAGAAGGAGTGTTCTAAGGTCAATAATTGGTTAATGTCTCTAAGAAAGGAGTTCAATCAAGCTGTACAGAAAGTATTCAGCTCCAATGAGCTGAACCAAGAGTGTTCAGCTAAAACGAGCTGAACAGTCCAGCTGGTCAGCTGGCTCAGCTGGCAACCAGCTCAACTCAGCGTGTCCTAGTGTTCACCTCTTGGGTCAGCTGGTTAGCTAGTGTCACTAGCTGATTGGTTGGCGGTTACCAGCCAAAGGGCACAAGTGGTTGGCAACCATTCACCAACCATTTGCACCCCTTTGCTTAATGGGTGGTTATGGAATTTATTTCCTATAAATAAAGGGACCAAGGCACGAAATGGGGGACATCTCTACACCTTCTCCACACCATTCATAAATCATAAACAGGAGAGAAATCTCAGAATCTATGAAGGGAAAATCGCCATGACCGATAGAAGGGAGAAAGGGTTTCATGGCCGGTTTTCTACAAGGGTTTGGGCCAGTTGTTTAGGCAAGTTTGGGCACGACCAAACAAGCATGGAAATTCCCAGAACACACCCAAGGAGAGTTGTGGGTTGTAGGCATGAAGGGGAGGGCTTTGGCCGGATATTCAAGGGAAGATGCCGGTGGTTAAGAGGAGGGAAGTGGGGCGGTTCAAGTGAGGAATAAGGGAGCGGTTTCTTATACATCCTCACACATCTCTCACACCTGTATCATGTCTGGAATCATATCAGAAACTCAGAATGAAGCCCAACAATGATCCACAAGAAATCGCAAGGCAAAGAGGAGGATCGAGAAGGGTTTCAAGGCCGGTTTTACAAGGAATTGGACAGTCATGGGAAAATAGTTTTGGGGTGGGATTCTGGCAGGAAAGACATGGTCTCTACACGCCAAAGACATCATAAAAATACCCAGAATATGTAAGAGGAATCAGAAAGGATTCAAGGAAGATCGAACAAGTTTGTTAGCCGGAAACTTAAGAAGTTGGCCGGCGGATTGGAGGATTAAGGAGGGGCGGTCAAGCGAATTGTTCAAGAGGAAGTTGGATCAGACAATTGGATCCAAGCGCTTCCAAGGACCCAGGCAAGACGGCCGCAACCCCTAAGGTGCGTGATCTGGTCACGGCCAGCCATCGGCCACGGCCTAGCCATGCGGCCGATGCATCTAAGGCCGGTTGGCCGATCTCTCTCTCTCTTCATCTTTTAACCTAGCGGTTTGAGTATGAGGTACGATTCATGTTAAGTTGTATATGCGGATAAAAGGGGCTTTCCCGAATAAGCGCGTGAGGCTTGTCCGGTTGGGTTTAAGTCCTTATGCGGCCGAGATCATGAACGGATGTGTTTGGGGATTAGGTTGCGTGTGGAAGTCGGATCGTGGGCCGGATGGGTCGCATGGTCGGCTATGACAGTCGCTAATCCCGCAAGCCAACTCGCCATGATCGAACCATCGGGACGGTTCGCAACGAACGGACGCATCCGATCGCGGTACATAGAGCGGTTGGTTTGTATGACCGTACGGACGCGAACGGTCATCCGCGATAGGATCACTTAGCGATCGCGGATATTACATTAGGGCGGAAGCGGACGCATGCGGACGGACATTTATGGCGGGTAAAGGACATGGCCGATTCAAAACCATGTGCGATCGTTAGTCTTAGTGGAATTGAGACTTAGCGTTTTAGTGGAATTAAGTCTTAATGGTACAATATGATTGTGATTAAGTTAAGGGAACTAATGAATGTATAAATGACATGTTAATATGCTGGTTTATCTAACTAATCCTTGCCAAAGATTGTTTAAGTATTTTTGGATGCATGTATTGAGCTTGGGAACAGAGCAACGGTTGGAGTTATCAAGATGTAGAATTGCTAGATGGACGGTGAGCTGACAAAGATGGGAACTAGAAGATCTCTCTTATACTTGGTCATGTGGGTATGGTTGGTTGAATGACTAGGTACAAGGGAGATATGTTCCAAGGGTTCGATAAACGGACGAGCTAAGCTGGACGTAGAACTAGCTTCTTAGCGACTTCACCTAAAAGGCTAAGGTACGAGTTCAAGTACTCGATCGATCTAAAAGATGATTAGAACTGAGTAAGAGAATGGAATGAACTAAGTGAAAAGCTTAGGTTGTTAGAATGGTTAATTAGGGTTGGAACCTCAAAAGAGTTTAAGGAAACTAAAATAAGGTCGTAGGAGGTTCACGGATGGATCGTTCTTTAGAAGAACGATATAAAGGTTAAGTAAGGATTTCTGCTGCGTATTGATTAAGTATGAAGGATCTAAGGCTAGAATTCATAAGGAGATCCGAGGAATACTTGTCCTAGAAAGTAAAATTTAACTAGGACGAAATTTAGGAAGGTTCAGGTCTGGTGAAAGCCTGATCACTGTAGTGCATCGACCGCGGCCTAGGAAGACCGGGTCGGGGCTTTACAGGCCCTAATGTGTCTCCTGCTTTGGGAGCATAATTCAATCCAAAATTTCACATGCACCAACTCTCAAATTCCATATTTACTTTACTCCACCTGTCCACCAACAATGAACTATGCCGACTATTAGTTAGTTGTCAGCTCATGTTATAAGAAATATATACTTACAAATACATCATTGGTTCGGAATAACAAATATCCCACATGATTAGTAAGGTGACAAAAAAAATTAGTAAAGTTAAAGATTATTTAATTACCATCAGCGACCAATCAACGAAAAATTATAAATTTGTAACGACTATAGAGTGATATATTTACCACCTCTGTAAATTTTATGCATGGTTTTACAAATAATTTATATAGATTTACCACTTCTCAAAGTCTTCATTTTTTTTTTGTAAACTAAAACTTTTTATTAAGGCCCAAAGGACTAATAAACAATACAAGTAAACAAACACTAGTACAAAGTTATGAAAACCCATAACGGACCGACAATGGACCACAGTTCCGATCCAGTCAGCTCGAGAGGAAGGAGATTGCGCCACGTGGAAGGGAGAAAGGACACGTGTCCCTCCCACCACCAAACCGTCATACAAAATCCGACGCCGGAAAATTTTCGCGGAATCGCCAAGCCGAAGGATGAACTAGGTACAAGCTTTTTTCCTTGCCGGTTCGTCTCTCACCGAAGGATTTGCTAGACTACACCACAGAAGAAACCACGCCCAGCTTCAAGTGTTGTCGAGGAACTCAGATCTATGGAGATCCGACGCCGGCGGAACCATCAAGAGAACCGCCTATTACACTGTGACATCGCCTCGAAAACGAGCACAGAACAGGGCTTTCGGATATTGAAATCCAATTGATATAGAGGAAACTCAAGCAATCTAAAAAAAATGGGATAAACTAACAGAGAGACACCGGAGACGACAGATCGAATCCGGAACTTACCCGGAAGAAAACAACACCGGCAAAACGGTCGGGACACCGAAACCCAGCACTTCACTGGGAGTATAAACAAGACGAGAAACAAAAAAACAACGAAAAATCACAACAGAGGTAACCCGGTCATCGGAATCGATAGAACACCGTCCGATGACCAGAATGGAAAGCACGAAAGGTCGACTTTCTTTAGTGAGAGGTCAGTGAGGAGAGAGAACCCTGTTAGGGAAAAGATCTCAAAGTCTTCATTTTAAGTGTGCAAATTTGTAATTTAAATTTTCTAAGAAATATCAACTCATTAAGTCAAAGTGTATACGTTAGAAGACCACAAACTAAGGAAAAATAGGTTGTTTTAAACAATTTTCTTTTAAAAGAAACCGTTTTAAGTTACAAAATATTTATATAAAAATTAGGTTGAAAGTCAATGATTATACTTGCTTATGCTCAGGCGGGCCATATATCTATACTATTAAAATAGGATATTGACCATGGTACATAAATGTTGTTTTCGAAATTTGCCCTTGATTTTATTAGGAATTGTATTCTTCATTAAGGGTAAAACTGTAAAACAATTTATATTTGATTTATTCATAATATCTTATAATATCTTTTGTTTTCCTTTTTCTATCCTAATCATATATAACGAAAATCTTTTTCGAAAATTTAATAAAATAATAATTGATTTCGAAATTAATATTAAAATAAATATTATAAATTATTCTTAACTAAAATTTAACTTAAAAAAATAAAATCAAGCATAATTAAATTACTAAATTAATTGGTACATATAATTATATAATTTAATACATAATTATTTTATAAATTATATAATTATTAAAATTAATAAATTATTATTAAAATAAGAAAGTAGTATATAATATTGTACTAGCGTGCCGGTATAAATTCAATAACTAAAATACAACACTAAAAACTGACAAAACGATATAAAGTGTTAAAAACCATAAAAACCAAAATAAAAACTAATTCATAACATGATAATAAAAAAAAAAATTAAATTCAGTCAACAGAAATTGTAATATAATAAAAAATGATAAATATTTTAACATTATTGTCTCACTAAATCTAAAAATTTAAATAAAAATAAGAATAAATCCGCGTTAAACGCGGGTCAGACACTAGTATCAATTATAGTGAAAATTATGAGTAAGTGTGGTAAATTATATTGTTTAAATTTGCAACAATGACATTGTAAAATATTGTTTTAGACGACTGATTATCTGATTAATGGCTAAAAAAACGATGTGGTTGGTAGTGCTTATAGATAACGATAAAATGTGAGAACACGGTAACAAATATCAACTTTTTAGCTAATTTTACGAAATATTGACATATTCATCTAATTTTACTTCTACAAATTCTTGGTACCGGAGTCATTGACTCGCAAGTTTTCAAACATTGGACATTACTCCTAAAAGATTAGGAAATAAATCATTTAACAGGTACTAGATTTTGATCCGCGCTTTCTCCAGGAGTCATTAACTCGCAAGTTTTCAAACATTAGACATTACTCCTAAAAGATTAGGAAATAAATCATTTAACAGGTACTAGATTTTGATCCGCGCTTAGAAAGCGCAGATTTATTTTCTTTATAAATTTTAATTTTTGTTTATTTTATTCATAGTAATTTAGATTTTTAATTATGTAATTTAATTTTGAATATAATTGTTTAACCCGTATTATAAAAAATGAGTTAATAATTTAGATTATTTTAAAAATAATTTGTGTGTTATTTGGGAAGAGATATTAAAATAACGTTAAAAACTGCATTCAAACATAAAGTATAATTTGACGCCTCAAATATTTGAATAATATAATTATGAAATAATTTTAATATTTTTATTAAGTTTAAAATATATCAACTGAAATTATTTAACATATATATATACATATATATATTAAACTCATGCGAATATGTTTTTAAAAAAAATTTATAATCGAAATTGGCTAATTTATTTTTCAACACATTTAATGATTAAAATATTTTGCAATTTGATGGAAGAACCCGCTAAAAAGTGCAATAGTAAAAACATCAATCGTAATATGTATATATATATATTATTATTATTTTTTTGAAACAAAAATAAAAAAGATATTAGAATATATTACAAATATATTTTGAATTAAATAATAAATTATAGAATATTAACTTATATATATATAAAAATAGTCGATATATAAGTTATTTAATTGTATTTATCAATTGATTTAATAGTTTAATGATTGTATATACATTTGTTTCAATTTTAATTAATTAGGAAAGTATGACTCATTATATTTTGGTTGTTTGGCTACATGTTTAATAATTGTCTTGGTTGGAAACATGGATTGTAGAGATAATGTTATATTCTCTAATTACCCTTAATAAAATTTAATTAAATCATTAATGTTCAATGACACAAATTGTAAATAACACATACCCCAAATGTTAGTTTCCTAACTACTCTAATTTTTTAATAGTATTGACTAGATTTTGACCCGCGCTTAGAAAGCTCGGGTTTATTTTCTTTATAAATTTTAATTTTTTGTTTATTTTATTCATAGTAATTTAGATTTTTAATTATGTAATCTAATTTTGATTATAATTATTTAACCCGTATTATAAAAAGTGTTAATAATTTAGATTATTTTAAAAATGAATTGTGTATTATTTGGGAAGAGATATTAAAATAACGATTTCGCTTTATATATTTTAATCCGTGTTGTATTGTAAGATCATGGTTTGAAAAAAAAAAAAATATATATATATATATGTGAAAACAACCATTGTAAAAGTTATGTGGTATAAGTTTAATTTATTGCATTTATCTAAAATATTATTTTATAAAACAATAGATAATTATAAAAAAATTATTATGTTTTATATTTAATAATTAAATATTTACGAAAGTAGAAATAAAACAATCCGTTTATATATATATTTAACACATATTGTAGTGGTATATATAATTTTCAAATTTTATTGAACAACCCGTTAAAAATTACATTCAAACATAAAGTATAATTTAACGCCTCAAATATTTGAATAATATAAATATGGAATAATTTTAATATTTTTATTAAGTTTAAAATATATCAACTGAAATTATATATATTAAACTCATGCGAAGATTTTTTATAGAAAATTTATAATCGAAATTGGCTAATTTATTTTTCAACTCATTCAATGATTTAAATATTTTGCAATTTGATGGAAGAACCCGCTAAAAAGTGCAATCGTAAAAACATCAATTGTAATATGTATATATATTTTTTTTTTGAAACAAAAATAAAGAAGATATTATAATATATTATAAATATATTTTGAATTAAATCATAATTATAATATATTATAAATATATTTTGAATTAAATCATAAATTATAGAATATTAACTTATAAATATAAAAATAGTTGATATATAAATTATTTAATTGTATTTATCAATTGATTTAATAGTTTAATGATTGTATATACATTTTTCAATTTTAATTAATTAAGAAAGTATGATTCATTATATTTTGGTTGTTTGGCTGCATATTTAATAATTGTCTTGTTTGGAAACATGGATTGTAGAGATAATGTTATATTCCCTAATTACCCTTAATGAAATTTAATTAAATAATTAATGTGCAATTGCACAAATTGTAAATAACACATGGCCTAAAGGTTTGTTTCCTAACCACTCTAATTTTTTAATAGTATTGATTGATTCAGGGCCGGCTTTGAAGGAGTGCAAGTGGTGCAAATGCACTAGGTCCAAGAAAAATTTCCAAGTTTTTTTTAAGGATTTAGGGTCCTAATTTTTTAAGAAAATAGTAAAATAGGTCTAAATTATTAAAACAATTTACAAAAACATACAATTTTTTTTTATTTGGCATAGGGTCCAAAATTTTCTCGAGCCGGGCCTGGATTGATTTGAGCCTCATTAGTATTAAACGTGATTATGAGCGACATTAGTAGTATTAGATTCATGCCTTTAATCATAAAGATCAATACTATTAAAACAGGAAGGTTTGCCATGGTACATAAATGTTGTTCCCGGAATTTACCCTTGATATTATTAGGATTTGTAACCTTCATTAAGGGTAAATATGTCATTCTCAAATACATATTACGAATCATTAATGTAAAACTAAATTATAATTAATTAATCATAATATCTTGCAATATCTTTCATTACTTTAAATATAAATATATATTTCCTTTTTATTATACAAAATCTAACAAAAAATCTTTTTAATCCATTTTATTTTTAATTAACTAATTAATTTTGTAATTATATTATATATTTATATTTAATAAATAATTATAAGTATAATTAGATGAATTAATACAGATTTATGTTTATAAATTATAAAATAAATATAAAAATTATAGAAATCTTTTTAAAAATAAAAAAGAATATATAACCCACTACTTTTTCAAATATATAAATAAAATAATAATAAAAATATGTAATATACTTTATTTTCAAAAAGTGAATTCTGTAAAATATTCAAATTACTATTACCTAAACAATAATTTATATTAAAAATTAAGCTAAAATATTAAAAATATATATATATTTAAATTTGATAAAACGTAAAATATCAACAATAAGTAAATATTTATATTATTCAAATATATAATTGTCGGGTTGATTAATGATTATACTAAAACAATTTTTTAGCGGGTTGTTTTATACTTTTATAATTTGAATACTATAAAAATATACAACTTATTATTAATTAAACTTTAATCTATAAAAAAAAAAAAATTAAACCTAAATATGAATATATATATATATATATATATATATATATAATATATATATATATATATATATATTATTTTATATGATACAACTCATATTAGAACTTATAATGTGAATCATTATTTTAATCTCTTTATCTTTACGATATTTCCTCCCAAATAATACAAAATTCATTTTTAAACCTAAATTATTAACTCACGTTTTATATTATGGGTTATACAATTATAAATAAAATTATATTGCATAAATAAATAAAAAATTACTAACAATAAAATAGCTAAAATTTTAAAATTGTAAAGAAAAATATACCCGCGTTCAGAAAACGCGGGTCAAAATCTAGTTAGTAGTTAATTCAAATAAGATTAATTGAAGTCCAAGACTTATGAGTAGTTATGAATGATGATGATACGAGAGGTGCAAGTAAAAAAAGAGATGGTATGATGATGTCGGTCCATAAATGATGGAAGTCATTCTAATCTCTTTAGATCTTGCCCTACAAGCGAACCAAACACTCTGTGGAACTGCCAAATGTAGTTATCCCATTGATCCACTTGATAGACTAGGACTTCCTTCTTTGAGAAGACGTTGACTTTGACTACTGTTTTTTAGGTACGTATTACTACGTAAATGCTTCTTCATTTTCATTTTTTTGTTTGATTATGGTAAAAAGGAGGTTATTTGCCAAGCAATCTTGTATTCTATTATATAAAAAGTAATATTTTATGATTTTTAGTAGCATCGCAGCTAAAGCCTAAATAAATTTTTTGATATTATCGTTGATGTTTATTGATTAAAGAATCGCACAATTTAGTTGCATGTTCTGTTTTGTATTTTGGTGATTTGTTTTCTTGGGTAAATGATGCTATTTGACATGATACTTAGTTAACTATAAATGTTGAGCGATGAAAATGTAGGTCTCTTAATGGGTGTCACCATGACACTTAAAAGTAAGAATTTGGAGACTTATAAAGTTTTTTTGTTGACTCGATATTGGCCCCTTATATTTCGTAATGCCATTAAAAGATTTCTTCTAGCATCCCCTCGTGGTGCATATTTCCTTGAAAATGTTATACACTTCTCCACCGACTATTTGCAAATCTCCAAAATTGGTTTGGCCTTTGATTATGGTAACCAGTTTGTGGAGATAATATAGTTGTTCTGTCGATGGGTCAACATTCGTAATTTTCACTATTGCTCCTTTATGTATCCTCTGTTTATACATTTTTAATGTGTTGTCCCATACGAAGTTCTTAGGAATTTTCACATATCTCATATTCCTAACATCCTGATAGGTCTTATTCAATTCAAACTATTCAGTGAGATCCGTCCTTCGTTGACCATGGTGTGTTCTGTATTCATGATCTCCTCCAAAAATGTTGTTGTTCTGACTTGGTAGGTGAACCGGTAGGATATGAATCTTAAGCGACCTAGGGAACCTATTTTTGTTGGGCGTTGATGCTCCTTTTCTGCTTATGATTTGTTGTCGACCAGTAAATGTAAAAAGATTTAGTATATATGCGAAATCTTGGAAGATGTGTGTTTTTTTAATATTTATCTGTTGTTGTTTTCCCTTAGACACGTTGCGTGTTAATATGTTTTGTTTTTTGTGTGTTAACCATTGGTTGATTACTAAGCCATTGTAACATTGTGGTGCCATTTTTTGTTTTGTATTTGTCATCCGTTTAAAGAGTGAGAAGTAACAATCAAGTGATTTTTTTAAAGACTGCACGTAAATAACATATTCGTTAGCACATGAATTGAAAAACTTTAGTGGAATATTTAGTTGGAAAGAAATAGTTTAAAAAAAATGAAAAACATTCTTAATTCATAATACCACTCGAGATTAAGATGTCGATTCAAATCTCAGGGCTGATGGGCTTGCCGGCCCACTAATATCTTGCAGAGGGAATGTTGAAAATATTTTCATGTGGTTAGTTGCACTAAAAAGTATGAAAACATTTTAACGTTCAATGGAAGTGCGTTTGGTGTTGGTTTTGGTCTTCTTTTATTATATTTTATTTTCTGGGTTGGTCAGCATGGTTTGCCGGTGCATGTGTCCCATCGATTTGGTGTTGCTTGGGATTTGACTTGTTTTTCTCTTTTTGTCTTCTAAACTTTGAATCCAGCAGGTTTTCTAATCCATGTTAAACGTTGAAGTTGGTATGTTGCGGAGGAGCAATTGTAAATTCTAGCTAGATCCGTGGAAAAAATTAAAACGACTAAATAAAAATTAAATCCCGTTTGAAGTTGGTTAATCCGTGGTAACTTGGTCATTCCTGTGTTGTAAAAAATTACCTTGTTATAAGTTGGGTAGGAAGCCTTTGCTATCGGGTAAAATTACATGTTTTATTCATTTCTTATATATTCACATGTCTTTTGAGTGGTTAAATTATAAAGTTAGTAAGTTTTAAACCTTCAAAATAAGTAATGAACTCTATTTTAATATGTATAGCGATATTGTTCTGAAAGACTAAATCCTATGATTATATAAGGGGTTGAAATGCTAAGCTTTTTAGAGGTAAATTAGGACATGCGGTTTGAATGCAATACACTATGTTTGTTGGTCTACGAAAGAGGAAGCTTTGAAAATAAAGTCATGTAGCCCCCTTTTGTAAATTTAACTTTGAAATGAAAACAGTGGCCGGAAACGAAGACAACGTAGAGACAAAGATAAGTGGCCAAATTGGAAAAACATAGATGGGAAACGATAAAGCAGGAAACTATAGAAGCAGGGATAAAACAGAGGGAGGACTTCTGTTCCAGTGTCAACCACGGCTTATTCACGTGCCCTTTTCGGTTCTTCTTGAATTCACCGCCAGCAACACCGATGGTCTCCTTCTTCATGTCATTAGAAGAGCTCCCGACGATGTTTTCTGGTGGGGTTGGTGGGTTGTCAGGTGGTGGTAAATCGTCGCCTCCACCCTGCGAGTTGTATGATGTGCAAGTTAGTTGAAAGATAATACTGGTATGCATTGTTATACACATTTTGAGTTTCTTGAGGTTCATGTTTTTTTCCCCTAACCTGCTCAAACCCATCTGCTGGTGGCTGCGGTCATCCTCACTACAGTGAATGTCTTATGTTTTGGTGTAAAGTTGTATGAGGTCACTTTTAGCTGGAACATGAAGGATAGGCCGGCAAGTGCTGCGAGTTGATGGAGGCAGATCACAATTAACAATAAGCAAATGCGACTATGAAAGCTCCAAGTACATGACTGAACCTAGCGAGGTATACACACTGAACCAAGCAATCCAAATCGAGTGATGATGTTAATCTTGATTTGCTAAAGTTCAAAGATTTTACCAAAATATATTTGTTTCTCCCTGCACCATAGCAGAAGAATACCGCAGGAGTATTTCCTGATTCTCAAGCCGAACCTCAAACAGTTGATAGGAATTATAGAAATATGTTATCACATTACTGACTCAGGTCGACAAAAATAACTGGAATAGATAAGGCAAGGAGTAAAATCTTTGGGATTGAATGTAACATTAAACATAAATTTGTAAAGATTGCAATACCCATTTATGGAACAGTAAAGAGAATATGTGTGATGCAAAGGACTGGCTCCAAAGCTGCACCATCAAATCAAGTACATCCTTCCCTCTCTCAGACACTTTCACATAATAATCAGCAAGGACGTCAAAGAAACTTAATGGACCATCAACATCTGCTTCATCAGAAATTACATCCTTTTCTTTGCTAAGGATCACATCTGCTTTAAATTCCATCTCGAAAAGTTAAATTACTGACCAATATATATGTCTAATCGTCTCTATCAGCAGCGAGAACACTGAAGAAAGCAAACGGATTCATGAAAGAATTCACCAAAAAATGTGGATGCCAAAAGTGTTAACACGATCGTCGACTTCGAGAGCTATATCAGCAAATAAGTCTTGCGACAAGTTGCGAGTTTGTGCTGGAGAGACAACAGCCTAGGAACAAAATATCAACACTTTAAACTCAGGAGGAATTCAATTATCAGATTTGCATGAGCTATATCTGGAATTGCTAAAAGGAGATTCAAATCGAAACACTACTCCGATTTCAGAAACCTGGTTACTTAAACGCAATCATTAATCAAAAATTTTTGCGAGATTCTCTAATGCATGTTTCTTATGCGAAGATCAAGCAGCTATCAATCGAAAGTTCGAAACAGATAACACAATTGATCAAAACGGCGATCTCAGGCGAAAGGCGCAAAAAATAGGCTAACCCGTGTAAGCTTCTTCTTAATCTCTGGTGTAAGAGCTTCCAGATAAGCAGACCTCCGTGAAGAAGACGGTGATGGAAACTTTCTCCATTCCAAAAAGAAAACACCGCCTCGATCAATCGGTAGGAAAAAATCGAGAGTTGGAGGAGATTGATGATAATGATTTGCTTCTTCGTAAAGATTGATTTATTCAAGAAATCAAACCAATCAATGGGGTGGATCGAGTACCTGGCTCTGCTGAAGCACTATATATAGGTAAGGCCGGTTGGACGGAGAAACGTTTCGGATTTGGGGGTAATGGACTCATACTAATTATTGGGCATAAAGTGAGGTACAATTATGAGTGGTGGTCGACGACGGCAAGTGGTGGTAACGGAGGGTAGTAATGGTTGTCGATTGAGTGTCTTCAGATCGCAAAGCTATCAAAGGCGGCCTAGGGTTTGCAGACAACAACCACACGAAGACGGTAACGAATTGTTTACGGGCCTCCCCAACAACCATTACGTGGGCTACGTGTTTCAAGGTCCGGCAGGAGAAGGGGAAAAATTTCGTAGGTTTAAAATTTTAAAAGAGACGCGTAAACTTTAGGTGGGCTATGGATTTTCAAGGCCCGTCAGAAGAGGAATAAATTTCGCAGGTTCAAAGGAAGGAAAAAAGACACGTAGGATTTAGGTACATGCTGACGTGGAGGCCCAAGATGGAGAGTAAAAAAGTGTGACATTATATATATGATGATTGTGTTCTGGACCCAAATCTGTAATCCCTCCGTGTCCGTAAGGACCGAAACCATAACATCTAATGTTAGTTTTGTCTTAAACGTCACTCTGTAATCTTTAGGCTTTGCCTATGATACTTTTTTCAGTTAAGTTAACGACATTTAATAACAACTAGATTTTGACCCGCGCTAAAGAAGCGCGGGTTTATGTTTTTTATAAAAATATCTTTTATCGTAATTTATATTTTAATAAATTAAGATTGTTAACTGTTTAATCCAATCTATATTAAATGAAAATATGATAATATGATGCTAAATGTGAGAATTTTTTTTTGTTCTGATATTGTTTTATTATATTTTTAGTAGTCATGATTGAATATAACATATGCTCTAAACCATAATGTTTGTGTAAGTATACAGAAAATGTATATGAATTATAGTTTTATAATCTATTATTAGGTTGATATATTTTAAATGGTTTTTAGGGATATTACTTTGGTAAGATGGATTTTAGAGAGATATTAACCGATGCATGTAGGATGGGTTTTAAATACTTACTAGATTTTGACCCGCACTTCTAAGTGCGGGTATAATTTTCTTTACAAATTTTATTTTTTATTCATTTTGTTAATAGTAGTTTAGATTTTTAATTATGTAATCTAATTTTGATTATAATTGTTTAACCAACATTATAAACAGTCAGTTATCAATTTAATTTTTTTTAAATGAATTATGTGTTATTTGGAGGAGATATATCGTAAGGATTAAGAGATTAAAATAACGATTTCGCATTATATATTTTAATCTGTGTTGTATCGTAAGATCATAGTTTGGAAAAATATATATATGTGAAAACAACTATTGTAAAAGTTATGTGGTATATGTTTAATTGTTATTTTATTTATCTAAAATATTATTTTATAAAATACATGTTGTAGTCGTATATATAATTTGTAAATTTGATGGAACTATCCGTTAAAAACTTCATTCAAACATAAAGCATAATTTGACGCTTCAAATATTTGAATAATATAAGTATGAAATCATTTTAATATTTTAGAAAATTTATAATCGAGATTGGCTAATTAATTTTTCAACCCGTTTAATTAATTAAATATTTTTCAGTTTGATGGAAAAACCTGCTAAAAAGTACAATCATAAAAACCTCAATCGTAATATGTGTATATATATATATATATATTTGAAACAAAATAAAGAGATATTAAAATATATTATAAATATATTTTGAATTAAATCTTAAATTAGAGAATCTTAATTTATATATAATAGTTGATGTATAAATTATTAATTATATTTATCAATTAATTTGTTTTGATTTTAATTAATTAGGAAAGTGGGACCCATTAGATTTTGGTTGTTTGGTTACATGTTTAATAATTGTCTTGTTTGGAAACATGGATTGTAGAGATAATAAATCAAATATAAATTGTTTTACAGTTTTACCCTTAATGAAGGTTACAAATCCTAATAATATCAATGGCAAATTTCGGGAACAACATTGTACCATGGCAAACCTTCCTGTTTTAATAGTATTGATTAGGTTGATAACTTGATATTGGTAATTTTAGAGGAATATTACATTTTTAAATTATGTTAATTAATTGGATGGTTGTTGAGATTAAAATAGTAGATATGGACGAATGTATATTCTGTATGTAGTCTTTTGATTATTGCCATATAATTATTCCCAAAAAAGAAGATTATTGCCAAATCAGGATCTTATCAAATATTCCGAAATCTAGCTAATTTTCATAATCCTTATATACCCTTAATGAATATTTCAAATAATCATTAATTCCAATGGCATAGTTAGTAATAAACATATGAACTAAAGGTTAGTCTTTCAAATACTCTATTTTCTTAATAGTATACTAGATTTTGACCCGCGCTAAATAAGCGCGGGTTTATGTTTTATTTTTAAAATATATATTTTTATCTTAAATAAATATTTTATAAATTAAGTTCGTTAGCTATTCCATCTAATCTATATTAAGTTAAAATAATGTGATATGATGCTTAATGTGAAAATAAATTTAATAAATTTTATTTTTGTTTTGATATTGTCAACTTATATTTTAATAGTTGTAGTTTATTGTTATTTTATTATATGATTATTTGTTGACAAAAAACGTGTATGATTAGTTTATCTTATTGATGTAAAACTGCAAGTATATTTTATTTGATACTTTTTATTTAAGTTTTTGTAACTTAGACATGTTTGAAATTGGCTAATTGTTTTTTCAACATGTATTCTAATGATTTGTAATTTAAAATTTTGATTGAACAACCCGTTAAAAACTTCATTCAAACATAAAACATCTTGACGCATCATATATTTGAATAATATAAATATTGAATAATTTTAATATTTTATTAAATTAAAAATATTCCAATTGAAATTAGTTTAACACGTGCAAAGTTCATTTTTATAAATCAGAATTGGTTAATTTATTTTTCAACCCGTTCTTATAATAATTTAAATATTTTTCAATTTGAATGAATAACCCGCTAAAAGTACAATCATAAAATGATATTGTTCTTATGAAATAAATAAATTTAAACAATTTCATAAGAGTTTGTTAGAATATAAAAATAAATATTTATATTTGAAACAAAAAAATAAAGAAGACATTGAAATATATTATAACTATATTTTGAATATAATCATAATTAAAGAATATTAGCTTATATATACAAAAGTAGTTGATGTTTAAATTAATTAGTTATATTTATCAATTGATTTAATAGTTTTATGTTTATACATATATGTTTATATTTATTTTAGTTAATTAGGAAAGTGGATCTCATTATATTTAGTTTGTTTGGATACATGTTTAGTAATTGTCTTGTTTGGAAACATGAATAGTAGAGAAATGTTATATTCCCTAATTACCCATAATGAATGTTAGAAACACTTTTAATTTTTCAATGGCATTCTTTGTAAATAACACATCAACTAAAGGTTAGACTAAAAAACACTCTAATTTCTTAATAGAATTGATATTGTATTATCAAGTAAACTTTTTATTTTCTTCAACATAATTTGTGTGTGTGTGTGATTTTACTGTATGAATCATATTGTAACGTCCCGATTGTCCTCGTCTGTGGGTTACACGCCCGTTTTCTTAGGGTATCTCCAATCCATCTTTATATTTACCTCTAAACTCTATTTTAAAGGTAAATATATTCCAATCCAGCTCTATTTTTATCTCTAAAATAGAGATTTCTATTTTTTCTTCTATATATTGAGGAACTCTATTTTTTCCTCTATAATAGATGTGAATTTTTTAATTTACAAATCAGTCCATTAACTTTCAAATACTTTTATTTATGACCAAAATAATTAAATATTAATATTTTAATAACTAACAATATAAAATTAATAAATTATAATATTTTAATAACTAATATATAATTTAAATAATTTTATATTTTTATAATTTTAAAAATAAAATAAATGGGCTAAATTGCAACTTTTATAAAAAAAAAATATTATTAGTAAAATAAAAAAGAATATTAGAGAGAATATTCTTTTTTAAAAGAAAATATAGAGGAATACATTGGAGCAAAATCCACCTCTATTATAGAGTTCCTCTATTTTAGAGGTAAAAATAGAGGAATATATTGGAGATGGTCTTAGCATGTGGATCCATCCTTATTCGACGACCGGATTGTTAGTTCGAGAAGTTCGAAAGATTTATTTATTATCCATGCAATCACCACATGATCTACATGATATTACATTTTCTCGTGTTTTGTCTTCACTCGTATGATACCGCGAATCACTTCCCTGTAGATCACCCATCGTTCAACTATTGCAGTTCAAGCACGTTGAACTCTAGAGTTCTCTTAGGACAAGTGACCGAAAATATAAGTGCACTTTGGTAACATAGGTAGCCAAATTAATTCTTTTAAGCCTCTCCACATATACCACAAACCGGGATGTTTCAATCACCCCTTCTCACAGAGCGCAACACCCTCGTTGCACACTAGGATTATTATCTTTGATGGTGTGAGTCCTCACTGACTCCACACACGTTTTCAGATTCAGCTTTGATTCCACTTGTAATGCCCAGACCGTCCCCGTCTATGGGTCCCACACCCGCTCTCACGGCCCTTAGGCCCATCCTCGTCTAACAGATGAATTGTTAGTGCGAGAGGCTCCAAAGACTTGTTTACTATCGCTGCAATCACCACATAATTTTTCTATGTGTTTTGTCTTCATTCGAACGATACCGCGAATCACTTCCCGGTAGGTCACATATTCAACTACTTCAACTCAAACACACTTAACTCTAAAGTTCTCTCAGGACAATGACAAAAAAAAAAAATACACTTTGATGACATAGGTAGCCAAATAATTTTTTAAGCGTCTTTGCATGTACCACAAATCAAAATGTTACACATATGGTCAAACATTAATGTGTAGTATTATATTTGTCAAGCTTATCCATGACCTACAAACCATAGATGATATATAGATGTTCATATAATCATGTGTATATATATAACGAGTACTTTGATCTATGTCAACAAAAAAGAGTCGCATGATCAAAGTACTTTGATCTATGTCATCAGATAACACCTTTAATGATCATATTCATTGATTGAATGAGATTCTTAATTACTATGGGGTTTGTTAATGTTAAATAAGAGACATATAACATTCTCCCTAAAAAAAAAAACATTCTCCCTAAAAATGTAACTAGATTATCAGTTACAACAACGGTTACATAACTTTTTCTTCCACTTGAGAAATCCTATAAAAATTTGACTGGACTGGACAAACCTATTGACAGTGGTTAAGTGGTATTGGGACATGAAGTGGCATTTATTAGATTCTCATTACCTTTGTTGTATCGAAGGATTAAATGTGAAACGGTCACTGCTTTTTCTGTATGGGTTACATGTTTGGTTACTTTGCTGTTTATGGTCTTAAAAGACAGTGTTTGGTGAGAAACCTAAGTGACTCAGTATCTCTCTGTAATTATGTTCATGTAACAAAACCAAAATAAAAAGAAAAAGAAGAAGAAAAAGACAAAACTAAAGTCTCCTACTTTTTAATGTTTTCTCATTTCTTTTTTGACCCATTTTTGAGATCGAAAGATGATAACTTTTCCCTTTATTCCTCACCATTCTGCATCGGGATCTTACGGGGTTAATAAAAAAACAAAATTTTCAATTTAAAAAACACTGTAAATTTCTCAAAGTCGATGCCTTTTCTTCTCAAGTCACCACAATTCACAAACCCTTAGTTGAATCCGAGAAGAGAAAAGAGATTATTATTTTTTGGAATAAATTTTGAAGTCCCCACACAGTTTTGATGGATCCCAAGAACCCAATTCGACACCAAGTACCAAATTTCTTGAACCCACCCCAACCGCCGCGAAATCAGGGCATGGGCGATGCTTCCAACGACAACAATGACGACAATCATCATCGCAAACCAGCTGAGATTAAGGATTTTCAGATCGTGGTCGCTTCCGACAAAGAACCGAACAACAGTAAGAAGCAGCAGAATCAGCTTGGGCCCAAGAGAAGCTCTAACAAAGACAGACACACCAAAGTCGAAGGTAGGGGTCGGAGAATCAGGATGCCTGCGCTCTGCGCCGCTAGGATTTTTCAGTTGACTAGAGAATTGGGTCACAAATCCGACGGCGAAACAATCCAGTGGCTGCTTCAACATGCCGAGCCGTCGATCATCGCAGCCACCGGTACAGGAACCATACCGGCCTCTGCTTTAGCCTCAGCCGCTGCTGTGTCTAACCACCATCATCAAGTTGGGTCTCTCACTGCTGGTTTGATGATCAGTCATGAGTTGGACGGTGGTGGTGGTGGGTCTAGTAGTGGTAGATCAAATTGGGGAATTGGCGGCGGAGAAGGAGAAGGAGGAGCTTCTCGGTCAAATTTACCAACTGGGTTATGGCCAAATGTAGCTGGGTTTGGAGCTGGTGTGCAAACCACTGGGCTAATGAGTGATGGAGCTGGTTACAGAATTGGGTTTCCTGGGTTTGATTTTCCTGGTGTTTCCAACATTGGAGCTATGAGTTTTGCATCCATTCTTGGGGGTGCTAGTGGTAATAACAATCAGTTGCCTGGACTTGAACTAGGTTTGTCTCAGGAAGGGAATGTTGGTGTTTTGAATCCACAGTCCTTTACACAGATTTATCAGCAGATGGGTCAAGCTCAGGCTCAAGCTCAAGGTAGGGTTCTTCACCATAACCCATCACATGAAGATCATAGTAATGAGAAAGATGATTCTCAAGGCTCAGGGCGTTAATTGAGCATTTAAGCATTGATTTTCTCTTATGGATTTGAAAAGCTTTTGGCTTTTGTTTTGTGTTAATATTGTTGTAACTGTACAACTAGCATGAAGAAAGAAAAAAAGGTTAATACTGAGTGAGAGTGAAAATCTATGCTTATTGAAACCTCTACACACAGGTGAACTGATTTCAGTTTGATACTTTCAGAGGATGATGATACAAGAGAGACTCCAAGAGCTTTTTTTTTAGTGTTTTGTGACATTTCTTTTTGGCAGTTGCTTGAAACTTGCAGGTGGATTTTGTTAATAGACACAGCCAGAGATTGTTTGTTCCTTTTTTGAAGCTTTGAAGTGATCCAGGGTCAGAGGCTTGTTGTTTACTTATTTTGTGTGTTGTTGCTTCTTTTGAATATCAAGAAACCTGATTTTTGATAGTACAATGGTCATGTATACTTGCATTCCATCACATTTGTAGAATGAAGATTACAGTTTTTACAAAGATGGAAGACACTATTGTGCTCTTCTAAGCATTTCCAAAGATCTTCCTCGATTTCTGTGAATCAGTCAAGACTCTGTTGCACGTTCTGATTCAGTGTCTTTGAGCTTCAGTGGAGTTGACTATGATCTTACAGTTCTGTGCTCTAATTCTTACCTGCATTCATGTTATTGCTCTGGGTATCTTTGGCATCTTTATTTGATCTGAAGCGATGCAAAGCGATAGCGACAATCTGACGCTAGGAAAAAGGCCCATGAAGAGTACGAGTTCCATCTACAGCCCAAAGTGAGACGTTGTATTTATCAGTAGCACTACGGGACGTTTTCACATACAGTAAACGACGCGCATTCTTATAGAGAAATGAGGAAACAGTGTTTGAGCTGTTTTGTTGAAACTTGAAAGATCGATCGCGACCAGTGACCGGTCAGAGCAAAAGGGGAACAAGTAGAGAACAGTGATTCTTCGCTTCGATTCCAAGAGAAGGAATCGAACATCTCTGTTTCACGTAATTGGGTACACATCTGAGATTTCTATAGCGAGCATATTAAATCGGAGAAGATGGACAACAAAAACGTCGTCGTCTGCGACAACGGCACCGGCGTACGCATCTTCTCGTTTCTTATTTTGTTTCGTTATCATCTTATATCTCTTGCTGTTGTTTCAGACGCCGATCGTTTGATTACACGAGCTCTTTAGTTGAATCTGATCAAACATTACATTTTCTTGCTGGCTTTCCTTAAAAAAGCTCTCACCTTTATTCTTATTTGGGTTTGTGTAGGATCTAGTTGTCTGAAAGTTGTAAAAAACTGAAACTTGGGTGTGTGTATGATTTTTCTTTTTAATTGCAATCGAAGCCTTTCGTAACTTTGAGTTTCTTCTGATGAGTTTTGTGTTGGCTTTTGCCTGGGAACAACAATGTCTGATATTTTTCTGGAAATTTCAGTATGTAAAATGTGGATTTGCTGGAGAGAATTTCCCAACATCTGTTTTCCCATGTGTCGTGGGAAGGCCGTTGCTTCGATATGAAGAAACACTCATGGAGCAGCAAGTGAAGGTTGATTATATGTTGCCTTTCTTCTTACCATACTTTAGAAATATTTGTTTCCGATCTTTACTTATACGATATTTGAGATCCTTTGACTGAGCTGATATCCTTAAATCCGATTTCATACAATCTTTTGGAATTGTTTCATTTAGGATATAGTTGTGGGGGAGTCTTGCGCTGAGCTCAGACATCAATTGGATATAAATTATCCTGTTCACAATGGTATTGTGCAGAATTGGGAAGATATGGAACATGTTTGGGATCATGCTTTCTACAACGAGTTGAAAGTAAATTCCTTTCTCTCCCTTATCTTCCAGGCAATTTTGTTTTCCGCATTTGCTTGAATGACTGTCAAAACCCTGTTGTTGTTGACAGATCAATCCATCAGATTGTAAGATATTGCTCACGGATCCACCACTTAATCCCTCCAAGAACCGCGAAAAAATGGTACGATATTGTTAAGTCTAGGTGGCCAATTTGCATTGATGGTTGTTGGAGTAGTCACTGATTCAAGTTGTGAAACAGATTGAGACAATGTTTGAGAAGTACAATTTCGCTGGGGTCTTCATTCAAATCCAAGCCGTTTTGACTCTGTATGCTCAAGGTGCTTATGGAGATTATTGAAGGTTTAGATTCTATCGTGTGTTTGTATAGTCACCTGTAAAAATATATCTGCTGTTCGTTTATATTAATCTTTCTGTGTTTATTTATTGATTTCAGGTTTGCTGACTGGATTGGTTATTGATTCTGGTGATGGTGTTACTCATGTGGTAAGCTACAAAAAAACGGTAACTTTCAGATTGAACTTGCGTAAAGCACTTAACCGTCTTTGCCTCACATCTTAGGTTCCGGTGGTTGACGGTTACTCGTTCCCTCATCTTACCAAAAGAATGAATGTAGCTGGCAGACACATAACAGCTTATCTTGTTGATCTCCTTTCTCGACGAGGGTGAGAAACTGATTCATAAATTCAGATGTTGAAGCTTGATTAACTTTGATGATATTTGAGATGTATAGTGTAAGCTAAATAAAAAACTTGTTTGCTCAACAGATATGCGATGAATAAAACGGCTGACTTTGAGACTGTTAGGGAAATTAAAGAGAAGCTCTGCTATATAAGGAAAGCGACCTCTTCACAGTTTTCATCTAATTTGTGAATTGTAATGTATTACCAGAATAGGAAATTAAAACTTTTTGTTTTGTCTTTGTTTGCAGTTATGATTACAAGAGAGAGTATCAGCTTGGTCTTGAGACAACCATCCTGGTTAAGAATTATACTGTAAGTTATCTGTTTTAGTATGACCCTGTCAGGTTAGAAATTTTCAAAATTTCGAGGGAAATAGATGCAAGAAACAGAAACTTGCTTACATTAAGCTAATAGGAATCGGAATTTGATTTTGTAGAGAAAGTTGATCATTCTTGCTATCTTTCCTTTGTTTTTACTTTGGCTCTTTGTTTGATGTTTGTCATCCGACGTTCGATAAAGCTTCAATGCTTCTGTCAATTGCAGTCTCAAAGGCTTATGATATCTCCTAGTTAAGTGTTTTCCGGACCACTAATCTGTAGAGATTTTGTTCTGTGATCAGCTTCCAGATGGGAGGGTCATCAAAGTAGGCACTGAAAGATTCCAGGCACCTGAAGCACTTTTTACACCGGTAAACCCAAATCTCCCGCTTGTCTAAATTCTCTTTCGGGATATTTTCAACCCTCAAAGAATCTCGAGGCTGATCACAGAGCTAAACCTTTCCTCTTTTTTTTCTTTTTCAGGAACTCATTGATGTTGAAGGTGATGGAATGGCAGACATGGTTTTCCGCTGTATTCAAGAAATGGATATCGATAACCGCATGATGGTACGTGCGCTTCTCACGCTTGCTTCTTATTCAAAAACTAATCATAATATTTTCTCAAACCCTTTGCTCTTTTTACAGCTCTATCAACACATTGTTTTAAGCGGAGGAAGCACCATGTATCCAGGATTACCTAGCCGGTTTGTCTTTTTTTGTGTGTTTCTTTCATAAAACAAGAAGCTCGATGGCTACTCTTAATGTCTTCTATCTTCTCTTTGTTTCAGTCTCGAGAAAGAAATCCAGGATCGGTATCTCGATACAGTTCTAAAAGGAAACAAAGATGGCTTGAAGGTAATAAATCCAGATAAGGTTACTTTCATTGTCTCAGTTTTTAACATTTCTTTTGGGTCTTTTTTTATCAACCAGAAACTCAGATTGCGAATAGAGGATCCACCTAGAAGGAAACACATGGTGTACCTCGGAGGTGCTGTTCTTGCAGGAATCATGAAGGTAGAAAAAATGTTCAATCCTTTCTCTTTTGCAACCCGAGACCCTGAGATTTTAGTCTGTAGAATGATTGTTAAGAGAGATTTGGATTCGATGAATGGTTTATGTTGTAGGATGCGCCAGAGTTCTGGATCAATAGAGAGGACTATCTGGAAGAAGGAATTGGTTGCTTAAATAAGATGAGCCAAGCTTGATACTCTAAACCTCAAAACTTAATTGCATTCTCTAAGTTTTTGTTTTTGTTTTTGTTTTTGGCTTAAACACAAACGCATTTTCATTTATTAATATAATAAAAACGATATCTTCGTTCCGAGCATTCCTTGCTAGTAGACAATATCTTAGTAGCGACGAGACAATAACAACGAAAGGATAGTTTGTTGTTTTAAAATCCCTATTTCTTGCCGCACAAGGCATGGTCCCTCTTAAGCGGTCTGAAATTCAAACCATTGAATCCATAGATACAAAGATTAGACCGTTTAGACTTAAACACGGTTTGATCCGTCGTCGTTCTATAACCAGGTACGTTGCAAGAAGCATCCGAGGAGCTTCTTCCGACCAAACTCGCCTGACAAGAAGTCTCGAGACTGTCGACGTCAGCGCAATCTAGAGAAGTTATAAATACCTTGTAGAGTCCAAACTCGTTAGTGGTTCTGTTTGCAGAGAATGTTAACATCTCGTTTGTTATCGACGAAGCTGATTTGAATCTGCAGACTATTCTCACTTCCACGCCTGTGCCAAGAAAACGTTAGAAACAGAATTTACGCAAGAGAATTAAAAGAGACTTTCTTAGTGATGTTTTTTTGTTTTTTAATTACCGGACATGAAGTAACTGTGTTTTGAAAAAGTGTTGTTGGAGCAGACATCACAGTAAACAAAACCCATTACAGTTACTTCTGCATTAGGCTTGGCTGATGGATGTTTTGGAGAACGAGAGTTTACTAACACAAGTTGCAGAAGAACAAACAAAAACATGACCAGTATCTTCTTCATCTTGACAACAAGTATGGAACAATGTGTGTCTGAAGAAAGAAGAAACAAATGGAACTAGTTTCAGAGACTAAGCTAGCTTCAAGCTTCAGTTATACTCACTTATTCCTTTATATACAGGAATTTATGCAGACGTGTCTCTTAGCATTAACTTTGAGTACAGTCTAGAGAAGTGGTGGGGAACAAAGAGAGGCGCATTTGGAGTGAAGATTATAAATGAGAGGAAGGGAATAGAATTGAAGGCAAAAGCAGAGAAGATAGTGGAAAGACACTGAGTGAAAGTGAAGGTTATAAATGAGGGAGATAGTGATAAGACAATGAGAAGTTAGGTGAGAGGACATTTATTGAGATCTCGTGCTCTTTGTTTCTTTTGGAGTTTTGTATCTAAATCCCAAATACTGGCTCTCTCTAAAGGAGAAAGTGAAGTGAAAGGTAATGTCACTTATGTCTTATGCATGGACCATCAAAGTGTACATATCAAAGGTAATGTCACTACTGTACATATCAAAGTGTTTCTACCGGTCTATTACTGGTTTTTGGTTAGTTGTGGACCGGATAAAGATTTGTTGACACTAAGTTTGGGCGTTCGAGTTTGATTCAGGTTTTTATTTTCTGGTCTCGAAATATAACATTTACGATATTTTAGAGTTTATGATCTATATGGGTTCGGTTCATATTTGGATACCTAAAAATCACAAAATATAAATAAAAATTATGTTACATTTGAATAAAAGTTTATTAAACTTTAACAAATATAAAAAAAAAGTTTAGTATATTTTGTTAAATGTGTTATATCAAATCTAAATATAATTAATATTTTAGGTATATTTGGATACCATTTGATTATTTAGCTCAGTTTTGATTCTTTCTTCAAATTTATATGTTTAAGATCGGTCCGGATATTTTTTGGTTCAGGTTCAGTTTCATTTTTTTATGAGTTGGATTCTTTAGTTTAAGATATTTTGCCGAGGCCTACTTGACACCAATTTTTTTGGGCATAGACCAATAGAGAGTAAAACAGGTCTTAAGATGAACAGAACCACACAACAAAATATGTTATAGAGATACTAGAATTCGATGAAAATATACTAGAATTCGTTGAAAATATACTAGAACTCCTGGAAAATATACTAGAATTCCTGGAAACAAAAAGAAAAAAACAAACAAAACTCCTCCATTTATATTAAGTATGCTCCAAACAAGAGTTTTCATCACAATGCAAGAGAAACAACTTCAATAGAGAAGTTTTATAACGCCATTGATGAAGCTTTCTTTGGATTTTTGATGAATACAGAATATGAAGCGTGGAAACGGTAACCTTATGTTTTAAGGGTCTTCTAGCAAAAACCACAGAGACTTCAAAGAAGCTTCACATTATGGTACATGAGCAAAAGCTTCTTGGTTGTGCTTCATCCTCTTCGATTTTCTTCTCTGCAACAGAAGAGAAGATAACAAAAAAAAAAAACCAATGATATTAGGATGTTTGTCCTGTTTATCTTTCAAGAACTCCTAAGCATTCATTCAACAAAGAAGATGTAGAGAGATCTGAAATCAAGAGAGCAAGACCTGGTCTAGCTTTTGTTGGAGACGGTTGAACGACAACGTGCATTGTAATGACGGATTTAGGGAGATCATCAAACGGAGCTTTACACTGTGCAACAGTTTTACCATTCTCCAAAATCTTACCAGCATTTATCAACTTGATGTCACTAGCTGTTTTTGGAACAATCTTAATGTCTACAAAACAGCAGAATTAAACACCCAGATTAGATTGTTAGTCAATAGGTACAAATAGGAAGTAAAAAAAGTTTGAGAAATGAAAGATTTTGTTGAATATGAGATTTGTGTTAACAGAATCAGAGCCATATTCATCTTACAGTCTTGAAAGAGATGTTTGGTAGTTCACGTCAAGTGATTAGTAATAAGTCGGAGCTATTACTAGCCTAGAGTTATGTATCATTTTGTTTGTCTATCAAGCCACAAGTAAAAAAACTGTTAAAACATCGATCACAAGCTCGAGTAACCGTTCAAGAAACTTAAACAATGGATGAAGCAATCCTACACGACACTAAAACTAAAGCTATCAAAGAGCACTTGTACTAAAGACCTCTAGCTCACCTTTAGGCCATTCAGAGACGATTCTCTCCTTGAGCATTCCTACTGTGGCGGTTGGAGAGTACTGAAACGGGCCAACATCTGAACCGTCATATAACCTGAATTTAAGCTCTACCAAATCTTCCTCCGGCATTTGATCTCTCTTTCTCTCAAAACAGACAAAAACTCTCAGATGAGTTCAGAAGAAACAATCCAACCCAAATGCGACTTCAAATTATACACAAGTTTTCCTGTAATAATGAGAGCAATGAGAGATTGTCAAATTGAAATGATCAATTATGAAATTTCAGCTACTGTTGAAATCAAGAACTTGGACAATAGAAGAACAGCTAATCAATTACAAATATGCGTAAATCAAAAACCCAATAACGTTAAGAAAGATTTGCCACAAAAATCAAAACTTTGAACTCATCACTTAGGTCCTAAACCGTCAGACAAGATTAACAGACAACACAGAAATGTTACTCAAATCGATCTCCAAGTCTGTTAAATTTCTCAATCAGGCAACAATATCAGTAGAAATTGGGAAGATTTGTACAGTTAATTAGGTATCAAAATCCAGTAAACAGAAATGTTGCGAAAGATAAAGGAGGAGAATGAGATTAAACCTTGGAGGAGGAGATCCAATAAGCAGCAAAATCTTCTGGGTTTTAACGTCTTGAGAGTGGGAGATCGAGAAGTAGGAGAAAAACCCTTAAAAGGGTTATGACCTAATCTTCAAAGTTCTGGTCGTATCGTATTGCTCTCTGCTTCTCTCAAAATTTATGTGATATTTCTTCTTCAGTATTGCCGCGTTCCAGGGAATCCCTGACGAGTAGAAGTAGATAAAGACAAGATAAATGTGGGAAAATATGTTTTTTATTAGTCAAAAAAGAAACCTTGTCGGCGTTTTGACCAGGCTTGAAAAGAAGAGTAAACTTTGGTCCAATCTGACAATTTTTTTGAAATGACCGCCCTGTTAAGAATCTTCCAAATTTCCGAAAGAAGAAGAATTGGAAAGTCTATTGAATCTCAAAGTAAAAGAAAAGAGTTTTTTTTGGGGCAAGTTTACAGACAAAATGACGATATGTGCAGAAGCATATAGTCAGAGGTACGCAGTGTTAAAATAAAGCATACAAAAATCACATTTCAAGAACGCAAATCCTATCAAACGCCCATTAAAACTATACTACTTAACAACACCAAAAAAGTGAGTTTTCTTCCCTCTATAAACCCTACAAAACAGATTCTTCTACTGCCGAGTGACAGGTGTCATAGAGACGGAGGAGTTAGTGCCATAGAAACCATCTTGTCCCTGAAACTTCTGGTATGAATTCTCGGATGGAGCAGATGTTGTTGGAAGTGGGGTGAGCCCAGCAACCCAAGGACCTTGTTGTTGTTGTTGTGTGGTTGCAGAAGTGGTTGCTATGGTGTAGTTAAATGGTGTGTGATTTACAGGACCAGGAGGCTGTAACGGCTGCAAGAACTGAGGTTGAAGCTGGTATGGTGGTGGTGGTGGCGGTGGAACCGGAAGAGGACAGGTGGTGGCTGTGGATGTTGTTGCAGAGTTCTGTTGGTGCGGTTGGAGATAGGACTGGTCATGGTTTTGAAACTTGGGCCTTTTCTCTGGCGGGTAATCGTCGGATGATGGAGTTTCTGTTACAGCATGTGGGTTGTTTCCGATGATGCCTTCGGAGGCTAAGGATAACAGAGCGTAGGAGAGCATCTCGGCTGAGGAGGTTGATGCGGTTAGCCTAGCTACCACTGCGGCAGCTGCGGTTTTTCTTGGATCTACCACTGATTGAGTTGGTGGGTTCGAAGCAAACATAACCGGGGCAGATTGTTCCACATCACTGTGTGTGAAGCTTTGTGGTGCTGATGAGGCCGGTGAAACTTTGATGGCTTCTTTTGACTCTTCTTCTTCTCTAGCAGGAGGCTGCAAACCACTGCCATGGTCTAGAAGCTGTTTGCAGAGATCACCAGTTCGGTCCGACTGAAACCGGGCAATCTGAAATTGTTGCACAAGTGATAACAATTTAAAGAAATGGCGCAAAAACAAAGCAACTTTTGTTTGTAAAAAATCAAGCAAGAAGATTCCTATTCAGATTTCAATATATGTTTCCTGAGCAAGCACGCAAACCTAGCTCGAATGCTAGACCCGGTGTCTCGGAAAGTACTGCTGGTATGGTTGTAATGTGTTGGGTGAATTGGAATGTATAAGCAACATCACGTTTGTTAGTACGATCTTATACCTGAAGATGGTTACGGACATGCTCCAGCTTGAGTTCCTGGACAAAAAAGACAAGGTGACGTTTTAGGCAGGAGCAATCAAAGATGTTATTTTTGTTAGCAGTTGTATAAATGAGAAACCTGTTCTTGTAAAGCCTCTCTCAAATGAGAGATAAGACTTGTTCTGGATGTCTCCATTGCCTCTAGCTGTTTGATGCAGTCTATCAGTATTGCATGTTGTCCCTGCACCTCCTTTACCACCGCAGGGCCAGGGGTGTGTCCTGTTTAAAGTAACACTCAACAAGTAAGATAATTACAAGAACTCATATGGTTGATGAATGCTTGAACAGGAATTGGATTTTCTTTATCCAAAAAGGTAAAGAGTGTAATATATCCGTATCAACTAGCACTTAATATAAAGAAAAGTCAACAGCAATCAGAACTGTAGGGAAATTTATTGATGATCCTAAATTAACCAAAATGTGTGGGACTGGTTACTCTGGTGGGACTGGGGCTTATAAATTTGAGAATTTTCTCACCATTAAATGATCAAGCTTATAAAATCCGAAGAACTATTTGGAAACAAAGGGTATGTGGTAAAAAAAACTGTTTAAGATTTTAGGTTCTAATACAAAGGGTGTGTGGGTAAAAAAATAGATCAAACGAGTTGAGTTTTTTAGAGCAGACGAATGTAGAAATCTGCAGAAATGTAGAAAGCATATCGACACATCCGCAGCAATGTAGCAGCCAATGGACGGTGATACCTGAACTAAGATCTTTCTCAACGTTCTGAGTTGCTTTCTCAAGGTAACCAGTAGCACTAGTACATTTCCCAACAGTGACATCCTCATCAATCTGAACGCCCTGAAGAGCTTCAACAGCAGACAGTACTCTCTGAAGTGGAGTTCCATTTGCCTGTTTCTGTTGACCAGACTGCAAAACAATAACAGAGCTTATCATGTTGCTAGCTTGGAAGAAATCCTCACATAATGGTGGTCCTTATAGAAAATTGAACTCAGAGGTATGCAAACGGTTGTTTAAGAGAACTCTGACTTGACTTACAAGCTTAAGTGGCACAAGCGCTCCGTTTCTCGTTCCATTTTCAGGCTGCTTCCCCAGAATTTCTTCTTTGAGAATTTGACCACGAGATCCAAAAACTTTCCTTTCTTCCCATATATTAACCTTGAAGAGAAAATGATGATAATTACCATTGCAGTTCTTATGTCAAACTCCTCAAATACAATTCCAGTAACTGACATTTTTCATTTTCATTAAAACCCAGGACAAGGAGAAATTCAGAGGAAGTGGTAAATAAAAGTTCACATACCAATCGACGTGCAGATTTTCTTGCAAAGTCATCACCATTTTCAATCACATCACGAAGAGCCTCAGGGAGTACTTTCCAGAACTCACCTACAAACTCTGAACCTCTTCGCCTACTGTTCTGCAAGATATCATTCGCTAGGTACAAGTATGCCAATCGTTGCTCACGCGGGGAACAGTGAAACTGCCTGCCCCATGTTTCTACAACATGTTTCGCCTTGTTCATGTGAAAGATACACCAATGTGACAAAGCTAAATACTACTGTCAAGGAGAGATACACCATGAGATTTATAATGCAGAGCCCGGAAAAAGTAACACAACACAAGTGAGCAAGCAAGTTAAAAGAGATCAGAAGATTATCCCTCTGGTCAACGATATTATATCAGACACAAAAATGAAAGAAACATAAAATGGGAATAGATGAAACCTTGAGTAATTATCTCCCAAGCACATTCATTTAACTACAGCAAAACCAATGAAAGTACAGAGCTTTACCACAACCAAGATTAGTAGATAAAATCAGAAACCCTTATATTTAAAAAAAAAAAAACATTTTCCAATAAAAAGGATACTCTCTATGCTTGCTTGAGAATTGTTGAGTTTGGCAAGCTTCTCAACCAATATCTGAGCATTAAATGAACTACCCATTGTTCCACCAGCTCAAAAACCAGTGCGCCTTTCAAGAGTCTAGAAAGAAACAATGAAGAAACAAGTTAGAAACCCTAAGATTTATTTACTTTAAGCATAATCGAAGCAAATGAAATTTTTAGTATTATTAGAAACGAATAGTAAAGACGATTCTCCACGGACAAGCAGACACAGAACTAGAAAGTGACTTCAGACATCAAAACTAGTATAAACCCTAATGTCCGAGAGATAACCGGAGAACAATTTCAACAGAAAGCAGATACGAGCGTAAGGATGAAAGTTAGGAGGAATTACAGAGAAGAGAAAGGAGATTATTCTTGCGGTGGGGCTCGAGCTAGGCTAAAATATCAGTAAAGGAACCAACGATTACAAAGGAAAATCACGGCGATAAAACGGCGCCGTTATATCTGATGACGTCTCCCAAAATCCGCCGGAGAAGTTACCAGTTGAAGAAAACTACAACAATCTTCGTCTTGTGGTAGTTGTGGGGATGGATGACCACAATTTCTTATTCCTTTATGGGCTTACATCTCAGTATCGGGCCAAAGCCCATAAATTTATTGAAACAGTTATAAGCCCCAGTCTACTATACGACCCCGTTGGGAGTAGTGTACTTGCCACCGACACGTTATGACGTGTCGATCGCATCGAGAGCTATGATAATGAGACTGAACCAGTGGCTTCAGTTTTCGTCGACGGAGAAACGATGAGGAAGAGATGAAGCGCGGTGGAATCAGACGGAAGCGATTGTTCGCGAGGACGATTCTCTTGACATCGGCTATTTTTATCATCGGCTTCGGTTTGTTGCTGTTAACACTCCGCTCTGTGGATCCTAATTCGTCCTTCATCGATGACGACGACGACGATGCTGTTTCTGAATCCGTTTCCGATGAGGAGACTGCGAGATGGATCAATTCATCTTCCATCGGAGAAGCTAAGGTCGACGGAGGTAGGCTCTGCGCGACGGTAGAGGAGATGGGAAACGAGTTCGATGGAGGTGGTGTCGTGGATCAAAGCCTCAGAGTTCGAGATGTTATCCGACGCCATTTTTACGTGAATGGTGAGAATATTCGATTCTGTTTAAAACTCGACTTCGTATGTGTTCATTATAAAGTAAGATGAATAGTGTGTTACTAATTTCATCTGTATTTATAGCAAGATCTTGAATTTGCTAATATCATGAAATCTTGAGATATATTGTTGGATGCGAGTTTCTGTGTGATGAAAAATGATTTCTTGGATTGTCCAGGCGCTTCAGCAGTTCGTGAGCTCGCTCCGGAGCAATTTTGCCGACATGGTTTTGTTCTTGGGAAAACAGCAGAGGCTGGTTTCGGAAATGAAATGTACAAGATCTTAACTTCGGCAGCATTGAGCATAATGCTCAACAGATCCTTGATCATTGGCCAGACCAGGCATATATTGGTTCTTTCTCAATCCTTTTTCTCTGCTTTTTGAGAACTATATTGCAAGTCTCTGAACAGTAGTTTTTTTTTTTTTTTTTTTTTTTGCTTCTTTTTAGTTTGTGTTATCTGTCTGTTTATAACTCTCTCTGTGCATCTTCTTTCTCAGGGGAAAATATCCTTTCGGTGATTACATTGCGTACTCCAATGCTACATTTACAATGAATGAAGTGAAACATCTGTGGCGACAAAAAGGCTGCGTGAAGAAATACGGAAGGCGGCTTGTAATGAGATTGGATGATTTTGAGAAGCCATCCAAGACTAATGTTTTATGTAGCAATTGGAAGAAGTGGGAGGAAGCTATTATATGGTCAGTGAGGGAAAAAAAAAATACAACATTGAATCCTTGTTAAGAAGTTATAATCATTACTGAGCTGAGCATTTGGTTTTCTTTCAGGTTTCAAGGCACAACAGACGCTGTGGCGGCTCAGTTTTTCCTCAAGAATGTGCATCCAGAGATGAGAGCTGCTGCATCTGAGCTGTTTGGCGAGCAAGGAAAGTCAGCACCACGAGCGAATGTGTTTGGAGAGTTGATGATGAGTCTCATATCTCCCACGAAAGATGTCAAAGATGCAGTGGACTGGGTTCTACGAGAGACTGGAGATCCTGATATTTCATTACACATGCGAATGCTGATGAGCAAGTATGTTAAAACGCGAATTTAGATCTGTTTCTTGTTCCTCACGAGCTGGCTGACTATAATTTTCTCTTCGTGATTTCTTCCAGATCTGTTAGACCTCTGCGTGCAGCGATAAACTGCCTAGGGAAAGCAGTTAACAGACTTGGGGTATCAAAACCGAGAGTGGTTATAGTGTCTGACACACCATCTGTAGTGAAAAATATCGAACCAAATATCAGTGCAATTGCTGAGGTATCAATGATCTATAAAACTCTGCACTCGCTCTGATCTTCCCAATAAATTTCTTCAGTTCCATTGGAGGTATGGACTAAATCAGTTGCAATGGTTTTGCAGGTTCTGCATTTTGACTATAAGCTTTTCCGAGGGGGTATCGCTCAACGTGGCCGTGGATTACCAATGTTAGATTTCAGAATAAAGGATTGGGGACCCGCACCGAGATGGGTTGCATTTGTAGATTTCTTCCTCGCGTGCCGTGCAAAACACGCTGTGATCTCAGGTGCTCACAGACGAGTTGGGACTACTTATGCTCAGTTGGTTGCTGCATTAGCCGCCGCAAACAGTCTCAGTTAAGACCTTATTTAGTTCCCGTCACACTTGTTTTCCTTTTTTCATATCTCAGTTTATCATTAGATTCATTACTATGCTCTTTGACGAGTACTGACTGGTTAATATTCGCAGAGGATGGTTCGAGCAACTCGAGCTTTGCGTTCTTGAGTAGTTTTCAGAGTAATCTGTTAGCAGATGGTCTGAAGAACCAGGTCGGCTGGGGACATGTCTGGAACCGATACGCTGGTCCATTGAGCTGTCCAAAGCAGCCAAACCAATGCGCATTCACGCCTCTAGCACCTCCCGGTTGGTGGGACGGTTTATGGCAGTCGCCAATCCCACGGGACGCTCGTAGGCTTGCGGCTTACGGCGTTGAGCTTTCCGGGTTTGGTACGGTTAACGAAGACCGGTTCCATGCCTTTTGTAGCGCCAAGAAAGAATACTTATCCACTGTAACGATCGTTTAGTGACTTGTTGAGATTATGTTCGCCTCTTGGTTTAATATAGTCATCACTGGTTTTATTTCTCGTCGTTCTATTTACCCTTCCTAAATTGAACCGACTTGCTTACAATAACCCGACCAAATCGAACTAAACAGACCTTAACAGGCCTGTTGGTTTAATACAACCATTGGTTTTATTCTTCAATCTGATTTCGCTTTTGGATTGAACCAGCCTTTTTTATAAAGTCTAGATACCTAGTCCTGAAAGGAACCAAGTAAACTGAAACCTCGTGAACGCATAGCTCATAAGTTGCAATTTTATTATTATTAGAAATAAAATGGATTAGAGATGAGTTCTTAGGTGCTAAGAGAGGAATAAAGCTTTTGTCAGGCGTTAAAGATGGAACATTATCTCGTGCAGTCAAACTTTTCCTAGTATTTGATTCCCGATTTATGAAACTTTAATTTATTACAACGATGCAGACTGACATCTTCATTAGCTATTCTTCTCGTCGTTCGAAATTTGCTAGTATTAAAATAGCAAGGTAAGTGTTTAGCTGAGAATTTAAAATGGACATAACAAATTATGTACGTAATGAGCTCAAAAATACTTGTTGTCATTGTAAAATATGTTTTCTGAAACTAGCAATTGCTATTTTGAAAATTAGAACTAAGACTATGTCGTAACTAAATAGGTTGGCCTCCCTGCAAGTTAGGTGCTTAGCTGAGAGTTTAAGATAGAGCATTGGATGATTTTTCCTTGTTATCTCTTTTAGAGGATTTTTTCAACATTTTAGAGGATTTTATTGGAATGACTATTTTTTCTTTTTTTTTTGAAAGCTATTGGAATGGATATTTGCATTGATTTTGTATTCCAAATTAGTTTTGTGTTATTCAATCATAGTTATGTCCTTAACAAGTTGACGATTTATTTTAAAAAGTGTTAAACAGTTTTTAGATAAATGTTATCTAAATATGTTTGGTAAAATATTTAGCATTATTTATAATTTAAATTAATCTTATAGTTCTGCATTTATTTTAGTTTAGAAAAATCGCTCGACGACATTATTTTACATTTTAATCATTTGAACTGAATTTAAGTGCATCTGAGACCAATCATACAAAAAGTATAGAATAACTCAAGAGACTAGAGACACCAAAAACTTTAGGTCCTTACATGCTCACATGAAGCTTGGAGCGAAACCGACCATTCATGAACCAAAAGGAGTAGCCGTTAAAGACAGTTACGTAATGTTTTTTTTTTTTTGGTCGCAGTTACGTAATGTCGAACTTAATAAGAAAGATTATAGTTGCGCTAAGATGAACCAAACCGTCCCTTGTTAATGCATTGCGACCTGAGGGATATATCCCCAATAATCTCCTTCTTCGTGATGAGAAGACATCTTGTGTTTTTCTTTCATTGTTATTTGGTTTTAGTAGTGTTTGAACTTTTTTATTGTTTGTGGTGGCTTCCAGGTTTTATCATCAATGCAACCGTAACTTTTTCCGTAGCTTGTCTTTTCATTTTTTTGACTAAAATAATTTTGAAATGGTTTTATATAGCGTTTTTGTTTCCAAATATTTTTGCATTTTCCATTTTCTTCTACTTTTGATCATATTCAGAACCGGCTCGAAGAGAAAGCAAGCAAAACATGTATTGCGACCTTGAAAGCAAACAAGTTAAAGTATGTGTCTGTAAATTTTTGGTAACGTTTTAAAATTTTTTATCTTTCAACTGAGTAGGTTGTGCATACTAATGTGGATGAAAAATGTGATGGGTTCAAAAAATCTTTTCTACTTGAATTCCTTTTCCGTTAAAGTTGTATCAATTCATATATCCAAAACAAGTTTTTGGTTTAGGATACATATAATGTCAAAATCAGCACTATTAACTTAAAATCAATCATCTTTCTGTATAACACAATAATATACATAATAATACGTTAACAAAAATGCGGGACAATATCTAATTTCTTTTAAAGACGAATATAGTTAACTTAACCTTTTTTATATAAATATGGACTTTGAAATTTAAAAATAAAAATAAAAAATTAAACCAAATCAAAATCCCCCTCAAAAAATTATAATGGCCCATTCTGAAAAGTTAAAAGCGCAAAATAACAGAAACCTAGATGAGGCAAAGAAGAGTTGTCGCTGACTGGATATTCGACAAATATAGTTATTAGATTTTTTTTTATTAAATTCCGTTTTATTATTTATTCATAGTATTTTTGCGTCTAGTAAAACCTTTATAAATTAATATAATTGGAATCATAATATTTTATTAATTTAACAAAACATAATTTATCGAAAATTTAGTTCGATCGAAATTTATTTTGAAACAAAAAATCCTATTAATTTACCTAGATATATATTACCCAAAAAGTATTTAATAGAATTTATTTCTACAAATAAACCATTTATTTATTTATTTATTTATTTTCTGTATAAGGGAACTTAAGAAAGAAGCAATAGGTGTGTAACGTACCATTTTGGTGCACCCATGCTCTCTCGTAACGTGTCTTTCCTTCCCCAAAGAAAAACCCTTCAAACCTTCGAATCCCCTTTATACCTCTAAATTTCCTTCTCTAATTAAGCCTTTAAATTCACAACAAACCACTCCTTATCAACAACGGCCGCACACAAAATAATCTACATCGGTTTTCGTTTCTCTCCGAAAGGAAGATCATCGGAATATCCAATTTAGGATAAAATGTTGCTTTGCTCGTGTTTCGGGATGATACGGAAGCGAGTTTCTGATCGGAAATCCAGACCTGACCAATCATCGTCTTCTGGTTTCACCTCACTTTCCTCTGTTCATTGTTCTTCGCAAATCTGGTTACGAATTTATTGGAATCTAATCAATCAATCAATCAATCGATTTCCCTTAGTGTTTCTGAGCTTTTATATAATCAATTGTGTCAATGTATGGATAATATAAGAAAATCTCCGACAAGGGGTTGTGTTTTTATAGGTTGAAATTGTGTTTATTTGGTTGATCAAAGTGTCTCTGATCCACTTGATGCCAGTGTAACGTGTGATCTATAGAGACTCTCATTGTGTGTGTTTATTTGTTCCTCTGTAGCCAATCCAGAAAGAGCTTCACCAGATTCTGACACAGAGCCAAATCCTATGAAGCGAATTAAAAGTTTCACATACCGAGAACTCGCCACCGCAACAAACAACTTCAGGCCTGAATCTTTGATCGGACGAGGTGGATTCGGTGCTGTCTACAGAGGAAAGTTAGAGAGTACTGGAAAGGTAACTGTACACAAAAAATCTTGTCTTTTGGATTAATCAAATAATCAAACTCTGATGAATTGTTTTTTGTTTGTGTGTTTGTTTTGTTGTTGGTATTAAACATTGAAGAATGTGGCTGTTAAGATGCTTGATCCGAATGGTCTTCAAGGAGACAAAGAGTTCCTAGTGGAGGTCCTAATGCTCGCGCTCATGCGCCACGAACACCTCGTGAAACTGTATGGCTATTGCGCTGAAGGCGATCAAAGACTCCTTGTCTATGCATATATGCCTTATGGATCGTTAGAAGATCAGATCCACGGTATAAAAAAGCTCACCCTCTAAGAAATTTCATTATTAAAGTATAAATCTTGAATAAGGTTTTTCTTTTTTGGTCAGGTGTGGGATCTGTTAAAGAGGTTTTAGATTTGAGCACAAGGATGCAGATAGCTTTAGGAGCAGCTAAAGGGTTAGCCTATCTTCACAATGTAGCACAACCTCCTGTGATTTACAGAGACATGAAAACTTCAAACATATTGTTAGATCATGGCTATAAACCAAAGCTCTCTGATTTTGGGCTTGCTAAGTTTGGTCCGGGTGCTGACATGTCTCATGTCTCTACGAGAGTTATGGGGACTCAAGGGTATTGCGCACCCGAGTACGCCAACAGCGGGAAACTGACGCTGAAATCTGATATTTATAGCTTTGGAGTTGTGATGTTGGTGCTTATCACTGGACGTAAACCTTTTGGGGACTCATGCTTGGGTTCAAAACGTATGCTTGTGAATTGGGTAATGCTCATCACTGTTTATTGACCAACCCTTTACTTTGAAGAAAGAGATGGTTTTGATCAAGTCTGTTTTATCGATCCTTTGTTGGTTTCTTGACAGGTGCTGCCATTGTTCAGGGACCAAGACATAAAAGCGATTGCAGATCCGATGTTATCAATACAAGACGATCCTTACTTGGAAGAAGCTGTGAAAAGAGCTCTTGTATTGGCGTATATGTGTTTGAGAGAAGATGCAAACGCTAGGCCAACGATCAGTGATGTAGTGATGGCTCTAGATAACATAGTTAAGTTCATAGAGAAGAAGAAAAAGAGAATTGGATATGGAAGAAGAGTAGATATGGAGAAGAAAGTTGCAGTGACAGTGAGCTCACCGAAGGAGACGACGAGGATGTTGTCTGCTAATGAAACAGAAGAAGAAGATGATGATGAAGATTTGAATAGAGAAAGAGCTGTTGCTGATGCTAAGAACTGGGCTGAGACTATGAGAGCCTTGCGGAGGGAGAGCAATGAACCACCACCAGGGCCGGCTCCTTAAAACAAATGTTTTTATTGTTTAAACTTTTCTTTGCTTGACTATATGCAAAACTGCAAAGTTTCTTAAGGTTGATTACCCATTTTTAGCCTCAAAATTTCTCAACTCTATGGTTCTCTGTTAATGTTAGGAATTGGGTCATCGTGATATATCTCGAAGTGATCTGCAGAATGAGTATGAAAAATGAACTTGTGAATAAAAAGTTTAATGCCATATGCATATTCATCATGTTGTACAGAAGGTGAGTCCATCATAACCCATATGCATATCATATGTTGGCTGTCATCATTTTTACCTTCCACCTTTTTCTCTCGAGATTTCAAAGATAACATTTTTATATAACCTTTCATAATATAGTTATATTTTAATCGAATCGAACATAAGATATTTTCTAATTTTTACATTGCAAACTTTTTATTTCTCTCTGCGAGGGCGCGTTGCATAGCAATGGGCCCTACGTTCCTCATTTGAATGCATTGTAACCCCTGTTCGAAAACGCGCCGTGGAGGACCGGTTAATCGCCGGCGAGACGCACGGCGGTCTCCCACCGCCGGGAGTTGTACAAATCGGCGAACAAAATCGGAATTGAAAGAAAACCCCATTTTTCTCTTCGATTCAAGTTAGATTTCAAATATTAGGTAGCAGATCTATGAAATATGGGTTAAAACAACAAGAAAAACAAGTTAAAACAAAGTGAATCTTTGAAAAAAAGTTGCAGCGGCGGAAAATAGGGTTTACAAGTTACAGAAAGTAAAGGTTGAAGACAAGGTTATAAACGTAATTTCGCGTTCATTAAATGGAAAAACCAACCGAGTGGTTAAAAGCACAGAGCTTAGGATTCGAACCCTTTTACTCTACAATGATGCGAGACACACAAACCAATATGCTAGGTTACACTTTCTGTTTATGCATTGTTATGTTTATTTATATACATATATTAAGATATATGGATAAAATATTAAAAATTCCGCCCCGCGTAAATCCCGTATACTCTCTGATTTTCTCGCTAGGCGCTAGGCCCAACCTCACCGCCCGACTAGCGCCTAACGAGTATTCGAACATTGATTGTAACTAATAAAGAAACCAATGACGTAATTACACGTCAGCTAATATCAGTTATTCTCCATTTTCGGTTGTTAAAATAAAGATAGACTAAAGTCGATTCTCTCTCTTGAGAGAGAAGGCGATTTTCCGGTTAGCCGGACTCGCCTCCGTTATAAGCGGTTCTTTCTCTCTTTTCCGCTTTTCGAGTTTTTTTCCGACTTCTCCCTCTTCTCTCTGCTCGATCTTTCAGAGGGAGATGTCTTTTTTCTCGACGTTTAAGGGTCTCGACTTGGCCGTCTTAACGGCGTTTTTATCGGTTTTGCTTTGGTTCACCGGTTTCTTGCCGGATTGTACAGGTTACGGCTCTCCGGTCCCAATAAACTCAGGCCTGCCTTCTATGGCTGACGATATTTCCGATTCTTCGGATTCTCCGGGATTTCCCGGCTTCTCGCTCGCGAGTTTCCTCGATCCTGCTCTCACTTTCTCTCTCTGCGCCGTTCATCGCCTGAGTTTGGTTGCCGAGTTCTGCTTGAACTCCTCCAGTGTGACTGGATTAATATCGTCTCCGTGTCCCAGCTTTAGAAGACAAGCAATTGGGAATTCTGTTAGGAGCCTCTCCTACCGGCGGCGGCGTCTCCAGCTTTGGTGGGTTCTCCGGAGCTTTTGCATCTGTTACTCTTTGTATGCAGGTTGAATTTGGATGGCGGTTTTGGGACGCAGCGATCGGCAATTGGTCTTCGCCAGTATCGACGAGGTGGTCCGGTGAGTTGCAGCCGCGTTTTCTTCGACGCCAGTTTGCGGTTCCCCGGCGGTTTTTCTTCTACGGTGACGAGTGTTGTGCATGCCGGCGTTGCGCAGGATGCTGCCACGTGCCGTTCTTATCGTCTCGTCCGGCTAACACGCGTTTCACTTTCTTGTTATTCTGGGCTTGGCCCAATTGTATAATTGTACCTCGGCCCGTGAAATGCAGCCTGTTGACAAAAAAA
The DNA here is from genome assembly GCA_030180135.1 of Orychophragmus violaceus. NCBI lineage: Eukaryota > Viridiplantae > Streptophyta > Magnoliopsida > Brassicales > Brassicaceae > Orychophragmus > Orychophragmus violaceus. Next base: position 12,592,578 of record CM058232.1, read on the forward strand.
AAAAAAAAAAAGATAGACTAAAACGACGGTCACAGTAGCTAACGGTCACAGTTTTTTAAAATTATATACTAGATTTTGACCCGCGCTTAGAAAGCGCTGATTTACTTTTCTTTACAAATTTAAATTATATTTATTTTGTTAGTAATTAAAATTTTAATTATGCAATTTAATTTTATTTATAATTTATTAATCCACATTATAAAAATAAATTAATAATTTAGATTTAAAAAAGAATTGTGTCTTATTAGAGAAATTAGAGAAGAGGTATATCGTAAAAATAAAGATATTGAAATAGCGATTTTGCATTATAAGTTTTAATATTGAATAATTTTGATATTTTTATTAAATTAAAATATATGATTTTGAATATATATATATATATATATATATATAATATTATTATAAACTCGTGTAAAGTTTATTTTTAGAATTCAAAAGTGGCTAATTTATTTTTCAACCCGCTCTTATAATAGTTTAAATATTTTGCAATATGATGTAATAACCCGCTAAAATGCAATTGTAAAAACAAATTCTTACGAAATAAATTAATTTAATATAATTTTAAAATTTTATTATAACATAAACATAAATATTTATATTTGAAATAAAAATAAAAAGATATTAAAATATATTATATTTGAATTTTGAATATAATTATAATTAAAGAATATATATATATATATATATTAATTAATTAGAAAGGTGAAACCCATTATATTTAACTTGTTTGGATACATGTTTAGTAATTGTCTTGTTTGGAAATATGGATAGTAGAGAAATTGTTATATTCTTTAATTACCCTTAATAAATATTAAAAACACTCTTAAATTTCTAATGGCACAAATTGTAAATAACACATGCTCCAAAGGTTAGTTTTCTAAAGACTCTAATTTTTTAATAGTATTGATTTTTTTTTCCGGCAAATTCAAACTTTATTAATATATAAAGAGGTACATAACAAATATCAAAGACATTTACAGAATTAGATCAACACATTTAGAACATATATAAAGGTATATGTCATATACTGAGAAGATACATCAGAAGGGAGTTTGACGATGCTTTCCTAAGAGTAGTCTTACTCGCTAACCAATCGAAATATCGGTTATTGTCCAACTTCATATCTGATCTTTCTCTGATGTGATTTGGATGCAGCTTCTTTTGGCTGAACTTCATTTTAACAAAACACATTTTGAAACATGATGTGTTGCAATGTAACCCTGGAGACAAGACACATTGATACCAACGTTTCCGTATCAAAGTCTTTTTGTTGAAAGTTGTCTCTGAATCTTGTTTGCTTGTGGAGAGTAGCATTATAAATAAACCTACTACGTGTCTCCGAGATGTATTTTTGATAATAGAGAAAGAATTCCTTACATGTATCTTTATATTGTTGCGGATAGCGTTAGACTTCATGAATCTCCTTTGTAAACACCGTAATGTAATCACGTCTACTGCTTTTTGATTTTGCCTCAGCATCGGCATGGCCACTTCTAAAAACTGATATTGAACCTCTGTTTGAATAGTAATCCATTGTATGGATACGAGAGCCTCTTCACCATAAAGCCATGACTAGGGATGTTAATAAGGGCTACCCGGGCCCGTGTAAGCCCTATTCGTTTAGAGCCCGTCCGTTTAGAGCCCATTTAGTCGAAGCCCGTTTAGAGCCCATTTAGTCTGAGCCCGTTTAACACGAAGCCCTTTTAAAGAACAGCCCGTTTAAGAAGCCCTTTTACAATATACAACTAATTTGGAAATAACTTCAAGCTTTCGTTTTGTTTGTATACTTATCGCATAGGCTCCATAATCCAAATAAGACCATCAAGAAAAACTATAAAATTATAAAATTCGTTTTGTTTGTATAGTTTCGTTTTCGTTTTGTTTTGTTTGTTATGTATCCCATCTAGTTCAGCATAAGAAAAACTATAAAATTCTCCTGCATGAAGAGATTAGTAAACCATCAAAACTATAAAGAACTTCAACCATTTTAATTTTCAAATCATAACATTATGTAAGTAAATACATAAAGAACGTTGGAAAAAGGCTCAATATAGCATTAGTAGAAGCGATGGGAAACTTGGAAATCATTTTTGCTTAAACAAGTAAACATGGTAAATGAGAATCCAGTGATATGTCTCAAAAAGTAAATCCAACGTTTTTACGGTGATATCTTGAAACTTGAAAATCCACATACATATATATGTATATATGTATTGGCGTATTGCTAAAGAGAGAGAGGGAGAAGAGCATGTAGCCTACCATTTGATAAGAAATCTTTGAAAGGAAGGGTTTCTATTTTTGAGGGACAAGAGGTTTATCTACAGACGAGACCTGAGACGAGCATGAATACTATGTCGTTTTAGGATCCAAAAAAAAAAAAAATTTAACGGGCCTAGCCCGTTTAAATAGAACCAAGCCCGTGAAGCCCGCGGACATAAACGGGCCCGCCCGTTAAAAGCCCGTGTAAATAAGTGGTGTTAAACGGGTCACGGGCTTAACATAATTAAAAGGGCTTGAGCAAGCCCACGGGCTTTAGGCCCTTATTAACATCCCTAGCCATGACCATGGTAGTAAGATTGCTAAAGCCCAACCAAGCGATGCCGCAGCATCATTAAAGAATGACATGACTTGAACATATACATAGAGTCGATATGTTGTCATCTCATCTTCCGCTTCAAGTATCTGGGAATTCATCATCTTAATTAGTACTAACCCCTCCTTAGTATCGTAGAACCATGGCGGTTTCCGTGGTGGTCGTTGTCTACACACCAAATCTGAGCCGATTTGCTGCAATATTCGGATCGTCATCAATGGAGAACAATGACGGCCAGAAACTAAAACAATACTAATATCATGTATTAGTATTGACAACACCTCGGGATAAATTGCCAAAACCACGACATACTTGTCGTAAGAAATCTTCAATAAGAAAGTAGATAAATGGTGATTTAACTCGATGGACAGAAGTCGAGTGATGAAACATCGACTCGAAACAATAGTCGGAGAGATTTTCCGGTTATGAGGACATAGGAATTGATTCATGGTGATGTATTGAACTGAAAATAGAGACGGCGATCGTAGAACGTCGGAGACGAGGATTACGACCATGAATATCACCGCAACACTCGTCTTCTTCAATGCTTGTATATCGTATCTTTTTGCCATGAATTGATGTGGGTATGTGATTGAATTGAATAGAAACAAGACCCACCGACGCCGAGGAACGGCGCCGGCCGGTGAAAAATAAGGTCGGAGAAGACTTTGTAGAAAGTAGTTTGATCGCTTCAACAGTCGCCTGAGACAAAAGCGGTTATTGATTTTTATATATAAAAAAGCGAAAGAAAGAGGAAAAAAAAGTGTGGGGAGGGAACCCACCATTAGAACTAGGGGGTGAAGGGGCAAAACCGGAAAATAAAGAAACCTTCTTTTTCGCTGGCTTACTCGTGCCCTTGTCTGCTCACTTCGCCGGAATCTGAAGAATCCATTCGCCGGAGACTATCATTCCTTCTTACCTCATATTCTTATTCTTCTTCTCCTTCTTTGTGTTTCCCATTTTACTTATTTACTTGTGAGGAAAAACAGTTTTGAAGCTCACAGCTATTTGTGGCGCCGTCGTGTGAAGAAAAAGAGATAGAAAAATAGAAATTGAGACTGAGAGATGTATGTAGTGCCTCCGCCTCGATCCGATTCGGGATCCAACGGTGATTTAAGGGTTTATCAAGCTTGGAAAGGCAGCAATGTGAGTTTTTTCTTCTTCTCCTGTGTGTTAACTTTCCCTCCGGGACTCAGATTAACTCTGTCCCAATTTCAACCTAATTCAAATTAGAACTTTGTTTCTTGTAACTCTTAGGGAATTCAAGCAAGTAATTTTTTAGAGGATCCTAGGTTTTTGATGTCGTTTTCAATGGTTTTCCTTGGTGGCATAAGCTTTAGAAGCTTGTTTAATGTTCTCACCTGCGAGTTACTAGAATGATTCCAAAACACTACTTCTAGTGGTTTATACACCGGTTCTGTGTGATCAACTGAAGTTACACTGGGACCTGCTTCCTCCAACTTTGATGAAGTTTGCTTCTTCTTTTTTTTCCCCCCGTTTTGCAGATATTCTTTCTTCAAGGAAGATTTGTATTCGGGCCAGACGTAAGATCACTAGCGCTGACAATATGTCTCATTGCTGTCCCTGTTACAATTTTCTGCATCTATGTCGCCAGGAAGCTAATAGATGACTTCTCTGATAGCTGGGGAGTATCAATAGTAGCTGTCGCCGTCGTCTTCACCATTTATGTAAGAACAGTTTTAATGACGGAGGCATGTCCATAATGATAAAAGCATGTTGTCATTTCGTTCTGCTTCCACAGCTTTTGTTTATTACCACAAATTATTTCCTCAGGATTTAATTCTTCTGCTGCTTACATCCGGAAGAGATCCAGGAATCATCCCAAGAAATGCTCATCCTCCAGAGCCTGAAGCCCTTGATGGAAACATGGATGCAGGAGCTGGCCAGACTCCGCAGCTGCGACTGCCTCGCATTAAGGAAGTAGAGGTTAATGGAATTACATTTAAGGTCAAGTACTGTGACACTTGCATGCTGTATAGACCGCCTCGCTGTTCGCATTGCTCAATTTGCAACAACTGCGTTGAAAGGTTTGACCATCACTGCCCTTGGGTTGGCCAATGTATTGGGCTGGTAAGTCACAATCCAACCGGAAGTCTCCTTAAACTATTCTCACAAACCTTACTTTCAAAAATCATCTCATTTTTTCTCATGGTTGTTGCAGAGGAACTACCGGTTCTTCTTCATGTTTGTCTTCTCCACGACCCTTCTCTGTATATATGTGTTTGCCTTCTGCTGGGTCTATATAAGGAAAATCACGGAATCCGAGCACACAACCATTTGGAAGGCAATGCTCAAAACTCCTGCCTCCATTGTTTTGATAATCTACACGTTCATATCGATGTGGTTTGTTGGTGGCTTAACAGCTTTCCATCTATATCTCATCAGCACAAACCAGGTAAATTGATACCTATCCATTCCTCATCCTCGTTTTAGAAATCACGGAATCGTTGTAACAGTTGATTTTCCTTTGATTCTGCAGACTACGTATGAGAATTTCCGATACAGATATGATCGGCGTAGCAACCCACATAACAAGGGAGTGGTTAATAACTTCAAAGAAACATTTTGTTCCGCAATCCCTCCTTCAAAGAACGACTTTAGAGCTATGGTCCATCGTGAACCTCCATTGCCTCCTAGATCTGTAGCAGGCGGTTTCATGAGTCCAAACATGGGTAAAGCCAACGATGACATTGAAATGGGAAGGAAAGCTGTTTGGGCAGACATGGGTCCAGCAATGTCAGAACATGGTGACGGTAAACATGGTAACAATGAACGGTTACATGTTAAGGACGGTGAGTTAGGCGAGCTATCTCCAGACGTTAGGACAACAGTTGATGAACAAAGTGATAGGCCGGGTATACACCCGAGGCGCTCAAGTTGGGGAAGGAAAAGCGGAAGCTGGGATATGTCACCAGAAGTTATGGCCTTAGCAGCCAGAGTAGGAGAACAAAACCAGAACGGTGGAGGAAGCAGCAGCGGAAGTGGTCTAGTGACTGAGAACCGGCCTACATAGTCAGATATACACGGTTTAGCACGGAAGGAAGACAGAACAGAGCCGAAGTTCAGTATGGTGAATACAGGTTTAGAGGGAACCTGAGAGGTGTTTGAAATGCTTTTTTCGTTTGGATTATTCAGCTTAAAATCAGTTTATGCAAGATTGTCGTTTGTGAAGGAAAAGAACTTGGTAATGTTCTTAATGTGGAAAGTGTTAGTGTTGGGTTTGGTTGGCTTTGTTGTGGTAAGCAAAAAGATTGGCATTGGTGTGCTGTTTTACTTGTTTGTATAAGTGAGCTGGATTTTTCACTGTTCTTGTTTAGCTGTATTCATACATTTAAGTTAAATATGTTTTACGGTAAAACAAACAAAAACAAATAAATACAAAACAATTTCTTTTCTCGTCAAGAAGTGAGGCTGAAACTGAGACTTGGAATGTAACAATGGTCGACAGAAAAAAATGTAACAATGGTTGGGCAGATTATAAATATGTTGTATACTACATCTGTTTTATTGTTGCTAATATTCAAAACCTAAATTATCAAAGACATGTGGACCAGAAGACATACCATTTTATAGCTGTTCGTTGAACTATTGAAGCATGGCTCTGCAATTAATGCGTAAGAACCCTAATGCTCCTCTTTATTTGTTACTAGTGGTTTGTCCGGGCGAAATTTATGAATAATAAACGGAATGTTTATTTTATTTATCTCAAATGTAATTCATACGTAGGAAAATGTAGTTATTTTTATATTTAATATAACCGTTATATGTGCATGATCTTTACGTATCTTTTGTTCATCCATTGATCTATGATGACGCACCCTAAAATTAGAAGCCCAATTAATTATAACCGGGGCGTTCCCGAGCAAAAAACTTGAATCTTCATATCTTAGTGGATGACTTATGTTATCCTTTTTCTTTGGCATTCTTTTCTTTGTGGTAAAATTAGTGTAAGGTGTTTTGTTCCATGATTGGTTGTTTTATCAATAATATTTGGCATATCATTTGTTTTGTGGATAAGTTTATGTACTTGTGTTTAGTTGTTTATTTCAGTCCTCGTCTTATGGTGTGGTCAGCTGTGGGACTGTGTCTAATTCAATATCTTCGTTCGATTTCATGTGCATACTAACTTTAAATGAAACGATTCTCATCTATTTAACTGGTTGGCTTCTTCTCCAGTTATACTCATTGCCTTAACGATTCTTCTCATCCTCGGGTTCTCAGCCACTGTGAAAGTGAGTTTTCCCTCCAGCCCATCCTTGTGGTTTCTCTGAATATTCCACTGTTTTAAATATTGATTTGTTTGTGGCCAAAATTTCCTTGTTTACAATTGTGTAATAGTTTGGAAATTTCTCTTCTTTCAATAATTTTATTGAGAGATTGGGTTCTCTGAAATAGTTTTCTGAAATTGCCTTATATTTTATGTGGTTTGGATTTGGTTATGAGTACTCAGTCTATTTTTTTAAAACACAATCAATTATAAATAAGAATTCGTGAAAGAAACATAATAGTGTGTGTGGTACTCAGTTGGTTAACCTAATGTTTGTGCTTCTCTACGGATTGTTGTCACGTCTTGGTGTCTGTAGTCATAACCGTTCTTAGATATTTCATGGCTCGGTAAATATGATAAAAGTGCAAGACAATTTTGTTGGAGGCTTGAGTTGTTGTTTTACTAAGCAAGTTGGACCATGACTTCTACTATATGATGGGTCATTTTTTCCTCGGAAAATGTTGTTTGTTCTATTATAAATATGTGCATAATATTAGATGTTAAATTTCCCAACTCAGTGTTACTAATGTAGACGATTGATGGATGTGTGAAATTTCAGAGAGCCTTTTTTAATGTAGACTATAATGGAGAATTTAGTTTTTGTGAGATGGATGGTTATGTATGTAGATTGAAAAAAAGAGTAAATATTAGTATTTTCTGGAAATCTGATATAGATTGATTTATGGACATCAACCTGAAACAATTAGTTTGACAAACATATGTGCTGATATGGTAATTTGATGATAGATATGAGTGGATTTTATAATTATGTGGTTGTATACGGTTGGATTTGGTTATATGTGGATTTTAGTTTTGGTGCATTTGATTGAGATATGTTATTATTATGTGTATTAAGTGAGTAATTAAATTTACAAATTTGTTAACTTAATAAAATAATTAAAAGAAGATGATGAGGTGGCTGATAATGTGGCTTAAGGAGAAGAGAGAAAAGCCTTCTTTATATATATATATATATATATATATATAGATTTGTTATTTTTTTTTTGTTAACTACATCATTTTCATTAAATCAAACTTGTTCGGACATTTCGGTTTTTGTGAAGAATTCCGAAATCCAACTGTTCTTGACTTACAAGGGTAAATAAACGGTCTCGTGTTCTCGCCCTTTTTGCAAGGGTATCGGCACGAACATTTTTCATACGACTAGTATAAGATAAATCGAAGAAGGTAAAACGATCTCTAATCTTAGCATATTGTCTAATTCAGATCGAAAACCCGGCCACTCCGACGGTTCCTCAACAATCTTTACTAGATTTTCACAGTCTGTCATAAAGCTCACTCGAAGGAAACCCTTATCTCACATGCATTCCATCGCCCAAATGAGCCCATCTAATTCGGCATGGAGAGCCGATAGACTTCTTCTACACTCTCTTTCTCCAGCTAAAATCCAACCCATGTTATCCCTAAGACACCATCCCAATCCACTAACCGTACTATGGTTGACTCAAGATGCATCAATTTGGCAGATAGGGTTGGGCTGTCTTTCGGGAAGTTGTTCTGTCCCTGGTATGAATGTGGTATGTTCCACTTCCACCTCGCGTTCCTTTTGGTTTGCTATCCTCCAGCTTTCTGCCTCCAATATGGCATGTTGTAGAGTGTCCACTGCTGATCTCACTATTCCATTGAAATTTTTTTCGTTTCTTGCTTTCCATATGAACCAAATGATCTAAGGAAAGTTACATTTTTGTGGCGCCTATAGGCCCATTTATTTTGTTCTCCAAAACAGGAAATCCATGTTTCGGTATAAGGATGAACTCGGAAAGCAACCCGGAAGGGACGGAAAGTCCGATAAAGCCCACACCTGTAGGGCTGAGGGGCACTCAAATAGGAAATGGTTGATCGTTTCCTCTGTGGCACCACATCTGGGGCATCTCTTATCCATGCCGATATGTCGGTAAGCAAGGCGTTGGCAAGTCGCTACAAATCCTGATAGAGCTTGCCACATAAAGTGTCGAAGCTGGGGTCTTAATCTTCCAAACATGACTTTTTAGGGGGGGTAATACTTGGCTCCAATACCTCCTGATTGGCTACTGCCAGATTAGCGTAGAAGTTCGTACCCTGATTTCACTGTGTACGCCTCTGAAATGGTATGGTTCCAAATGTAACCATCTAAGGTGAGATTACGGCTAGGTCTCACGCCAAGGATTAATGGTACATCTTCTGGGTGGAATAATTCTCGTTACCTCTCTCTCTCTCTCTCTCTCTCTCTCTCTCTCTCTCTCTCTCTCTCTCTCTCTCTCTCTCTCTCTCTCTAAAACACGATAGAGCCTTAAGTCCATCACATGACAGAGACAAGCTCTTCTGTTCATTTATAAAGAGACCAAATCTTAAATACCAATGTAAGCAGGTGGGTTTCATTTGTCTTCTCTCTAACCCTTGATACTTTGTCTGATTCGAGTTTTCTACTACTCTTAACTCTTTCCTCTTCTTTTGAATCTATCTGCTTTTGTCACAGGCTAAAAGATATGTATAAGAATCAGTTGCAAGAGCTTGCGCAGAGAAGCTGTTTTAGCCTCCCATCATATACTTGCACAAGAGAAGGACCGGATCATGCTCCAAGATTCAAAGCTTCTGTAAACATCAATGGTGAAATATTTGAAAGCCCCACTTATTGTTCCATTCTCAGACAAGCTGAGTATTCAGCTTCTGAAGTGGCTTTCAATGCTCTGTCTTCAAAAGGCCCTTCAATGTCTATAACTGCTAGAGTTCTTGTAGTCTTTCCTGAAAAACATGCAAATATTCTTCTCCATATTTCATCATGTTTTTCAAATTCTCACGATGTTGTCTGTCCCGTTTGATTTGTTCTGTAAGGATGAGACTGGGATCTACAAGAATCTGCTCCAAGAGACATCACATAGAGCTGGCCTTGATCTACCGGTTTACACTAGTGTGAGATCAGGACATGGTCACATCCCAACATTCTCTTGCACTGTGGAGCTTGCTGGAATGATTTTTAATGGAGAATTAGCAAAGAATAAGAAACAAGCTGAGAAGAACGCCGCCATTGCATCTTGGTTCTCCTTGAGAAAAAGTAAACTAACTAATACTACCTTTCAAAATTTCAAACTTTTTAAATCCATTTGGTACTTGACAAAATCCAATCTTGTTAATGTCTAATCATTTCACACTTTTGCTACACAGTGCCAAGCTTGGTCTCTCAAAGAGGTGAATAGAAAGAACGAGATATAATTGCAAGAGTCCTCTCAAGATTTAGCAAAGAAGTGAGAAGAAGAGAGCCAAATCAGTCAAGAAGAAGAACAATTCGACAAGACACAACAACCACAAGAAACTTGTTGAGAAGCTCAGTCCGTATACCAATGAAGCTTCATCATCACTAAAACACCTCCAAACACTAACACCGAGAATCTGGCCTTCAATAACAATTCTCCAACAACAATCCAAAGTCAAATGTATAACCATTGCTTCCTCGTTTGATTCTTATTCCAAGAATTATATCAGCCAATCCCATATTTTCCATTTCAAAATTATCACTCAACATCATTTTTGTGGCATTGATAATGTTTCTACTTGTTCCCATTATAAACATATCATCTACATATAAACATAAAATGATAGTATCATTTTTAGTTTTCTTAATGTAAACACATTTATCACATTCATTAATGGTAAAACCATACGACTTCATTTTATTATCAATTTTTCATGCCATTGTTTTGGCGCTTGCTTCAGTCCATACAAGGATTTTATAAGTCTACAAATTTTCTTTTCTTTACATTTGACTATAAAGCCTTCAGATTGGTCCATATATATTTCTTCATCAAGTTCACCATTTAAGAATGCCGTTTTAGCATCCATTTGATGAATTTCTAGATTATATATTGCAGCTATTGCGATTAACAATCTAATAGAAGTTATTCTTGTGACTGGAGAATATGTGTCAAAAAAATCTAGACCTTCTTTTTGACGATATCCTTTCGCCACTAGCCTAGCCTTATATCTTTCAATTGTTCTATATGGCCTTATCTTCTTTGTGAATATCCATTTATGTCCAATTGGTTTATTTCTAGGTGGTAAATCAACCAATTCCCAAGTATGGTTATTCATATTGGATTCAACTTCACTCTGAATTGCCTCTTTCCAATAAGGTGCTTCTAAAGATTCAATTTCAGCCTTAGATGATTGTGGTTCATATTCACTTAGATACGTCATAAAATCAGTACCAAAGTCTTTAGGAATCTTTTCCCTCTTACTCCTTCTTGGTTCATTTAATTCTTATTGAACCTTTGAGACAATTTTCTCATCATCATCATATACTCGTTTATTACTCATACATTTTGGCTCTTTGTATGGTTAACTATCTTCAAAGAACTCAGCCTCATTTGATTTGATAATTGTATCTACTTTTACATCAGTATTATCAGATTTATGAACCAAGAATCTGTACGCGGCACTATTTTTTGCGGGACTGATGTATACACAATCTACTTTTTTGATCCTACAACAATTCACTTAGGAAGAGGTATTTGAACCTTCGCAAGGCAACTCCACACTTTCATTTTTATATGATGGAGTCTTACATTTCCACATTTCATATGGGGTTTTATCACTACTTTTAGTAGGGATTTTATTCAATATTGAATTTGCAGTGAGAAGCGCTTCACCCCATAAATTATGTGGTGCACCATAATTGTTTAACATGAAATTCATCATTTTTTAAGCGTTCTATTTTTTCCTTTCAACTATATTTTTCATTGTAGCATAAGGTGTTGTAGTTTGATGAATAATTCCATGTGTAGAACAAAAATCTGAGAATTCTGTTGAAATATATTCTCCACCACGATCAGTTCTGAGAATTTTAATTCTCTTATCTAATTGATTTTCTACTTCTGCTTTAAATTTCTTAAATGTATCTAAAGCCTCATCTTTAATATAAATCAAATAGATATGACAGAACTTACTGCGATCATCCATGAAAGAAATATAATAATTCTTTCTTCCATGACTTGGAATTGATTGAAAATCACATAAATCACTATGTATCAATCTAAGTACTTCATTTGACTTTCCAACCAATTTGTATGGATGTCTTTCATATTTTGATTCTATGCAAACTTCATATTTTATTCTATTCATATTATTAAGATCGTGTTTTGGTAACAATCCTAAATTCATCATTCTATATAAAGAACGATAGTTGACATGTCTCATTTTTGCATGCCATAAATTACTTGAGTCAAGCAAATAAACTGAAGCAGAGCTATTGTCTGCATTTTTTGTTAATGATAGGTTCAACATTCAGTTTAAAAAGACCATCGCTAAGATATCCTTTTGCTACATACATCCCACCTTTAGTGAGTACAAATTTATCAGACTCAAACACAAGCTTGAAACCTTTGTTGCTAAGAAGAGAACCAGAAATCAGATTCTTACGAATCTCAGGTACATGAAGTACGTTTGTAAGTGCAAATTCTTTTCCAGAAGTGAGTTTTAAGACCACTTTGCCTCTCCCTTTGATTGGTGCAGTGCTAGCATTTCCCATGTAGAGCTTTTCTCCACTAGAACCTTGCTTATAGTGAGAGAACTTATTTTTATCAGAACAAACATGTCTTGTTGCACCAGTGTCAACCCACCAATCATTGGAGTTTAATATAAGATTTGCCTCTGAAACAACATCAACAAACTGATTTTCAGAAATGTTAACATTGTTGGCTTCTCCTACATTTCCTTCTTTTTTTGTGACGGCAATCCTTGGCTCTATGTCCAGGCTTTCCACACACCCAACAAACACTTTGTGGTTTCTTCTTGAATTCAACCCCCTTTGCAGAGTTGAGTGGTTTCTTAACCTTGTTGTTTTTCTTAAAACCCTTGAATTTTGGAAGTTTTTCCCTCAATTTCATTGGCCCTTGCTTCCAAGGAAGAAAATTCAGACTTCTCGTTTTTACGGTTTTCTTCTTCGGCACGAAGCTTTAAAATTAATTGTTCGAGGCTCATGTCTTCATCTATATGCTTCAAATATATCTTGAAGTCTTTCCAAGTAGGAAACAACTTTTCGATAATAGAAGCAACTAAAAAAGTTTCATTCAGCCCCATACCCTCATCCTTTAATTCATGAACAGTAATTTGAATTTCTTACACTTGTTTCACCACGGAGTTGGTGTCACTCATCTTGAAATTCAGAAACTTTTCCACAATGAATTTCTTAGCGCTTGCCACTTCAGACTTGTACATTTGTGTCCATTTCTTAGACGCTTTAATGATTTAATCTGGAATGTCGCTTTCAACAGGTAATTATGGTCCATATGAAGTTAAACATTGTGCTAGATTCATTGTTGTGAGATAAAACAACATCTTTTGTTGTCATCTTTTGAAATCCACTCATTTGAATACAAAAGGTTTCTCAATGTGATTTTTCACAATTGCAACAAATTGATCCATCTATCAATTTCAACGCTAAATTCTGTCTTAGATTGTTATTGAAATTATAAATGCAAATCAATCGGTTTGGTAGAATATTGTTTACTCGATAGAAAGGAGAGAATACAAATGTAAATAATAATAATATAAAAATTTACTTTACGGTTACTCGTTCTTTGATGTATGGACAAATTGTAGAATGATAGAGGCTTGCTAAAGCAATCTCCTAAGACATAATTTATTGCCTACACGGTGTTTGTAGCTTCTTGGATTTCTATCTTGCAGGATACAACTATGGATCTTCGTATCATGCACCCTACGAAGAACCTTGCAAACTATATTTTGTGTTTCCAGAAACTATTTGAAGAAGAAGAACAAGAGAATTGTTGTTGGTTTTGTTATCTATCTCTCCACCATATATGGTGGTCTTTATATCATAAATCAAATGGTGTTTCCAATCAATGCGTCATTTTACAATGGTATTCTTTCACAAATGTATCCTTCATAAAGATGACATTTAACAAAGATGTCTCATGAGTATTTATTTAATTAAATTAAATTAATAAAACTACAACAAAAAGTACCATTTCACCCCTTCCGGGTTGCTTCCCGAGTACATCTATTTACCGAAACATGGATTTCCTGTTTTGGAGAACAAAAGAAATGGGCCTTCATGCGCCACAAAGAGATAACTATCCTTGGATCATATGGTATATATGGAAAGCAAGGAATGATAAGGTGTTCAATGGCATCGAGAGATCTCCAATGGACACCCTTCAACACGCCACTCTCGAAGCGGAAAGTTGGAGGATAGCAAACCAAAAGGAATGTGAGGTAAATGTGTATACCTCTCCACAACAGATCTTGACGGAACATCCCCCCGAGACTCTGTCTATCCCTACATGTCAGATTGATGCCTCATGGATTGATCATGGTATTGTTAGTGGACTGGGATGGTGTCTACGGGATAATATGGGTTGGGTCGTAGCAGGCGAGAAGGGGTGCAGGAGAAGCCTATCACCGCTTCATGCGGAATTGGACGGACTCATTTGGGCTATGGAGAGTCTTCGTGATCGGGGTATTCTCAACGTTAGAATCGAAACCGACTGTGTAAACCTCCTAAAGATGATTGAAGATCCGGAAGACTGGCCGAGCTTTACTTCAGATTTGGATATCGTCGCCACTATTAGAGAGAATTTTTTGTATTTTAGTCTTGTTCACATTGGTCGTAGTGATAATGTAATTGCCGACACCCTTGCAAAAAGGGTTAGGACACGTGGTCGAGAGTTTTCACTTGTAAGTCATAACCTGTCGGATTTTGGAATTCCACAAGAAAACCGAAATGTCCGGCCCATTTTGACTTAGTTTAAAAGTGTAGGTGACAAAAAAGTATCATTTCACAAAGACATAATGATTCACATGAATATTTATTTAATTAAAATAATTTAAATAAAACTCTAAAAAGTAGTTTTTTCATAAATACACAATAATTATTTAATTAACAATTAAATAAAACTCCATCGTAGTTAAGTCTCAAGAACATGTAGGGAGGAAACAGAGCCTAGATGATGCTAATCCAGAGATAATAATCAAGTCGTTTCATTTCCTTAGTTCTTCATCACCAGTGGAGGGTAACTGTTACAGTAAGTTTTGCCCATTTTCGGAATGTTCGCAGAAGAAGGTTTTGGGTCAACCCATCAGAAATGTAACACCCGCCTCCCGGCATAACCGGAGGCGTGACGTTAGGGCGCCCGTTGAACCGAACATGGTCCAACCGGGACGCCAACTCAACTTGTCCCAGGTCCCAGGCGCCTCCTTCGTATTAAAGATCACCAATGACGTCACTCGACCGTATCAATCCCGCATCCGGACCTGCAAGAAAAACGGGGACAGGGGAAAAGGAAAAGGAGGCCTGAGTAATTGTTTCAAACACAATCACCCAGTGAGGTCGGACTTAAGGAGTCCGCGATCCCGCTTACACTACACAACTACGATTCACAAGTCCTACGCTAATAACACCTTGCAAACAGGCCCGAAGCCTTCATCACACAATCTACACCCACTCGTGCATTCGCACTCATGGGCCCCTTCCTTCGACCCGTAGGCCCACACAATCCTTCTCATATCCTTCTCATATCCTTCTTTGGGGGCTCGTCAGACCCCCGACGCCTTCTCAAGGGACGCATACCCCGGCAATGTATACGCCCCTGCTACACAACACCCTTTCGGGGGCCCTACCACAACTATCAATCATATCCATCACACACAATCAACGTTTTCGGGCTCAGCGATATCCTAGCAGTTCTACGTTCCACAATCAATCACATAGTGCATATTACTAATCTACTCTACCTAGGAAAGACGCGATTAACCTAGGACTATCGTCCGGAATTGGAATAGAGTAAGGGAGATAAACGACGGTTTTCCTCACCTTAGCCAAAGAAGAGGGCAAAACGGTAATTTAGAAACCCCATTGGCCCAAACGGACATCATTTCTGAAAAGAGGACGAAAATTCAAGTGAGATAGGCTTTCGTTTCGTTCGAATCGGGTTTAGGACGGTCAAGTTATGGCCTACTGAAGTTCGGTTGACTGAAAGTCAACGGTCTGGTCAAAGTCAACCGGTTGACCCGGTCAACCCAGACCCAGACCCAAACCCAGACTGATCCAGGCCCATTTGCCACAACTGGCCCAAATCCTAAACCAGACTAACCAACTAAACCAGGAATTGGAATTGGAAATTGAAATAAACTGAAACCTAATTGGACCAACTAAACCGGAAGGAAATTGAAATTGAAATTGGAAGTAAACCGGATCAAATCGAACCGGACCAACCGGCGAACCGAACCGGCGGTCAACGGTCAACCCTCGGCGGTCAACGGCGGCGGCGGGCGGCGGTCAACGGCGGTGCTCCGGCGGTCAACGGCGGCGGCGGGCGGCGGCGCTCCGGCGGTTCTCCGGCGGCGGCGGCGGCGGCGGCGCGTGGGGCTCCGGCGACAGCGCGTGGGACTCCGGCGCGTGGCCCCTCCGGCGCGCGTGGATCTCACGCGCCCGAGACCCCTCCGGCGAGTGGCGGCGCGTGGCGGTGCGTGCGGCGGCGCGTGGGGCTCATCTCGGCGGCTCTGGCTTCGTCTCGTCGCGACGGTCACGGTGGCATGCTCGGTTTCTCGGGATTCGGGGTATTTTTGGAGTTACGGGATAAAACATGTTTTTGGCGGTTTAAAACTCAGATCTGGAATCTCGGAAGTTACCTGGTGCTTTGGAACGATGAGATCTCGAAAATAGGTCTTTTGTCCACCTCGGTTGGCTCACAAACTCGACAGGGCTTCGCCGGGAGAAGAAAGGATGGGATTTTAGGGAGGAGGAGGATGTATTTATAGCTGGGGGAAGGGAAAGCCCTAGGGTTTTGGCTATTGGGCTTGGGCTTTTGGGCTTTCCTTCTTTCTTTTTGGGAATTTTTAAATGGGCTGGGCCAGGGCCCTTACAATTATCCCCCCCCCTAAAAAGAATTCGTCCCGAATTCTGAGGTGCGTGGTTTCCCACACTCCTCTAAACTCAAGGCGCTGTCCTTTTTCGGGGTTTGAGGGTTGGCACCAAGGAAAGTCCGCTCGGGAGGCACGATAAAACGAAAGAATGAATATAATGGAAATGGGGCTACATAGTTTGAAGAAAGAAAAACGGAAGCAAAACACACGCGAAATCCTCGAAACTCTAATAAATAAAATCCAACCCTAAAAGAATCACTAAGCCCCACCCCGCACAAATCCCTAAGGCCCCCCCAACTCTAGCCACTTGACGATCCCGGGGTCCGTAGCTCCAGGTCCATGTCTCCGCGGTACACCAGTCCTTCCTCGCTATCATACTCCTCGGGGTCCGACTCCGGCTCTGGCTCTGAGTCTGAGATGATGATCACAGGAGGTGCTGCTGCCTGCTCCGGTGCTGGTGCGGCCTGCTGCTGCTGCCTCTGAGCCTGATCCCGTGCGGCCTGCTGCTCATCCAACCAGGCGTAGTCCCTGGCATCCTGCTCCTGTCTAATCCTCTGCTCCTCATCCCAAACCCTCTGCTGCTCTGCTCTCACCTGCTGCCTGAGGAGCTCATCTCTCTGTCGCATCTCCCTGGTCCTCTGCCTGAAAACCGGGTCTCTCTGGTTCCTCTCCACAGCTTTGGCGTAGCGGGCGGCCATCATCACCAAACGGTACTCCCCATACTCCCTGCCATCTGTCATCCCCTGCCGTATCTCCGGTAGCAATCCGTCCATAAACAGGTCCATCATGTGAGTCGGTGATCGCGGGTGAATGCATCCAGACCTCCATATGAACAACTCCTTGTAGTCCTGCACACTCATCCTTGCCACCTGGAATGGCCGGGGCACTTCCCGGGGAAGCTCCTGCGCCGGCGGCCTCGAAGCCGACGCTCCCGGGGTGTCGTCGGTCTATGGGATCGACTCAAGCTCGAATGGCGGAAAACCCGAGTCACGCTGACCTGCCGGTCTCACCGTCATGAAACACACATGAGCTGGCGGCTCTGGCCGGCTCTCCTCAACCACATGCTCCTTCCCAGCCCTCTTCGTACCAGGCACATCCACTCTGTCTGCTGTCGGTGGTGGAACAACTGCAGGTGCCTTCCTCGGTCGTCCTCTACCCCTTACTGGTCTCAATCCTGGCTCAACTGACGGTGGCACAGGCCTAGCAATTGGGCTCAACGCGGGTAGGGCGGCGCCCGTGGTCACGTCCGGCGCCCCAATCACAAGTCGTCTTCTCTGTCGTGGTGGTAAACTCCTCCTGGCCACAACACGGTTGCGCACAACGCTGCCCAAACTGAGAGCAAAATCGGACCCGGAATCGGAGCTAGAATCAGTGAACATCCTGCATAAAACGAAGCTAGGTGAGGTCAGAACAGGAGATAATCAGTGCTACATCGGTGTTTGAAAAGATTTCGCAAAGTAACCATTTTATAAAAGTTTTCGCAAACGGCTTTGGAAAAGATTGAAAACTGGGTTTTGGGGTAAACAACGAAAGCTGATCTCCCAGGATGGAACTGGGAGATCTTAACCTAGGCTCTGATACCAAATTGTAACACCCGCCTCCCGGCATAACCGGAGGCGCGACGTTAGGGCGCCCGTTGAACCGAACATGGTCCAACCGGGACGCCAACTCAACTTGTCCCAGGTCCCAGGCGCCTCCTTCGTATTAAAGATCACCAATGACGTCACTCGACCGTATCAATCCCGCATCCGGACCTGCAAGAAAAACGGGGACAGGGGAAAAGGAAAAGGAGGCCTGAGTAATTGTTTCAAACACAATCACCCAGTGAGGTCGGACTTAAGGAGTCCGCGATCCCGCTTACACTACACAACTACGATTCACAAGTCCTACGCTAATAACACCTTGCAAACAGGCCCGAAGGCTTCATCACACAATCTACACCCACTCGTGCATTCGCACTCATGGGCCCCTTCCTTCGACCCGTAGGCCCACACAATCCTTCTCATATCCTTCTTTGGGGGCTCGTCAGACCCCCGACGCCTTCTCAAGGGACGCATACCCCGGCAATGTATACGCCCCTGCCACACAACACCCTTTCGGGGGCCCTACCACAACTATCAATCATATCCATCACACACAATCAACGTTTTCGGGCTCAGCGATATCCTAGCAGTTCTACGTTCCACAATCAATCACATAGTGCACATTACTAATCTACTCTACCTAGGAAAGACGCGATTAACCTAGGACTATCGTCCGGAATTGGAATAGAGTAAGGGAGATAAACGACGGTTTTCCTCACCTTAGCCAAAGAAGAGGGCAAAACGGTAATTTAGCGACCCCATTGGCCCGAACGGACATTATTTCTGAAAAGAGGACGAAAATTCAAGTGAGATAGGCTTTCGTTTCGTTCGAATCGGGTTTAGGACGGTCAAGTTATGGCCTACTGAAGTTCAGTTGAAAGTCAACGGTCTGGTCAAAGTCAACCGGTTGACCCGGTCAACCCAGACCCAGACCCAAACCCAGACTGATCCAGGCCCATTTGCCACAACTGGCCCAAATCCTAAACCAGACTAACCAACTAAACCAGGAATTGGAATTGGAAATTGGAATAAACTGAAACCTAATTGGACCAACTAAACCGAAAGGAAATTGAAATTGAAATTGGAAGTAAACCGGATCGAATCGAACCGGACCAACCGGCGAACCGAACCGGCGGTAAACGGTCTACCCTCGGCGGTCAACGGCGGCGCTCCGGCGGCGCTCCGGCGGTTCTCCAGCGACGGCGGCGGCGGCTCCGGCGGCGGCGGCGGCGGCGCGTGGGGCTCCGGGGACGGCGCGTGGGACTCCGGCGCGTGGCCCCTCCGGCGCGCGTGGATCTCACGCGCCCGAGACCCCTCCGGCGAGTGGCGGCGCGTGGGGCTCATCTCGGCGGCTCTGGCTTCGTCTCGTCGCGACGGTCACGGTGGCATGCTCGGTTTCTCGGGATTCGGGGTATTTTTGGAGTTACGGGATAAAACGTGTTTTTGGCGGTTTAAAACTCAGATTTGGAATCTCGGAAGTTACCTGGTGCTTTGGAACGATGAGATCTCGAAAATAGGTCTTTTGTCCACCTCGGTTGGCTCACAAACTCGACAGGGCTTCGCCGGGAGAAGAAAGGATGGGATTTTAGGGAGGAGGAGGCTGTATTTATAGCTGGGGGAAGGGAAAGCTCTAGAGTTTTGGCTATTGGGCTTGGGCTTTTGGGCTTTCCTTCCTTCTTTTTGGGAATTTTTAAATGGGCTGGGCCAGGGCCCTTACAAGAAACTCGCTCCAGCTGTCCATATTAGATCAGTGATCCCAGTTTGTTCAGCTCCTCTACTGAAACAGTGAAACCTAACCCTAAGCCTAAAGATCAATCAGCACCGTTCAACGAATCTAACACATCCCTTAGTACTTGTTCTGCTCTGAGCTCGCTGGGAATTGGAGGCCAAGAAAAGAAGTCTCTGAGAAGCCAGATGATCGAACCCATGATCAAAGGGCGTATCTTTAGATTAATATATATTAACGACTTGACCATAGAGTTGAGAAAAATCTGTAAATCGGCCAGTCGGGTCTCATGATTTCTGTATGTTCGTCGTGTTCACAGTTCATTGACTCTTTTTTTCTTTTGAAAATTTACGGCCTGAAATCAATTCAATGCTCTGGATTGCACGTAGAACAAAGAAAAAGAGAGACTGAAAGAGAAGCCATAAATGTAGACGAAAGAGAAAAACAATTAATGGCACTTGTTTTAGCCATTAATGGGACGATTGCTCTGCTTCTACTTCCTTCCGCTCTCATTCATTAATGGGCTCTGTTTTCCAACATAATTTGTTTGTCGTTTAAACGGCTACGTAGACATAAATTATTGACTTTTTGTTGTCGACCAATTTGATTCTTGTAATAACAACAAATCACATATTTGTAATCACCCTTAGTTTTAAGGCTTTAATGTTTTTACTTGATAAATATTCTAAAAAATAAAATTTACCAATTAGAAAGTTATAAATAGTATAAATTAAAAATTCTGTTCCAATTTATTTATTACTCCCTCCGTTTCTCAATATAGGAGGTTTTGAGTAAAAACACGCATATTAAAAAATTTATTGGGCTTTACAAAATATTTTTTAATAGTTAATTTAAAATAAATTTAACCAATCATTAAAAAGGCTGTTTAATTTAATTGGCTATAAAATATTAAATACACTTAAAGTTTACATTGGAAAGTGAGAACAACTTATATTTTGAAACAAAAACAAATCTCTAAAACCTCCTATATTGAGAAACAGAGGGAGTATATATTACAATGTATATATATATATATTGTGTTTAAAAGAATATATACTTATTTTTGTCAAACTAAATGATATATAATCATTTCATATTTTTAATAAATGAATGTTTATTTGTATTTTAATATTTCTGAAATATTAATCTGTATTTTAAATATTTACTTTTCCTATAAACCAAAAATTTAATACAAAATTGTATTCAATTTTATAGAAAATATTTTATATTATGTTATTTTAGTATTTAATTTTAGTATTATAAAATTTTACGTGAAATATTTTTATAGCACTATTTTCCTATGAATAATAATCTAAATTATAATATAAAATATATGAACTAATTGAGTGACTACTTTTAATGTAAATGTTTTTATACTATTTGCTAATATATACATTCTCAACTGTGGTAGGGTTAGCTATCTATAGTATATGTAACTTGTCGTATCTATCTTAGTTAGTTTCTAAATGTCGAAAATCTCAGGATTACAATGATTAATCCAATTCAGAAAATACATGAAAGCTCAGACCCTCTCAGACTTCTATGAATTCAACTTCTTAGTACACCAATATTTAATTAATTATGCAATTTCTGTAAATGGATCCAAATAAAAATAATAATATATATGTTATGTTTTCCCTATTTTGAAAAAAAACTTGTCATATTTTCTCATCATAACATATAAATTGATAATCAAAATTCCCAGAGGTAATTTAAAGAATGACAAAAATTTGTGATGTGAATTCATTTTTATGATATAATTTTACAATACAATGGGTAATCATCCAAACAATATATCTCTTTTGTATTTAAAGGAAAATATCTAAAACTCATGTCACACATAAATAGTAATAAACTTACTAACTATACCAACAAAAAAAAAACATTACAAATACGATCCAATTTGATTTTTTTTTTTGTTTCTTTCAAAAATACAACAAAAAGCTAATATTTACTTGAATTATGTAAAAGACATGTTAAGTACGAACGTAGTACCAAAAATCTAAAATGTATAACTTTCATAAAAACAAAAACAGAAACATATATGATGTGAGTTGCCCATCAACTAAAACAATGTGCGAAACAAAAAAAGTTATATTATTGAAATAATATGGATTTTTTTTTTGTATATAGGCTAATGAACTCAATAATTTAAAACATATTATAAAATACCTATAGAAATTAACTCATACGTAAACTTGAAAACATGCTCAAACCAGATTCTTTGAAATCACTTAAACAACTACTCAGAGTTCCCTATGTTAGTGTGGTATTTGTTTGTTATATCTTCCTTGGATGTTTCCAAAGGTGGATAGATGTGAAGCAATCTCACATTGGTGGTTATAAACTCTTGTGCATAGTTGTCGTGGCTTCCTTGAACAGTAGGATATGAGAATAAGTCCCAAAACATAGGGCTTCCTTGATACCTTGTTAAAGTTGTTGTTTTAAAGAATTCATGCAAACATTAATTGTTTGAAAACGTCATAAGTTGACGCTTATGATCCAAATAGCCAAATAAAAAATGTCGGATAGCTACAGATTCAGTTGTGGCTATAACTAATTTTTTGTAGCTATTTTTACGATAGACACAAATAGCACGATTCTTCGTATGTCTATGAGCTCGCGGCTATTGTCATTTCATAGTTATATACAATTACGTATCTATGCAATATGTAACGGCTAATAGCTACGAACGGCCAGAACATACATTTGTAGCTATGATAGCTATGACAACTATGACATCCGTTTATAGCTTTAGCTACGCATTGTCATTATTTTTGTTATAACTATTTTATGTACCATTTAAAAAGAAAAACAAAAACAAATCAAACAATTTTAATCGAAATTTAAAATAAAATCTTGGTAAAGTAAAATTAATTTAATAAATTTTAAAAAAATTCATTAAGAAACATCTGTTGATAAATCTAAATCGAGTATTAATCAATTACTTGAAAATATTAAAATTTAGACTTATTTTTTTTCCAACTCTTGTGCCGTCTTTTTATTGCTTCCTCCGGCTCTTAAAACCTCACTATTGGTTAATATTTGTGCTGCAACTACATTGCCTATGTGCACAATCCTTCCAAATTCTCCACGAATACCTAGTCAAAACAGAAGAGTGAAATTGAGGTGTATACCTGAGATTGAAATGTGAACATACCAAGAATCCTAAAGAACGTTAGCTAAAAACTTTATATCAAAACAAAAAGGATGTGCTCTAAACTAATTCAGTGACAACCGATGCAAAAGTCTCTAACCTTTGACATAAGAATTGGAGCTTGTGGGTTTTGGACTGCGAAATTCCCTAACCTTTGATTATGGACATAAGAATTGGAGGGAAGCTTGTCATGCTTTATCAACCAATGAAAATTAAGATTTTATTCTTGTGAATTTCGAGTTTAACATTTTCATTACTCTAATATATTTGGTAGATTATAGTTTATGATAAATGAAAAATAGAAGATTGTATATCGTAAATACTATTTACAAAATCAATGATATATTTCAAATTACATAATGAATATTTAAGTAAATGACTTTTTTTAACACTGATACAGATTATGAGAATTATTACAAGAACAATTTTACAGATAATATTACCTCCGTTTTCTGAGAATCTATCCATGGTCACGATCAACGGCTCCACCTGCTCTGAAAAACTTTCTTATAAGGCTATGTACAATGGAAAATTGATTCAACACCCCATTTTACACTACACATCATCTTCTCTTTCCTCAACAACATTTTCTCTTTCTTCCACATCACAATTCAACACTCATTCAATTTTTACCTTCTACAATGGTTTTGTTTAAAAAAAAATTCAACACTCTACCTCTTTAATAAATAAAACATAATAAAATTATTATAAACAAAATTAATAAATAAAAATTAAATAAAATTATTGAACAATGTGATATTGATTTTTATGAACGTATATATAATTCTTATAAACATACGTATGATATATATGAACGTACGAAATTCTCTTATTAATGGAAATTCATCACACCATATCCCGATATGAACGTACGAAGTTTCCATTGATAAAAACTGAAAATACAATACAATAAACTTATATGAATGTTATATATGAACATACATATGGTATCAAAGAATGTATAAAATTAAGTTATTAAATTAAAACCAAACATAGATTTCTATGAACGTACAAACCAATGTTATATATATATATATATATGTTATATATGAACGTTTTGAAACCAAACTTACAAATGAATGTATAAATCAGTGTTTAAAGCTACAAAATAAAACATTGGTAGAAAAATTGAAAGAATGTAATAAAAAACTAGTATTTTCGTGTGTCCAAAAGAAATAAAACAAGTCTCTATTTATAGAGTTTAAGAAGTTATGAATTTTGATATAAAAATTCTATATATAATTGTAATTACTATAAAATAAATGATGTTAAAGAATTGAGATATAAAATAAAGTAAAAAATATAAATTTCCAATTATTAATTGACATGTGTCATTTATTAGATAAATAAAAAAATAAAAACAAAAAAGGGAGCCACCCGAAGGCATTCAACATCTTGAATTGTTTCAACTCACGTTGAATCCATTTCACTTCAATACCTCTATTGCAACAAAAATTCAACAGACCACCTAAGCCCATTGTAAGTAGTCTAAGCTTGCCTCTATTAATTTTGTAAAACTTGCACCTACGGAGATTCGAACCCAATACCTGCTTCACCACTAGGCCGCTTCCACAATGAACTAAATGATTTAGGAAATGGGTTTTTAGGATTTTAAAGGATGGAGAGGTCACACACATACAAAAAATGTAATTAGCTCTTAAGGATTCTACACTTTTTCGTCTCAAATGTTTGTTGCGTATGAACCACGTTTACTTAAACGCTTTTTCGACGACCTCTCCAAACGAACGCTGACAGATCAGCTGGTCGAATTTGGCTGCCGTTATGATGGAGAGTGAAACCTAGATAGAAAGCTGAGATCGTTTGAATAACCGACACCAAACCAACAACCACTAAAACACAAGTCCAAACTGATCGTTGTTCATTAATTAATTAACAAAGATATATATATATATATATATATATATATATATATATTTAGTGATAATCCAAATCATGTAGAGTGCATGCAAAGTCTAAGATGGAGAAATTGGACGAGGGAGATGGCAGAATAAGACGGCTTTGTTACGGTCAAACAAAGGCCAAACTAGAACTCAACATCCAAAAACCTATAAAAACCCTTAAAACCAATTCAAGTTTTAACCACACTTTCTTAGTAATATAAAATGTTTTTTATTCGAACATAAGAAGCTGGCATGGTGAATTCGAAGCCCTAACCACACTTTCCAACTCCTCAAGTAACTCAAGTCTCTCGTCCGAGTTAAGGACTTTTATGGAGAGAGTTGCTCTCTTCAAACGATTTGCATTTCTTAGGATGTATTTCACAATCTCTTTCTCCTCTTCTAGTTGCTCTTTGTAGCCATTCCACACAAATGTCTCCAGATGGAGCGACACACGTTTAGAAACTTTCTTTTGTTGATTCCATTTCTCACAGGCCGCCACACGATTTTTATGACAAAGCCATACCTGAGACCAACGAGGATTAAACACAATGTACATTATATGATCGATAAACGGATTTGAAAAGACAGCTGATGTATGAACTTGCAATGCTTACACCGATGAGCTTGAGGACTTGTAATTTAGGAGAACGATCGAGCATGAGCAGGAGTAGGTTCCACCACTCATCTTTAAGTGTGTGTAGCTCCAAATATACCAACTGACTGAAGATACTACCGGTAGGGAATCTAACCTATATATACATGAGGCAATATTAATGCAGAAACAATGTAACTCAATAAATTGCAAGAAAATCTTACCTCTGAGGATGACAAAGACAGGGAAAGACGTTTAACTGAAGTGAGAGCTACCACAAGCTTCTGGTCGATTAAATAAGAGGCATTCGCAATATTTGCCTCCACCAACTCTGGTGCATTCTCAATCAGACAAAAACTAAGAGCCTTAAACCCTGAAATCTCCAAGTATTTCAAAGAAGGAGCGTTTATTACATAGCCTTGTTCAAACTCTAGTACATCACTGTCATCACAAATTTCTAGTCTCTGTAAGGATGGAACTGCAATGGTGAAAATCTTCACATCTGACTGAACCCGATAAACCATCAAATTTTCAAGATTAGGACAACCAGATAAAAGGTTAAGAACGGATGAGTCGTCTTTGTAGTCCACACCATGAAGAAGCAGAGTCCTAAGGGACCTCAGACAAACTTGAGAAGGGACATCTACAAGGACCCAAGCGATGAGTTTCAAGGTCACTAGTGTTTCACAGTTATACAAGCTTCTAGGAAATTTGATCAGCCGGTTCTTGGATTTAACATCGAGTACCAACTTGCGCACACGGCGTGCGTATGCAGCTCCAACCCACATTCCAACATCCATAGCATCACAACGGTCTGAATTAAAATAAACATGCAAACTCTCTAGAACAGGAGCTGTATTAGAAAGCAAAACCTTGGAAACAATCTCCGGGAATGTCTCGTGTTTTCTTTTCTTGAAGTAACAATCAAACTTGAGTTTAGGCACCATCTTCCAAAGAGACCTCCATTGTTTAGACAAAGCACTAGTGGCTACGACATCGTGTATTGGAATCAAAGACAATATACTCAGAAGCAGAGCATCAGGCAAGTGACTGATCCTGTCCTCATTCACAACACCTCCATTTCTCAAACTAAAAAAAAAACAAAGAACATACGATGAGTTGCTTTTTAGAGCTTACCCATTTAAGAAGAAACCCTAGAAAAAAGAAAAACCCTAGAACTGTTCATAACTAAAAGGGATAAATAAGAAACATACCATCCTTTCATTGTCTTGTGACCGAGAACAAATGAGCAAGAATTGAAGTGCAAAAGATCTAATTTATGCCTCTCCCGAGTTAAAAACGCTGTTTCGATCCCCCTCAACGCAGACGCGACCAACCGCTCAGAACGCTAGCTCTTGGGTGGAGAAAGATCTGATTTCTCCTGCTGTCCACTTTCACTGGTGGAAAAGCCGCAACGTAATTAACCACCACCGGTCTAATCCGGCGGCTGTAGGCAGAATTGTTCGGTTGATGTTAGGGTTTGGGAATAGGAGGAAACTATAAAATTCACTTGTGTTGACTGTTGGTCGTACTCGAGATAAATACAAGTTGCATATATATCCTAGATTTAAGCAACATATCCTATTCATGATTAAGTTAATATTCCTATTTCGATAAAGATTAAATGAAGTTTGGTGTTTATCTAAAGTTCATAGAATCTGTATAAATAAGCATTTATGTCAAACATTCGCTTCGATTGGTAACACTCGTGGAATGGCGGAATGGTGGAAATAAAATAAAGCTGCGGAAATAATTTAAAATTTGCTGGAAAAAAAAAATTGTAGAATAAGTTTTGTGTGATTGGATGAGTTTTGCGGAATGGCGGAATATTAAGATTCCACAAATAATCTACATATAGTTCACTTTTCCACTTAATGAATTTTTCTTTGTATTTTTTTAAGCGAAAACGCAGACTTTGCGTTTTCGCTTTTTTTTCCTATTCCGCGAATTTTTTTGATTGGCAAAATTCTTGCGGAATAGCGTTTTTAAACGCGATTCCGCCATTCCGCAGGTTACCAATCAAGGCCATTAATAAAAAGTCAATTTGATATCTAGTTCTGCATGATATTAAAGCTAAAAAGATCAATCTAAAATTGTCGATCCTTGTTTTACTGTTTATGTTCATAGTTTAAACAAAACAAAAGTCTAAATTCCTGTTAGAGTCAAGTTTAGCACTTTCCTGGAAAGGCCTATTCGTGATTGTAGGTCGGCCCATAATGGAAAGTCGGTAAAAGGCCCAAGACGGTAAAACTTAGGTTAAACCGGACTTAAGGCAACCGGCTTGCATTAGGGTTAGGAAGGGGATCAAGGCGGCGCCAACTATGGAAATATTCCATATCTCGATAAAAGCGGGATAGTAGAAAATCTTATTATTTAGATATTTCCCTTATTTATAAACCGACTTGTAACCCTATATAAGGGAACTCGATATTCATTCAATACACACGTTTTTCATAATACTTTGAGCCTAAGAGACTTTAGAGCGAAATTTAACCTAAAATCTCTCCGGCGACTTATTCAATTCTCTTTTACCGGCTTCCATCTCGGAAACACCGGTTATAAACCCTAATTTCCTAACTCTCACCGTGTTCATTAATTCTTCTTTTAGAATCCCTAAAATTCTAACCTAAAACTCTTGCTATCTTTGGATAGACCGAGTTACGATCTTACAATTCCTGCGATAAAGAACACAAGTTTGCTCTAGTGACTATGGGATCAGGAAATTAAACCCAGTGAGGAAGGCTTAAGCGTGATAAAGATCAACTATGTGTCACATTATGTCACCTTATGTCTTGTACTTATGAAGAGGAGTAATTGTGTGTTGCACTCTTTTCTCTTAACTATGGTTTTATCCGTTGGTTTTTTTTGGTAATTAAGGTTTTTAATGAGGCAACATCTTAAACACGTTACGAACCATTCCGTTATAATGGACATCAAAAGGGAGTGTTATGCATAATAAGATGAATGCCCGTTATAAGGTCCATCTTGTAGAAGCCTATAGAATACTTGTACTCGTACTCCTATATAAAAGAGTTTTCATTTATTGGAATAAATATATCAATCCGCTCTTCTATTCACAACAATTGTTAATTACTAAAGTACTAGATTTTGATTCGCGTTCATCGCGAAGTATTAATTTGCTAATTTTGTTAATATGTTTTCTTTTTTGGTTTTTATATTTGTGATCGTTATATTAGTTTTATAATACTATTTCAGTTTTTTCCTTGTAAATTATATAGAATAAAATTTATTCATTGGATTTTTCTTATAAAATTTTATTTGATTTTACACAAAGATGTTAAAAATAAAAATCGAACCGTTTAGACTCGTTTATATTTTAAGACTCATTTAGATCGTCTATTTGAACCAGTCAAAAGTAATTCATGCCTATTTAAATCCACTAAGGCAAAAATAATCGAATACAATATTTCTCAGCTATTTAAGAAATTTTTTCTTCTTATTAAAATTATTTAGTAAAATATTTAATTTTTGGGCTTACACATGTTAAAATGGATATACCCTGTCCGATTAGACCCATTTATATTTAAGATTCATTTAGAGTCATTAGTTTAAATATTTATATGTAACACAAGCCTTATTTAATTCTGTTTAAGGCTGATTATACATTTTGTTTTATTTTAAATTTTAATACAATATACAGAAAATTTAACTCTGTATATTTTAAACTGAATTCAATATTTTCAAGCTATTTACAATTTTTTTCTTACAAACATTATTTATTAAAAAAAAAATTGGATTTTGCTTTTTGTCAACATATATTATTTAGTAAATCAAAGTTGCTCGATCGGGTTTTCGATCCGAAGGATTAACCGATCCGGCTCATCGTGACTTACATGGGAGAAAAAAAAATACTTGCTCTTGTCCCTTTTGCAAGGGAATCAACATGATCATTAAGGCTCATATGAATTAGAACTAATTCTAAAGATACAAATGCTTCTCTCCAGGATTTGCAGAGGTCCAATTCTTTTTGGAAGTTCGTCCAATCTTCGAGTTTTTTCGTCATACTAATTAGATCCGAACAGTCCGTCTCAATTACCACCTCAAGGATTTCTCCTTCTAGACATCGCACATAGTAAACCATCAAGCTACAATGGTTTGGGTTTTGATTTTTAAATTTTATTTAGTTTTACATAGAGATACAATAGGCAAATCAGGCTTGTTTAAATATGTTTATATTTAAGACCTGCCGTTTAAACTCATCATAATTAATAGAGTATTTAGGCTGGATGGGAAGAATAGAGGGTATAATTAAATATATGACCAACTAGGTTTATAGGTTACTGTTTACCTGTTTTTTGGACAATTTTACCCTCAGCATCATCTCATCTCATTTCATCCTGCAGATTCAGCGTAGTAGCGACAATTTCTCCATCGTGAGAGCAAATCTCTAGACCCGTTTCTTCTTCTTCTTCTTCAGACGCCTTTTCTGAAACTCAGATCATCATTATCGATTGGTTTCTCCAAAGTAAGCTTCATTCGATTCATCCTCTTAGACCAAATAATTATGCTTTTCGTATTCACCTCTGGTTTCTAAGTTGTGTGTGTCAATCTTCACTACCTACTCTAGTTCTATCGTAGAAAGTCTTAAACTTGATTAGATTAGTAATGAATTTATTTGAATCAATTGAGATCTGATCTAGTTATTGCATCGTGATTCAAAAGGCAAAACACAATACTCTTGTTTCGTCTCAGAGTGTATGATTTGTTTTTGTTTTTTTTGAATGGATTTGACAGCAAAAAAATGGAATTGGATTCGGACAACAAGCTATTGAAGACGGGTTTGGTTATAGTGGTGACACTCGTTCTAGCCAAACTCATATTCTCCTTCTTCACTTCCGATGCCAAGAAGAAGCGTCTTCCTCCCACTCTCAAAGTTTGGACTCCACTGATTGCAAGCCTTCTCCGGTTCTTGAAGGGCCCAATCGTTATGTTCAGAGACGAGTATGATCTTGAATCGTTTTGATTATGTGTGAATCTATTCCCTGCGTTGTCAAAACTAATGAATGTCCAATGTGAAAAAGTAACATCCTTTTGATGATTACCTGAGAATCCTTTTCTTTTCAGGGCAAACATGATGAAATCCCATCTCTATTAGCTATTAGGTACCCACTTGACTCTGAATAGTTTTCAATCGATGTTTGGGTCGGTGTGATTTACCCCCCGAGTGTTTGATTATACAGTTATACTCCATCTCTTATTTTCTGAGCTCTGATATCTGGGTTTTTTGTGTGTGAAAAGTTCACTGCCTTAGAGAACTTGATATTATTTTTCAGAATATGCAGTAAACAATGATGACCCTCTTCCTTATTGGTTTACTGTTTTTTTTGTGTCTCAGTGGACCAAGTTGAACCTATAGTGTTGGGTGTCATCCAGGAGGTGATGGATTTCTCTCAGTTTCTTGGAGAAGTCCAATTTTAGACAAAATGATCTGAAAATGGAGGTTTGTAATATGGTGATTACATACACATTTACATTTTTATATGACAACAAATATGTTAACATGTTTCAAAATTATGTACCTTTGTTATATATGAAATTAGCAGTACATTTTAATATTTATCTACTATTATAATAAAATGTTAATATTTGTGCATCGGTATTTGACATGCTAAATATAAAGTTAGCAACATATTTTTAAACTTATCTAATAACATAAATTTTTATCTAATAATAAATTGTTATCATTTGATCTGCTAAATATAAAGTTAGCAATATATTTAAATTTTTATCTAATAATATAAAAAGAATTCGAACGCTAAGATATAACAAAGGGCAAATATGTAATTTGCATTAACTGACAACAACCATAAATAGACCCATTTGTCACATCATGGTTATCTATTTAATTTCTACTCCATTTATGGTTTTCTACCAAATTGTCCCTAATTAATACATGCTTATTTAAATACGTTTAGGTCTGATTATAAATTTTAATTTTTAAAATTTTAATACAAAATACAAAAATTAACTTTGTACCTTTCTCTACACATTTACTCTAATTGAATCAAACACTTCCCAATTATTTAAGACAATTTTCATTCTTGCAAAAAATATTTAGTAAACCACTTATTATTTGTCTTTTCTTTTTAAATTTTTTATTTGGATTTATATAAAAAAATTCAAAAGAGACATATCATATTCATATAGACATGTTTATATTTAAGATTCATTTAAATTCACCCGTTTAAAAAATCAAAAGATTTTTTAAAAATTATATATTTTAGTTTTGATTTTGTGTGACACAAAAATCACAATATTTTGGTTTTGGTTATAAATTCATTGTATATCCAAATATTATAATTGAGAATCATAAATTATGCTAAAATATTGTTTTATACATTTAGTTTATCCCATATATATTACATGAAGAAAAAGTAAACATCATCGAGGCCTTAATAAAAGAAAGGGAAAACAATGTACTTTGATCATGTCTTGAAGCATTTGCTTTCTGATTTCAGGCTCATATGATTCTAAATCAGCTTCGATTGATGCCAAATAAGCAAGGCTGCCCAACGTATTTTTCAAAAACTTCACTTACAAATGCAGGATCAACCATTGCATCCCTGAATACTAAAAATAAAACTGAACCAGCTTCAATAACAATGTTCTCAACTGAATCGATAGATACAAATATTGTTAAAAAAAAAAAGAGAGGCCAAAACCTACTGGTGGACATCTTCTTTGCCATATTTGTCATAAGCTGCTCGCTTCTCTGGATTGCTCAACACCTTACAAGCCTCGCCTAATACCTTTCATTACAAAACGACATGAAATGTGAGCCACTCGACGGTACTATATCATGAAAACTTTGTGTGTTAATATTTTTGCAAGGTTCCAATAACACAACAAACAAAAACCGAATAAACAGTAGCAATGTGAACAAAAACACCTTATCATCTCACCTGAAAGTTTTTACAGGCTTGAGGATTTGAAGGGTTTTTGTCTGAGATAGAATCAAAACAGAAAAAGTTTCAAACTTCTTTATACCACCAAAGAGGTTTTCGACACTTTGCTTGTTCCATAAGGGATTTGATGATACAAAAAGACTTACTTTAAAGTAGTAAGCCTTTTTAATTTCAGCTTCAGAAGCATCATTTTCGACACCTAATATCTCAGAATACTTCTTCATTCTCCTTCCCCATACCTTGTGAAAATAAAATACAAATAAAAACTGAAACTTGTAAAATATTTGGTTTCAGTTATAAGAAAGAACACTCATAGAGGTACATATATCAATGTTTCATATGAGATCTCTCAGCCTGTTCAAAAATATGTGCTTCAACAATCATGTCTGCACATTGACAAACAATGTAATCTTTAATTTGTTAAGCTTTTTTTTATTGCCCTCCAATATAAACCGGCACTCGACATATAGTCTCAGCTTTTCTATTGCCCTCAAATAATTTCAGTCGCATCAATTCTCAAAATCAGCAAAAGCACAAATCGCTACTAAAGGTTACAAAACTTTCAAAGGGTTTCAACAAAAAATATTTTTCAGAGGGAAAATAACATTCAAAGTAAGATATAGAGACAAATCCTTTGACAAAAAAAAAAAGATACAGAGACAATCATCTACTCGTTGATAATCATCCACATTAAAATTACTCAGACCCAGAAAGAGAAAACGATCCCTAAAGTAAACACAATTTTACCCTAACCAACCCAAAAATCGTTTAGTAAAACTGACCTTAAGAGCATTCACCAGCCCCACTCTCATTTATATAGAAAAGATGTTAGTGTTTGCAATTTTTGAAATTATTAAATCATGGCAAAATTATACTTGTTTTTAGAATACAATATTTTCTATTAAATTCTTGGTATTTTTTAGAGATATCTAATTATATAATTGAGAAGTGAAAATGCATCAGATTCATTCTCACGATGTTAAATACCAGCATACCCTTAATGAAATTTTAATGAAAAAAATTCCTCTTAATTATGTTAATTTCTCTTAAAAATCGAGCTTTTAGGTTATGTTAATTTTCTTAAAATCGAGTCCTCTATGTTATGTTAATTATTCCTTAAAAAAATTATCGTATTAGGAACATAATGTCTCACATTGGTAGTTGGAAGAAATCCTTAGTAATATATAAGATATATAGGTCACTCTACTTATCAACTTAATATGGAAGAGGAAGGGGAAGACGAAGACGAAGGAAGAGGAGGGGGAAGAGGAAGACGAAGGAAGAAGTCAATAAACGGGTTTAAATCTCATGAATCTAAAATATTTCATAATGAAAGTAAACTTCTAATTTTGTTTACTCTAACCAAATATTATGTCCGCACAGAGTGCGGCACCCCACCTAGTTCTTAATATTTATTTCTCAAAACTCTCTATCAATCTTTCATTTCCCCCCCCCCCCCCCCTAAAACCTAGTACTCGAAATTAGTTGTTTTCTAAAATATAGTCAATACAAGTATAATCCGAATTAATTTTGGAAATAAATATTAATAAATCAATATTTTCAAAAATTAAAATAAACTAATGACATTCATTGTAAATAAAATAAAAAGAATGAGTATTTTCTATTCTGGATTATTTATAATTTAGATTCAAATTTTGTATATTTGGATTATTAAATATTTCAAGTAGTTTAAATATTTTAAGGAGTTGATTCAAATTTTTTAAATTCGAAATAATTGATTTAAAGTTTTATATTATATTTGGATTATTAAATATTTTTTTATTTAATAATTTAACAGAGTATTCATTTAGATTTTATTGTTAAGATTGATTTACAAAGTCCTAAAAATCGTAATTAATGTGGAATTTGTAGTTTCCTAAAATAAAAATAGTTTGAAGATTTAGAAACAAAACATGATTTTCAGGAATAAAATATATTTTTAAAATATTGTGTGGATATTTTGTTGTATGGGATGTAAGATTTTAGAGATATTATAAAGATATAAATAAGTTGAATATTTTTTAATAATACTAATTTACTTCTAATGAATTCAACAAAAAAAAACAAAAGAAGCCAATGGCATTCTCATTCTCAGTAAATAAATTGAAAAGTTTATAGACAGTTTTTAAAACGTATTTGGAGAAATTGGACGAGGGAGATGGGAGAACTAGACGGCTCAGTGTTACGGTCAAACAGAGGCCCTACTAGAACTCAATATCCAAAAACCTATAAAAAATACTTAAAACCAGTTCAAGTAACATCATATATGGATATATAAGTGATTTGTGGAAACAAGAAGACTCTTTTATTAGTAGTATAAAACGGTTTTCATTCGAACATAAGAAGCTGGCATGGTGAATTCGAAGCCCTAACCACACTTTCCAACTCCTCAAGTAACGCAAGTCTCTCGTCCGAGTTAAGGCCTTTTATGGAGAAAGTTGCTCTCTTCAAACGATTTGCTTTTCTTAGGATGTATTTGGCCACCTCTTTCTCCTCTTCTAGTTGCTCTTTGTAGCCATTCCACACAAATGTCTCGAAATGGAGCGACAAACGTTTAGAAACTTTCTTTTGTTGATTCCATTTCTCACAAGCCGCCACACAATCTTTATCACAAAGCCATACCTGAGACCAACGAGGATTAAAAACAATGTACATTATATGATCGATAAACGGATTTGAAAATACAGCTGACGTATGAACTTGCAATGCTTACACCGGTGAGCTTGAGGACTTGTAATTTAGGAGAACGATCGAGCATGTGCAGGAGTAGGTTCCACCACTCATCTTTATCTGTATGTAGCTCCAAATATACCAACTGATCGAAGATACTACCGGTAGGGAATCTAATCTATATATACATGAGGCAATATTAACGCAGAAACAATGTGACAACAAGTACTTATTCAATAAATTGCAAGAAAATATTACCTCTAAGGGTGACAAAGACAGGGAAAGACGTTTAACTGAAGTGAGAGCTACCACAAGATTCTGGTCGATTATATTAGAGGCATTATAAATATTTGCCTCCACCAACTCTGGTGCATTCTCAATCAGACAAAAACTAAGAGCCTTGGACCCTGCAATCTCCAAGTATTTTAAAGAAGGAGCGTTTATTACATAGCCCTGTTCAAACTCTTGTGCATCACTGTCATCATAAATTTCTAGTCTTTGTAAGGATGGAACTGCAATGGCGAAAATCTTCACATCGGACTGAACCCGATAAACCATCAAATTTTCAAGATTAGGACAACCAGATAAAAGGTTAAGAACCGATGCATCGTCTTTGTAGTCCACACCATGAAGATCCAAAGTCCTAAGGGACCTCAGACAAACCTGAGAAGGGACATCTACAAGGACCCAAGCGATGATTTTCAAGGTCACAAGTGTTTCGCAGTTATACAAGCTTCTTGGAAATTTGATCGGCCCGTTCTTAGATTTCACATAGAATACCAACTTGCGCACACGGCGTGCATATGCAGCTCCAACCCACATTCCAACATCCATAGCATCACAACGTTCTGAATTATAATAAACATGCAAACTCTCTAGAACAGGAGCTGTATTAGAAAGCAAAACCTTGGAAACAATCTCTGGGAATGTCTCGTGTTTTCTTTTATTGAAGATATAATCAAACTTGAGTTTAGGGACCATCTTCCAGAGAGACATCCATTGTTTAGACAAAACACTAGTGGCGACGACATCATTTATTGGAATCAAAGACAATATACGCAGTAGCAGAGCTTCAGGCAAGTGACTGATCCTGTCCTCATTCACAACACCTTTATTTCTCAAACTAGAAAAAACAAAGAACATACGATGAGTTGGTTTTTAGAGCTTACCCATTTAAGACGAAACCCTAGAAAAAAAAAAAAACCTTAGAACTGTTGAATGTTCATAACTAAAAGGGATAAATACTACACATAAGAAACATACCATCGTTTCATTGTCTTTTGAGATAGAACAACTGGGCAAGAATTGAAGTGCAAAAGATCTGAGTTATGCCTCTCCCGAGTTAAAAACGCTGTTTCGATCCCCCTCGAGACAGACGCGACCAAACGCTAGCACTTGGGTCTCCGATTTCGCCGGTGGAAAATGCCGCAACGAAACTAACCACCACCGGTCGAATCCGGCGGCTGTAGGTTGATTTTAGGGTTTCGGAAGAGGAGGAAACTGTGAAATCCTCTTGACTTCTAACTAGAGTTTATATTTTTTTTTATTTCAGATTTAAAACTTTATATTTTTGTTTTTGTCAACTGAAACATTTTATTAAAATATTTTACATCAAGTTCCATTGCATTACATAAGGAGAGTTGTACTCTCGAGTTAACGTAGCCTGATCATCCACAAATTAAGGATAGTACTGTTCTTTTTTTTTTTTTTTTTGAATTTAGATAGTATTGTTCTTGGCATATAACAAAAGAAAACAATCTATAGTATTTTTCTTCACCAAACTTAGATGCATCTAAAATGTGTTTGCAAAATCAATGATGACAAATAAAATACGCAAAAATTATGTGAGTAGTAAAAAGATCATACAACTTGCATTAAAATGAATTGTGATATTTAAAAGATGAAAATGATACATTCAAAAGTTTAGAATTTAGAAGAAATATTTAGAAGAAATTTTAGTTACTACACTTAACATTATTGATAAATTGAAAACTATGCTATGGAACCTTTGAAAACAGTTTCACCTAAGAAAGTGATTATGACTTCAAAAACTCTTCACAAATTTTGGATGTAGATTGAGAAAACAACATTATTGATAAATTGAAAACTATGCTATGGAACCTTTGAAAACATTTTCGCCTAAGAAAGTGATTATGACTTCAAAAACTCTTCACAAATTTTGGATGTAGATTGAGAAAACAACACTAAAAGTTGTTGATGCAATAAAAAAATTAGGGGAAATTTGCCTAATAAGGCTTAAAAAAAAAGAAAGTTGTCCTACTAAGATTTTCTACACTCATTAACGTCCTTATAGTATTTTAATTTTTTTTAATACGTTTTTATCCTTATGTTTTTTTTAATACGTTTGTAAAAAAAAAATTAGATCGGGAATTAAAAAACTAAAGAACCCTAACCCCCTTTTGTTCCCCGTCATTTTCCAGCTTCAACAATTCGATGTTCGTCTCTCCTCTCCGTCCGACAGCTGAAATTCTGGCGTTCTCCGGCATGATAGCATCCTGATTCGTCGTTGGAACCGCAATTCGCCTCTGAATCTCTCCTCTCAGCTATCTGATTTTCGCTTCCGTCCGACCACATCTCTGTTTTCATCTAAATCTCACCGAATACAAAGCTCTTCAGGCTTCGTAAGAGCTTGTGTTGCTGTGGAACAGAAAACCCGAACTGCTATCATAGATTTGGCACCTGTGCAAGGTAAAATTTATCTCTTTTTGCTTCTCGTATCTTCACCAATCTCTTCTAAGTCTCAATTTTTTTATGTGCAACGATGGCTTTTGAGTCTATGAGCGCTTAATTGATAATGGGTTGGCCTTGGTTTACTTAATTCTGATTCAAATTGTCAATTTTGACCAATCTTCTGCTTGGATTAGCGAGTTTCGGGAGACTATGATCGATCTTACTCGCTGCTAAAACCTTTGTTATTTTGCTGTTTATGTAATAGATTTGTATTCTTATGGTTGTTTGACCTCTTCTTGAAGTTACAAGGAAGGAACAAGCAAGAGATTGAGAAGTTTGTGAGATTAAATCGCTTGGCACTACACAAACCGAGAATCTAAGACTCATAACCAAAGAGGTTAGACAAATAAAATTTTTTTCTCTTTTGTGCGGTAACAGTTTTGAATGCTACCCCTTTATACTTGTGAATATGAGGAACAAAAAGCTCTACTTTATAGAATGAAACACAAAATGATCAATCTCAGTTAGCTATAGAGAAGCCTTTTCATGGCGATCACAGTGTAATAAATGGCAACAAAGATCTATATCTTAAACAGAAATTTTTCAATCTCTTCTTCTCTATTGTTTCATGTTTATGCCTTTTGATTGTGCTAGTTGTGTTTATGCCTTTGATTGCGCTAGTTGTGTTTATGCCTTTGATTGTGCTAGTTGTGTTTAGTTGTGTTTGTGCCTTTGATTATTCCGTCTGCAGTAGCTATCATTTTTATCTCCCACAGAATCTTCGAAATCATCTGATTTTGCATCGAGACGCTTCCTGCATTTATAAGAAACTGTGAATTACTTTGCTTCTCGTGTAATGAAAACTGGACTGAGATGAAAGTGGAAAGTAACAGTAGTTTACGAATATATTCCTTCAGATTCCTGAACTGGATTTTGAGATTCCACCAGAGTCCCAACGTGGAAGTTTGTCTACTGTAAGTCCTTCGTATCTTAACCATCTTGTTATGGATGTTTATTTCTGGTCTACTCACGAGAACAAATAATAACCATCAACTTGTCACTTAACTATTGGGAAGGCTAAAGAAGCTCTGGCATAAGATACCGCCACGAGAGCCCTATTTGAGTTAATTATTGGTGTTATCACTTATCAGTTAGACAAAAGTGTTGTTGGTGTTAGCTCTTTCTTAGTGGAGTCTAACAGACCTATGCAATTTCGTTTCAGATTTTTTATTCAGTTCCTTGTCAATAACTCTCCTACTGATAAGTGATCTCCTCGGTGGACTAGTTTTATTGGAAGTATTTTGGGGTTTATTCCACATTCACATCTTTGAATCTCATTGACTTTGTTTCTTTTATTTCTAGACTCAGATTCGTTATGCTCGGTGTGAAAACTTTGATCTTGACAGGAAACCTTTATCGTTGATGTTCTTGGCTTGCTATTCTTTCCTTCTCATAGATTTGTATTTCAATGGACCTTTGTGTTTATTCCGTGTGGTTGTTGTTGTGTGTGTGTGGAAGTAACTTTGAAATATAAAAAGAAGGAATCTTTCTCTCAGTTACGCAACCAAGTAAAATGTATCACATTTGACATGTTTTAGAACATGTATGCTTTGTCCTCTTTAAAAACCTTTTCCACAGCTGTCTCTCTCTCTCTCGCTAGTCTCAACGTTGCTTGTCTATGAATGAACCTTGCTTAGTAAATTGCCTTTCCTCATCCTATTCTGCTCAATTTAGTTTTCAAAGTTCTTTGTATTTCAACGTTAGTGACTAACATGTTTCTATATACTTGCAGGGACCTACTCAAGCTCAGAATTTAAGGGATTCAGTTGTGGCAAAGTCTGACATTCTGTTTAGGTAATCACTCGAGGACCAAATAGCACTTGACCGCTCAAAAACACACTTTTATGATGTCTAGTTTATAGCTATGCTCTGCGGTAGATTCTTTTTTTTTATATTTATTATTAAGATATCTGACATTATCTATTCAAAGGTAGAACAATGATTATTTGTTTCTGTTATTTTATTTGTTTATGTTATAAACAGATTTCTAATTCATTTATGTTTGTTTTTGTGTTATAGGTATGACATTAGAACTTCCAAAACGTATCTTTAGGCTTGGTAATGAACCGGAGGTTGAGAAGATCAACAACATATGCTGTATGTCGCTATTGGCTACGCTGGAGTCTGCTATACCGTCAGAGTATGCAGAGGTGAAAAAAGACAAGGTGTTTGCTGATATTATGGCAATACATAGGAATGGCCTAGGATTTTCGGGAAGATTGGTGCATAGGTTCATGTGTAACCAACTCTCGACCTCAAGACGTCACGAGCACTGGTTTACGTTTGCTAGTAAGCCTCTCAGATTCTCATTGCAAGAGTTCCATGCAATTACTGGACTGAAGTGTAAGTACGACGAGGATGACGACTGCAACTATGATGACTGGCGTGACGATGGGGGTTACTGGAGTAAATTGTTGAAGAGACGTGGGAAGATTAACATTCATTTGTTAAAGGAAGAGCTCAAGAATGGTGAAGTTAATGGTTGGCTTCCTATTGACAGGATACGTTTGGTTTATTTGGCTGTGATTGCTAGTGTAGAATTCAAGTTCTATTATTTTAGAACAAATAATTAAAAAATTATTAAAATTCGAGAATAGCCGAAATTTTTTATAAAAAAAAACCGGATTGGTGTATTATTATTTTATAGATTTTTCTGTATTTTTTGGATTTATTTTTAATTTGAAATATGAATTTTTAAAAATAATTATAAGGGTAGTCATGTCAAAATATGGTAAAATATGAAAAAGGGTAAAGGGACAATAATCTTTTTTTTTTCATCCCTTTTTAACAAATATCCCAAAAATTAGAGATGAGTTCCAAAGAAATTCTACTTTTCAGAAGAAAAAATACAAACAATAGAAACATATTTTACTAAATTGTTTTAGTTATTTTTGTCTATAATCTAGAATTATTAATTAATGTTACCATATTTTACATGAAATTTTAAAATAATTATCATTTTCTTATTTTCTCGAATTTGTTAGTTTTTTATATTGGTTTAACTCGAGACCAAAGTATCAACTCATGCTCTCAACTAAATCAGAGATCTTGGGTCAGAAATTGATACACCTCTCTGTTTTTTTTACCATATCTAATAATAAACAAAATGTTTTAAAATATGCTATACAATAGTCGGACGGAAGATTACCGTAAAGCGCCTGGAGGTATACACAAACGTTTATTCGGAGACCATATGGTGAAACTATATGGTGAATATTTGTTGTTAAAAAAATATATACACATAAAATATATATGAATATGTATATATTCATCAATTTATAGTAAATAATAACATAATAAAATAGAAAACAATTAGTATTTATTAAAAAAAAAATTATATGCTCGATCAATTAAAACGAAAACATCCTATGGACATCAAAGAATTTTGTATACATCTTCTCAGATGTATGGACATCTCCAGTTCTATCATTCGATGGTTTCAAATATTGCTTAGTCCTTGTTGATCACTTCACTCGTTACATTTGGTTATATCCTATGAAACGCAAATCTCAAGTTTTCAAAAAAAAATCCTCGTTTAAAAGAGCTGGTCGAAAATATGTTCTCCACTAGTATTGTCACTTTCTACTCAGATAATGGTGGAGAGTTTGTTGCTCTTACTCCTTTCTTATCGAAAATTGGTATGTCGCATCGAACTTCTCCGCCTCACACTCCTGAACATAATGGAATTTCTGAGAGAAAGCATCGACACATTGTCGAGCAGGTTTATCCTTGCTTTCTCAGGCTCAAATTCCTCTGGAATTCTGGTTCTTTGCTTTTTCCACGGCAGTATATCTCATTAATAGGCTGCCGAGTTCCTCTCTCAATTTTCAGATTCCATATGAGCTTCT
This sequence comes from Orychophragmus violaceus, assembly GCA_030180135.1. Classification (NCBI taxonomy): domain Eukaryota; kingdom Viridiplantae; phylum Streptophyta; class Magnoliopsida; order Brassicales; family Brassicaceae; genus Orychophragmus; species Orychophragmus violaceus. Next base: position 12,634,492 of record CM058232.1, read on the forward strand.
TTTTAAGGAAAAACCAAATTGCTATAAGCTTCGAGTATTTGGATGTCTTTGTTATTCGTGGCTTCGGCCTTACTCCACTTATAAGCTTGATTCTCGTTCTGCTCCTTGTGTTTTCATGGGATACTCATCCTGTAACGTCCCATTCCCGTTTTCCGCTGACCGACGAGCTGACCGGCCAACAATCAAACAAGAACATGACTGATCGAACCCGAGCAGCCATATGAGAAGAGTTTGTCACAATATGAAGCCATAGACGGTCCGGTTTGATTCAATGGCTCGAACTAAACCATCATTGACTCCGTTTACCTCGTTTCCACGATACAAAGCTTTTCAACATGTACCGTTTCCACGAGTTGTGTTCGGTTCGGACTAAACCGTATATCAGAGAATTATTCCGTTTTATTACTTTAAAAAGTATAAACTGACGGATTATGGGTGTTTTCCAAGGTTTAATTCTCAATTACAACCTAACACAAATCCTTAAACAGATCTTGGTTCTTGTAACTGAATCATAAAACAAACCTGATCTTTACCTTTTGTAGCGGAATTGATGGTAATGGCAAGATCAGATTAGAGCAGATTATCACCGGCTCCTCCTAGGTATCCACACGCTTACAAGCTACGGATCAGGCTGCTAGACCGAGGTGGAAATCACAGAGAAAGAGAGGACGGCTCAGCTCAGAAAATCGCCAAAGGCTTAGGGTTTCTGGCGCCTCCTTCTGCCTTATATAGGCCCAAGTTATTAACTAATGGCCTATTAGGCTTTTGGGCCCAAAACACAAATCAGACAAAAAGCCCGTTTTTGTCTTGGCCCAATTCTCTGTACAAATACAGTAAATGCATTTGCATCTTACCGTATTATTTCCATTTAACTTTCCCGTTAGCTATGGTGTGTGACCCTTTGGGATCATACAATACTGGTAATAAATCCGAGACTTATAGATCATGAGTGGGCTCTAGCAAGTCATCATGATCACCCAGTATTTATGACTTATGTCTGACCTCGACACTTATCATACTTTCTAGAGATAGTACGGTAGATTTCAGGACATTCCCAACAATCTCCCACTTGTACTGGAATCCTACACAGGACATTCCCAACAATCTCCCGATTGTACTGGAATCCTACATTCCCTAATCCTTTTGTCTCAATATCTCGATCTGGCATAAGGCAAGATGCGTGTCATCCTTATATAGCCAGACCATGTTTATCGGACCAGATTTGATACTGACAATTCAAACGACTTGGGTAAGTCCGTTTGGGAATGGTCATTTTCTTACCAGCTATCAAATCTCCGATTGGCCTAGAGATATTACCTCCGTTAAACGGCAGGGACAAATCCCATCTTGTTCCATCACTATGAACTACACACTTTATAATACACCCAACCAAGGTCCTTATAGCTCCCAGTTACGAAACAGCGTTAGACAATGATCAAAGCGCATTACTCCATGTGCAGCCACATGCATGCGAACTCAGGTCTAAGGACTATACTCTATAGTCGTATATGAGAACTTCTTATGACACAGATATTAATATCTTGCAGAGTTCTCATCTTGCGGGCCATGTCCGGTCATATGCTCCCCTACATATATCTATGTGTCGACTTTGATGCCGCGCATCTATGACCCCTCGAAACTTGGTCATAAGTCTCAACACAATCTAGTCTCAACAGGTTGTTGGTGTTCCAATTTCAACAACCTTCGACTATGGACACTATGATTTATGTCATTTCGTTAAATATGGGGTTTCAGGATCAAGTCTACTCATGTACTTCGATGACCCATATATAATGACATGAATCATTTTGGAACGATTATTTTATATCACAGTTAAAAATAATCCAGAAATCATAGATTTCATAAACATAAAATATTATGTTTACATGAACCCTTTCAAAACAACTAAGTAAAGCCCTTTACAAACTCCCACTGAAATTAAGACTACATCTTAGTTTCATTCATCCTACAGCTACAGTCCGCGACTCATGCTTAGGCCTAAGGAGTGGCTTTGTTAATAGATTAGCAACGTTCTCATTCGATGAAACTTGCTTATCTACTTAACACCTCTGTCATTTATCTCACGGAATAGGTCATACCTACCCTCAAGGTGTTTGGACCTCTGATGTGCAGCTAGTCTCAACTACGCTGGGAATCACATCAAGTTCAGTGATGAACTTTACTTTCCAAACAACCTCTTTCGCCGCTTCTCAAGCTGCGAAATGTTCAGCTTAAGTCATGGTGTTAGCTACAGTGCCTTGCACCGCCAAATAAACACAAGATATAGCCGGACTGTGACCGGGAATTATCTTTGTCTACTGGAAACTTGCCTTTCAGACTCAACCGACTTTTAGCACTTCACTTTCTCCGTAAATCAAGAACTTATCCTTAGTATTCCTCAAATACTTCAGAATATTCTTTACGGCAATCCAGTGATTCTTTGCTGGATTTGACTGGTCTTTACTTGTCTTGCTTAGCATTAAAGCAACATCAAAACAAGTATGTGTCATGGCATAAATGATAGATCCAATTGCCGTCGCATATGGAATCCTATCCATGCATTCAAGCTCAACAGATATCGCAGGACACTGTATCTTGCTTAATGAATTGCCATGTGACATTGGCATAAAGCCCTTCTTGGATTGCTGATTACGTGTAGGACTTTGTCAATTTAAGAATCCTGACTTTGTCCTACCAGCTCTTTTGGATCTCTATCTTTAGATCCAAAATCCAAAAACTACGTGGCTTTACCCATGTCAATCATACAATAACTCCCAAGCCAGTCCTTTACCGACTGCAGCATTGGGACGTTATATCCGAGAATCAGTATGTCATCGACATACACTATGAGAAATGCAATAATGCTCCCACTTATCTTTTAGTAAACGCACAGTTCCACTTCGTTCCTGTTCAAGTCAAAACCTTGACTACTTTAACAGAACGAAGATTCCAACTCCGATATGTTTGCTTCCATCCATGAATGGATCAATGAAGCTAACTTACACATAGTGTAATTTTCGGAGTTCGGGCTCACTTTCGCTTCTTTGAATTTCGCAGATTCGTCGCTTTCAATGATCATCAGATCATGCGAACTTTCAATGATCATCAGGTTCAACTAATGATGAGAAATCACTCTCGGATTAGTAACTGATTCATTCAGATCTGCGAACTTCAGGCTTTACAGGTGCAGATTCTACAGAAATCTGTAAATCCATCCGTTGCTCTCCCTCAACAGGTTAAGCAGCCTCCTGTATTTCTCGAATTTCTTCGAGTTATACTTTTACTCCCACTGTTCTTCTTGGAAAGTTACTTCCCCTCTTAGAAAACAGAACGGACGTAAAAATAACAAGCCTTGGTTTCCTTAGGACAACCAGCGAAGTAGCACAACTACAAATACTCAGTAAAGACGAATTTGGATCGATTCCAATCCACATTTACGTGGTGTCTTTCAACTGATATTGGTAGAACTATTTCAGCGTAAACTTAGATATTTCTAGAGCGTTATTCTTAAAGAATATCATGGAAGATTCGTGTGACTCATCTTTAATCATTTCTAATAAGATCTGATTCTTTCTCACAGAAAACACCTCCAGGTTTTCAGGAGAAATGAGCTGTGAAGCGACTTCGCACTCATTCAGATGATCACACCATCAATGACTTAAGTATTCTCACTCGTGATCTAATCCAGAGTCTTAATACTTCTGTCATTTAGATTCTATACTTTATTCTGGAACTCTTTCGACCATGTCAAAGAATTCCGACTTGTGTCTCATCAAATGAACACAGTCGCACTCACTGAAGTAATCAGTATAGACAATGAAGTACATGAAATTTTCTCTGGCATTACTGCTCATCGGACCACATACATGAGTATGTTCAATCTCCAATACGCCTTTGGGCCTTTCTCTAGCTCGGCTAAGATGGGCCCTTTGTCTTTTGGTCCAGTAAGCAGAATTCAAGTCTCATAAGATATCCATTCAAATGAGCCCAAAAGTCCATAACTATGGGGTTTCTGAATCTGACTTACTCTATGTGACCAAAATATTTATGCCAAGAAAAATCAGGTTTAATTCATCAGATTTAAACCAATTGCGGTATTTATGTTATATTTAGGCACTCTTTGGTTTAAGACATAAAACCCATTCCTTGAATAGGGTGCTACAATTAATATTTCATTAAGATCAAAAGAACAAACTAGTCTTTTATCAAAATGAAAAACATTCAAATTCTTACAAGAAAATGAAAAGACAACTCTGCTCAAAGCAGGTGCATTGTAGCAATTACTTAATACAAAACCAAGCCTCAAAGGCATATACAAGTGAAAACCCTATGGCTGAGGCAGCATCCCAAGCTCCTTCCAGACACGCAGTTCCACTTGCCCTTCCTTCAACGTTCTACTGTTGCTCAGGCTCTGCATATTATAACAAATATCAGTGCCACAACCAGTATCCAATACCTATAAGGTATAACTTGAAGTAATAACATGAATACCTGAGGAAGTAGTCTCATACATCAACTTTAACTCCTCATAATCTTCCATGAATTTAATGCAATCTCTTTTCCAATGCCCAGTCTCTTTACAGTAGCAGCACTTACCAACGTAAGAGGTATCTGACTCGGGCTCAGAAGACACACGCTTGCCATGATTCAAAATCTGGACAACTTTGTCTTCACCCTTGTCAGCATTAGGTTTAGTAAACCTATCCTTCTCATTCATGAGATTGTACAGGGTACTCTTCACGTTTGGCTCAACTGTCTTGAGCATATCATGCAGTTCAGTCAACGTCTTCGTTAAGCCTTTCTTGATATAGTTCCTTACGAACTTATCATAGCTTGACGGCAGTGACTGCAGAATGATCTCAGTTGCCAATTCCTGGCTAACTGGATAATCCAGTTTCCTCAGGTTATCAATGTAACCCATCATTTTACTGACATGAGGACTTACTGGATGATCATTTGGTAGCTTGCAGCCAGTGAGAGATTTAACCAATTGGTATCTCTCCACTCTTACCTGCTCCTGAAATTTCAATTTCAGGCTGCTGATCATCTCTATTGGCGACTCCATGTTCTCATATTGCTTCTGCAAGTCTGAGTCCATGGTAGCCAATATCAGACCACGCACATCTACCGCATCATTATAATGCTTATTCCAAGCATCATATACTGCATGAGAGGCATTGGACCCGATCCTCACGGGGAGAGCTCTTTCAAGGACATAGTCCTTTCTCTCCTGCCTGAGGACTAGCCTCAGGTTCCGCGACCAAGTCAAGAAATTTGATCCGTTCAGTTTGTCCATCTCAAGGACATACCGGATCGAGAAAGTGTTTTGATTGTTTGTGCTTGTCATAGCTGAAATTTAGAGATAAATAGAGTTTTAGTTATTAAGTTCATAAAAGAGTAATCTTAACAACTTATAAGAAAACTCGCATTGTATTCAAAATTTCTTTGTTTAACCTCATATGAATACAATGATTCCGAGACCCATGTTTAGCTAAATCCAAAGTGGGCCACTGGCCGTCACTCAGAATTAGCTTTACTTGGTAAGCATACACACAGCTAGTTATAACCAATAACTCTCGGTTGTGATTTGGGCCCAAGGCCCAATATCACCAGATGTCTCAAGGCCCGGGACTCCCGATGGCCCAGTCAAGAAAACCAATCTCTTACAGCCAAATAATCACTAAAATCTGGGACTCCCAATGAAATTAGTGACTATATACTACTTTACTTACGCGAAAACAGACACCTCACACTGTAAGCCATATCTGTAATCAAATAAGCGTTAAGTAGCTGACAAGATTGGGCAAGACATCCAAGCTTGATATTGTTTTTGAGGATTTTCAAGTTTTATTTCCAAAAATAGAAGATTACCATTTTGGGAAACTTTCTTATTTTAGAAACTTTCTAAATTTAGTAACTTACTAAAAATAGAAATTTCTAATTTAAATATTTTATTAAATATTTTGGGTTGGGTCACAAATTATAGGCCCAATTCTTGGCCCAAGACCATAGAATTCCAGCTGGCCCAATAATTTGACATAACCTATCCGGTTTATTAATTCTGGTGCAAGACCAAATTAACTCTCAAAACCATCGGTTATTTACTAAACCAGACCAGCTCTAAATTATTTGGTCCAACCAAATCAAACTTAGACCAGCCTTCGGTTTAGGTTAAAATTCAATTTTATGAATTTAAATCCGGTTTAACCAGAAATTAAATAATACCAAGTATTAAATTATTTCTAGCAAACCGCGATTTGGGTTAACCGCTTGAACCACCAATTAAATTGGATCGGTTCAGTTAAATCCAAAACCGGGAAGAAACACCTAGTGTTTTAGCCAATTTGATTTAACTTGCGGTTTTAGGCTTTAAACACACAATTAACCGCCAATTAAATGGACCGGTATAATCGGTATGGTTTTGGGCAACGAACCGCGAAGCTCGGTTTAACCGATTGACTATTCGCGGGACGTAAAATTTTAATGGGCCAAACAATTGGATCCTAGATCCAACTCGGCTCATTAACGCATGATCCGTTAGACGACCTCACGATCAATTGATCGATCTCGGCCATCACGATCACGCGGCCATGCTACATCAAACCGATCGGTACAATTATCATTATCGAAACAGCGATCGGCACACGCATAACCAGCGATCGATTGGCTTCATGAACCGGTTAGGGTTATGAAGAAACCGGTTCAATAATACAATGAAGAAACATTCGTTTGCTTCATATTAGCAACGAATCCATGTTTAGCCAATAACAACATCGGCACATGGTGAGCTAATTGACCACGTGACTCATTCTCATTCAATTATTGAAACGATCATTCGATCATGAACAAAAACCCAGTAGCCGACACAGCAATTATTCAATAATCAAAATTAATTAACCAATTAATCAATTTCATATGATCCAATTTAACAAGAAACCTACAACCTCGCTCTGATACCACTGACGGATTATGGGTGTTTTCCAAGGTTTAATTCTCAATTACAACCTAACACAAATCCTTAAACAGATCTTGGTTCTTGTAACTGAATCATAAAACAAACCTGATCTTTACCTTTTGTAGCGGAATTGATGGTAATGGCAAGATCAGATTAGAGCAGATTATCACCGGCTCCTCCTAGGTATCCACACGCTTACAAGCTACGGATCAGGCTGCTAGACCGAGGTGGAAATCACAGAGAAAGAGAGGACGGCTCAGCTCAGAAAATCGCCAAAGGCTTAGGGTTTCTGGCGCCTCCTTCTGCCTTATATAGGCCCAAGTTATTAACTAATGGCCTATTAGGCTTTTGGGCCCAAAACACAAATCAGACAAAAAGCCCGTTTTTGTCTTGGCCCAATTCTCTGTACAAATACAGTAAATGCATTTGCATCTTACCATATTATTTCCATTTAACTTTCCCGTTAGCTATGGTGTGTGACCCTTTGGGATCATACAATACTGGTAATAAATCCGAGACTTATAGATCATGAGCGGGCTCTAGCAAGTCATCATGATCACCCAGTATTTATGACTTATGTCTGATCTCGACACTTATCATACTTTCTAGAGATAGTACGGTAGATTTCAGGACATTCCCAACATAAACAATATATGGTCTAATACAAATATTTTAGCGGGATATCCCAATAAAATCCGAAACCGAAAATAAAGTCAAAATGCGTTAACAAACAAATACCAAATGCCAACCCGAGACTACTCCGAGTGTCCTACGCGTCCGCCGAGCTACGCCTAACCTGAAAAACACAAAAGAGTCTAATGAGCAATCTAAGATTACCCAGTGAGTCGGCTCCCAACTAAAGGCTGCTAATAATCTAATAATCCCGCCCAAACCCAAAATAACAATCAAGTACAACAACTGATCATGTGCTACCAAGACGTGATGAGCTCTGATATATCATGGTTTTTACCCACTTTATACCATGATATACTTGTGTTTTTAGAGTTTTTTGTATTCGTTTAGAGTCTTTTACAGGTTATATCGAGTTTGGAGCTAATTGGAGATATATGGAGCATTTTGGGCATTTTGGGACGTTTTGGCCGAGAGCTTTATTCACTGTTCGATTATTTGATATTGCATCGATCGACACACATTGTGCATCGGTCGATGCAGTCGCGAGATGGGCCTTACGCGTCAGCGTGCCAACTTATGAAGATTTGCAAAGAAGCCCAAGATACTTCCAGTATTTACACAGAAGCCCCATCCGAGATTATACCTATATATACTAGTTTTTGACTTTTATTTTAGATAAGCTTTCATACTTAGAGCTAAGAGATTTTTAGAGCTTTCGGGGCTGATCTATTTCCTTGTATTCATTTATTTTGGAGAAGATTTCGAACCCCTTTGATATTTTAATTTCTTATATGCAATCTATTTATTCTATGATTATGTTTTCATCAATCATGTCTGAGTAGATCCATAGTTGAGTTTAGGGTTTCTCATTAAGGTTTGATGACTTGCTAGACTTGTTTAATTCAGTTAGGATTCATATGATTAGAATGTTCTTCAAACTAAATTGTGCTTAATGCTAGTTCTAACCTGATCAATTAGAATCTAGATCTTAGGTTGCTAAATACGTCACGAGAGTGGGGTTTAGGAATCTGAACTATTTAGGTTGAGCAATTAAATTATTCGCAAAGAGATTTGGTTTGGTTTAATTGTGAACATATCGAACTTGAACTTAATGCTTGTTTAATCTGTTAGTAATTGCAAAGAGATTTGGGTTACTGCACTTAGGCATAGAGAATTCTCGCAAAGAGATTTGGTTAATTCTATTATCGTGATTTGAGTTCTAGAACTGAGTTTAATTTGATCCTGACTGATTAACTTGTCTGCTTGTCTGATTTCCTGAGAATACCCTAGGCTTGACGCTTTTAGTTTATTGCTTACAAACCGATTCCTGCTACTGTTTACTTTCTTGCTTCGCAATTTATTTCAACCTTTCTCTGCTTATTTCTAGTAATCATTCCCTACAGTTTGATCCTCTTGAGACCAAGTGTCCCTGTGGATTCGATAACCCTATATACTACATTGACTATACTGTGCACTTGCAGTTTTAGAATAAGGTAAAACTTAGAACCTATCAAGTTTTTGGCGCCGTTGCCGGGGACTCTTTGAGTCTTCGCTAGGACCGAACTTAGGGTTTCTACTAGAAATTTTTCGTTTTTGTTTTTGTTTTTCGTTTTTTTTTTTTTTTATTTCGATTTTACTGATTCTTTTCTCTGTTTCTTTTTGTCGCAGGTACGAAATTCGCCTTGCGTCGACCGTTGCACACCTTGCGTCGATCGACACTAGGCGATTCTGAGATTGAATCGGTCGTTGCACTGAAAGCATCGATCGTTGCTGGACGATTACAGACAGTTTATGCCAACGCAGAACACTAGAAGTAATCCGAACTCGAGCTTGATTAATCTTGGACTAGAGGAACTTGGACGTTTAGAAAGAAAGATCAGAAGAGAAAAGAGAGAGAGAATGGTACAAGAACGCTTGATCTTGATACCAGATGCTGATGGAATCCTGAGGGATCCAGAGAACAATCCTTACAATGCTGCTGGGCAAAGGATTGATGCTGAGGGACGAGTGATCCCTGATGAAGTTGAGCCACAAGGCCGGATGGTTGTCCATGAAAGGACATTAGCTGACTACAACAGACCTGATGAGTTTCACGCAAACCGAGCAGCTCTAGTGCTTCCTGCTTTTGAAAGAAGTGATTTTGAGGTAAAGACTATCTACTACCAACTGATGAGACAGATGGCTTTTCATGGTTACCAATCGGAGCAGCCTATGGATCACATAGACAAGTTTGAGGACATAGTTACTGGCATGAAATATGAAGGAGTATGCCCGGACTATCTGTTCCTTAAGCTATTTCCACACAGTCTTGCTGGAGACGCTAGTGTGTGGCTGAGACAGCTGGTCCCTGGACAGTACACCACTTGGGCAGCTTTAAAGAGTGAGTTCCTGCTTCATTTCTATGATGATGCACGATCAGATCAGGCCAGACAGGACATACTCACTTTCTCCCAAGGAGCTGTGGAGCCTTTAAAGACTGCATGGATCAGATTTAAGCAGTATCAGCGTGACTGTCCGCATCATGGATTCACTGAAGTTCAGCTGATTGGTATTTTCTTCAGAGGAATAGATCTTCCGTATCAACAGGCGCTGGATAATTCCAGTAATGCCAACTTCAACACCAGGACTCCTACACAGGCTAAGCAGTTGATAGAAAATCTGATTGGCAGCAACAGTTGTAAGACCATGGACGAGAGGAGAAAGAAAACCGGTGGAAGTATTGATCTCTCTGAGATGGCTGAATTGAGATCCAGGATGGATAAAATCTGCACTCTTCTAGGTGAAAAGAAAGCTGTCCATTTTGCACAAGAAGTAGAAGTGATTCAAACTGAGGAGGACACTCAGGAAGAAGATGTGAATTTCGTTGGAGGATCTGGTTTCCAAGGAAACAGATTTGGATATCAGCAGGGAAACCGGTTCTTCAACCAAGGACAAAAGAGTGCCTTCACAGGCAATCAGAACTCTTTTGGACAGACTAGTAACTTCCAGAAGCCTTATGTGCAAGGAAATCAGAGAACCTACGGATCTTCATCCTATCAGACTCCGCCTGCAGCAACTGCCTTTGAAACCAGGGTGGAAACAATGTTTGAACAGATACTGGAAAGCCAGAATAAGATTTCTGCAGACTTCGACAGAAAGGTAGATGGTGTCTACGAGAAGCTGAATGGAAAGTTTGAATCCCTGAGCACCCACGTGAAAGAGCTTGATGCTAAGGTTGCAAGAATTGCTGGACATGCTCAAAGAGAAGATGGATATCTTCCAGGACGAACTGACACCAATCCTAAGTACCAATGCAATGCAGTGACTTTGAGAAGTGGTAAGGAACTGATACCTAAGCAAAACAGGCAGCTGAGCGTTGAAGAACTCGTAGAGGTTGAAGAGTTGGAAGATGAAATTCGTGACATTCGCAATGCATCGATCGATGCCACCAAGCAACGGTCGACGCAGAGCGATGACGTAGAAACAGTCGTCGCGAAGTCGCCCAGCAACGATCGACACAAACCCAGTGACGGTCGATGCAAGGCGACTACTGAGGATTCAAAACCAGAGAGCTCCAAAGAATCGACCGAAAGAGTTTATAAGCCTAAAATTCCCTACCCAAAGAATCCCAGAAAGGCTAAAAGCGAAAGGCAGTATGCCAAATGCAAGGAGTTCATTAAAAAGGTGAAAGTCGAAGTGCCTTTGCTTGACTCCATGGATACCTCGCCTATGATGAGGAGATGCCTTAAAGATATGATTGCTGGAAAATGGACTGATGAAGAGAGTGTGATGATGATCAGTGAGGTATGCAGTGCAGTGATTCAAGGCAGAACTCCTGAGAAATTAAAAGATCCTGGGAGCTTTGTATTGGATTGTACTATCTACAGGGAGAGATTCGAAAGATCCCTATGTGATCTTGGTTCCAGTGTGAACCTTATGCCCCTCTCAGTTGCTAAGAGACTTGGTATGACTGATTTTAGACCCACTAGGATATCACTGGTTCTAGCAGACAGAACGGTCAGGATTCCCGAAGGAGTATTAGAGGATGTACCTATAATGATTGGCCAATGCGCGATACCTACTGACTTTGTGGTGCTACAATATGGACAGGAACCAAAGGATCCACTAATTTTGGGCAGATCTTTCTTAGCTACAGCTGGTGCAATGATTGACTGTCAGAGAGGTAAGATAGTTCTGAATGTGGGTGATCTAAGGATGAGTTTTGATATGAACAAGCTGGTAAAGAGACCGACCATCGACGGACAGACTTTCTATGTGGACACACTTAGTGAATTAGCTGCAGAGTACTTTCACCAGTCACATGCTGAAGATCCACTGGAAAGAGCTTTACTGAGCTCTATAATGGAGTTGGAATACCTGCAGGACGAGCCAGCAATGTGCTACAGAAGACTGATGGATTCTGTTGAAGTTGCAATGCAAGTTGAAGTATCTGACGCGACGATGCAACGATCGACGCCTACCAAGCATCGGTCGTTGCAAAGCGACGCAGACTGGGCAGAAGAAAAGGCTCCGAAGGTAGACTTGAAACAACTTCCAACCGGGCTAAGGTACGCGTTTCTTGGACCTAATTCAACTTATCCAGTGATAGTTAACGCTAGTTTGAACAACGCAGAGCTCACTTTACTGCTAAGCAAGCTGCGCAAGCATCGCAAAGCTCTTGGCTATTCTCTTGATGACATTTCAGGTATCTCACCAAAGCTGTGCATGCATCGGATACATCTTGAGGATGAGTCTAAGACATCTATTGAGCATCAGAGAAGGCTTAATCCCAATCTCCAGGAAGTGGTTAAGAAGGAGATTATGAAACTCCTAGACGCTGGAATCATCTATCCTATTTCAGACAGTGATTGGGTAAGTCCAGTTCATGTAGTGCCTAAGAAAGGGGGAGTTACAGTTGTGAAGAATGAGAAGAATGAGCTAATACCTACCAGGACTGTAACGGGATACAGGATGTGCATAGATTACAGGAAGTTGAATGCTGCAACTAGAAAGGATCATTTCCCCTTACCCTTCATTGACCAGATGCTGGAGAGGTTAGCAAATCATCCTTACTACTGCTTCCTCGATGGATACTCAGGTTTCTTTCAGATTCCTATCCACCCAGAAGATCAGGGAAAGACTACTTTTACTTGCCCATATGGCACATTTGCTTACCGTAGGATGCCTTTTGGACTCTGTAATGCTCCTGCTACTTTTCAGAGATGCATGATGTCCATATTCACTGATATGATTGAGGACTTTATGGAAGTGTTTATGGATGATTTCTCAGTCTATGAATCATCTTATAATGAATGTCTAGATAATCTGTGCAAGGTGCTGACTAGATGCGAAGAAAAACACTTGGTCCTTAACTGGGAAAAGTGTCATTTCATGGTCAAAGATGGAATTGTTCTTGGACATAAGGTGTCTGAAGCAGGGATCGAAGTGGATCGCGCTAAGATTGAGGTAATGACAAACCTGCAAGCACCTGATTCTGTTAAAGCAATAAGAAGTTTTCTTGGACATGCTGGTTTCTATAGACGGTTCATCAAAGATTTCAGCAAGATCGCTAGGCCACTAACTGCCCTGCTGTGTAAGGATACAAAATTTGAGTTCGATGCAGACTGTAAGACTGCATTTGAACAAATCAAGCAGGCTTTAGTGAGCGCTCCAGTAGTCCAGCCACCAGATTGGGATTTACCTTTTGAGGTCATGTGTGATGCAAGTGATTTTGCTGTAGGAGCTGTTCTAGGACAGAAGAAGGATAGAAAGCTTCATGCTATCTATTATGCTAGTAGGACACTAGATGATGCGCAGAAAAACTATGCAACCACGGAGAAAGAGCTGTTAGTCGTTGTCTTTGCTTTCGAGAAATTCCGCCCCTATCTTGTTGGTTCTAAAGTGATTGTTCATACTGATCATTCAGCCCTGAAGTATCTGATGCAGAAGAAAGATGCTAAGCCAAGACTGTTGAGATGGATTCTGTTGCTTCAGGAGTTTGATATCGAAGTAAGGGACAAGAAGGGAGTTGAGAATGGAGTTGCTGATCATCTTTCAAGGATGCTGGTTGAGGAGGACGTGCCCATAAATGACTATTTTCCTGAGGAAAACGTCAACATGGTTGGTACAGTTTCTGAGATGGATTTCGAAGATGAGTTGCAGAACTGTCGGGAAAATCGCCTTGTGTCGATCGATGCTGCATTGGCAACGGTCGATACAAGTATCGGGGAAGCAACGATCGACACATGCTCGCGCAACGGTCGATGCACACCTGATACGAACCGAGAATGTTTTAAGATCAGAATTGGGAATTATGACTTCGAGATCTCTGCTGTGGCTACCTCTGATCGACCCTGGTATGCAGATATAGCTAACTACCTTGCCGCTGAGACTGAACCAGATGATCTAAAAGGCTATGAAAAGAAAAGGTTCTTTAGGGAACTTCGAAGATACTACTGGGATGAGCCTTATCTCTATAAACACTGTTCAGATGGACTTTACAGGAGATGCATTGCTGAATCAGAAGTTCCAGACCTTCTATTTCACTGTCATGGATCAGATTATGCTGGACATTTTGCTACATTCAAGACTGTGTCTAAGGTTCTACAAGCAGGTTTCTGGTGGCCTACAATGTTCAGAGACACTCATATTTTCGTCACTCAGTGTGATGTTTGTCAGAGGAGAGGGAAAATCAGCAAGAAGCATGAGATGCCTCAGAATTTCATTCTGGAAGTTGAAGTTTTTGATTGCTGGGGCATAGATTTCATGGGTCCTTTTCCCTCATCCTATGGGAATAAATTTATCTTGGTTGCTGTGGACTATGTGTCTAAGTGGGTTGAAGCAATAGCTAGCCCAACTAACGATTCTTCGGTGGTTATTAAGCTGTTTAAGACCATCATATTCCCCAGATTTGGAGTGCCTCGTATAGTGATTAGTGATGGAGGGTCTCATTTTATCAATAAGGTCTTCGAAAAGTTGCTGAAAAAGCATGGAGTTCATCACCGAGTCGCTACTCCTTATCACCCTCAGACCAGTGGACAAGTTGAAGTTTCTAACAGACAGATCAAAGAGATCCTTGAGAAGACAGTTGGAAAAACAAGGAAGGATTGGGCAGCAAAGTTGGATGATGCATTATGGGCTTATGGGACAGCTTTCAAGACACCACTCGGGACCACTCCATTCCATCTGCTATATGGAAAAGCATGTCATCTGCCAGTAGAACTTGAGCACAAAGCAGCATGGGCTGTGAAGCAGATGAATTTTGATCTTAAGCCTGCTGCGGAAAGGAGACTGGTGCAGCTTAATGAGTTGGATGAGATTAGACATTTTGCTTATGAGAACTCAAAGCTGTACAAAGAAAGGACTAAGGCATATCATGACAAGAAGATTGTGTCAAGACAGTTCGAGCCTAATGATCAGGTACTTTTATATAACTCTCGTCTGCATTTATTTCCAGGTAAGCTGAAATCAAGATGGTGTGGCCCTTTCACAATCAAGGAGGTGCGTCCGTATGGAGCTGTGGTTCTAACTGGTAAGGATGGTATTGAATTCACTGTGAATGGACAAAGGGTGAAACATTATTGGGCGAAAGCCGAGATTCCAGAAGGTCAGATTCTGCCTCTGGATGATGTACCCTCTACCTAGATCAGCTGAAACGTCAAGCTATTGACGTTAAAAGAGCGCTGAGTGGGAGGCAACCCACTGTTTTTGTTTTTGCATTTTGATTTTAGTATTTTTTCTAGATTTTACGTTTTTGTTTCTGTTTGGTGAGTTTTTCGTTGCAGGGTTCGATGAAATCGCAATGCGTCGATCGACACACATTTGTGTCGATCGTTACAACAGAAATTCGCACAGCAACGGTCGGTGCACCTAGTGCAACGATCGATGCCTGACTGCGACAGAGGTAAAACCCGAGAGAACTAACCATTCAATCTAATTTTTCTTTCTTTCTTTTAACCAATCCCTTGCTTGACACTACTGGGGACAGTGTGTCTTAAGTGTGGGGGAGGTTCTACTAATTACTTTTCTTTTGTTTTCTTATGAGTCAGTTAATTTTAAAATTTTGTTTTTCGAGTCAAAATTGGTTTAAGTAGGAAACAATGACTTTTTAAGAAGATTAGCAGCATTTGCAGGAACTTAAGTGACCATTGGGATGAAGCTGCAGATCTATCTATGACTATTAGAAAACCCCGTCACAGATCAGCCTACTGAGGACACCCATATCACTTCAGGTATCAGAGGATCCTTTATTGACTTCACCTTAATACTGACTTTAATTTTTCTCACCTAAGGGCTTGGTATACTTTATGTCGGACTCCCTTGTTGGTTCTGACACAGCCTGTAAACCTGTCCTATTTAGTCCCCTTCTCCCCTTCTGTAAAAGTAAAAAAAAAATAATAAATAAACTGCGGATGAGTTAGTAACTCCGAAGTGGTCATGGGAATAGTAGCAAACACTATTATCTCTCATGTGATCCATGGAATGTGTCCAAAGTACACCCCATAACGGGAAGAACACTGATAAAAAAAATAAAATGATACCCAGTGGGGAAAAATCAGTTGTTAAAGAAGGGAAAGAGAAGAAAGGGACTAGAGAAAGATAGTATGGTGGTCTAGAGCTGGCAAGGTAAGAATCCATGTGCCTTTAGATCGATACTCCTTAGGTGAGACCGCACTTAAATACTTGCAGAAGTCAGTAGGGTGAATTTGAATGCTTGAATGTGATTGTGGCGTTTACTTAGGACAGTTGCTAAGTGTGGGGGAAGTACATGTTGGTCTTGATGTCTGTAGATTGATTCTTTCATGTGGATTACTAAGGGGAATCTGAATGCTGCTGCTTCTATGATGAAACGAGTTTCTGAAGAGTTTTCAAACCTCTTCACTGCATTTTAGTTCTCTGTTTTGCTTGAGGGCAAGCAAAGGCTAAGTGTGGGGGAGTTGATATATCATGGTTTTTACCCACTTTATACCATGATATACTTGTGTTTTTAGAGTTTTTTGTATTCGTTTAGAGTCTTTTACAGGTTATATCGAGTTTGGAGCTAATTGGAGATATATGGAGCATTTTGGGCATTTTGGGACGTTTTGGCCGAGAGCTTTATTCACTGTTCGATTATTTGATATTGCATCGATCGACACACATTGTGCATCGGTCGATGCAGTCGCGAGATGGGCCTTACGCGTCAGCGTGCCAACTTATGAAGATTTGCAAAGAAGCCCAAGATACTTCCAGTATTTACACAGAAGCCCCATCCGAGATTATACCTATATATACTAGTTTTTGACTTTTATTTTAGATAAGCTTTCATACTTAGAGCTAAGAGATTTTTAGAGCTTTCGGGGCTGATCTATTTCCTTGTATTCATTTATTTTGGAGAAGATTTCGAACCCCTTTGATATTTTAATTTCTTATATGCAATCTATTTATTCTATGATTATGTTTTCATCAATCATGTCTGAGTAGATCCATAGTTGAGTTTAGGGTTTCTCATTAAGGTTTGATGACTTGCTAGACTTGTTTAATTCAGTTAGGATTCATATGATTAGAATGTTCTTCAAACTAAATTGTGCTTAATGCTAGTTCTAACCTGATCAATTAGAATCTAGATCTTAGGTTGCTAAATACGTCACGAGAGTGGGGTTTAGGAATCTGAACTATTTAGGTTGAGCAATTAAATTATTCGCAAAGAGATTTGGTTTGGTTTAATTGTGAACATATCGAACTTGAACTTAATGCTTGTTTAATCTGTTAGTAATTGCAAAGAGATTTGGGTTACTGCACTTAGGCATAGAGAATTCTCGCAAAGAGATTTGGTTAATTCTATTATCGTGATTTGAGTTCTAGAACTGAGTTTAATTTGATCCTGACTGATTAACTTGTCTGCTTGTCTGATTTCCTGAGAATACCCTAGGCTTGACGCTTTTAGTTTATTGCTTACAAACCGATTCCTGCTACTGTTTACTTTCTTGCTTCGCAATTTATTTCAACCTTTCTCTGCTTATTTCTAGTAATCATTCCCTACAGTTTGATCCTCTTGAGACCAAGTGTCCCTGTGGATTCGATAACCCTATATACTACATTGACTATACTGTGCACTTGCAGTTTTAGAATAGGGTAAAACTTAGAACCTATCAAGCTCCACAACACACAATCATTCACACAACAACAAAAAGGTAACCAAGAGAATCGAGAAAACTGTGGCACATGTTCTCGATTAGGCTCGATCTATCTATCGCGGCTCTACACAACTTCACACCAATTGGGCCTACTATGCGAACTAGGTAACTTCCACGGGAACACTTAGCTACCCCATTGTAACTAAAACCTCCCACGACTCCTAGACGAAAACATGAAGTCCTACGACTAGGACACCGTTCTCTGTCCATCGATACGCGGTGACTCGGGCTACCCCTAGATAATCAAAGCTTTCATCCAGTCCGGCCCTAGGACGCGACCCCGTGTTCTCCGGACCACACACCTACCGGCGTCACTCAGTAGGTTAATACCATAACCAGAATCACCACCCGAAGGCATGTGAACCGATCAGGTAACTACCCGAGGATCCAATCGGGTCAGAAGTACCGGAACGCCATCTCTAGACTTGCGGGATCTAACGCACCCTATAGAGTCCTAATAACAGTAATGTAAACAAGTATACTCACTGGGACTCTCACGCAAGACCGTCAAGGTCAACATAAAAACACTAACTCAATCCCCAATTTATCCCGCAAGTCCTATCACCAAACTTACTCGGTCTCGCACCAGAGTAAGTATCTACCAGTATAGTCTACTCGGCCTAACACCGAAGTAGATAAACAATCAAGAAAACAACAGTCTACTTGGCCCAACACCGAAGTAGAAACACAATCACTCAACAATCAACAATCTACTCGGCCCAACACCGAAGTAAATAAACAATCACACAAATAATAATCACAACACCACACAACTAATTATTTAGGTTTATTAGTCTTTTAATCTTTTCCTTAGCCTTAACTCATCCAATCCGCTACCTTGGGATTAGTGGACTAATCCCGTAGACGGCTTAATTCAACTCTAGTTATTATTATTTCCTTAAATTATTATTATTAATCTCTTCGATCCGTCAGCTTGAGATTAGTAAACTTACTAACCTCTTGACTTCACATTATTATTTAATTAATTCAATTAACCCGATGGCTCTGACTATTGACTAATTAACCCACCCCATTTTTATATTCTAACTGTGTTATGTGTTTTAAATCCGTATTTTAATTTACTCTTACTTTCCCGTATATAGATTCATTAAGTACGTTCTTACTAACGTATATATGCATATAGGTCCTAGCATGCCATTTTATATGTATGCAACACCCAATCAAACAATCAACGAACAATCAATCAATCAATTACCGATATAAGCTAACTAGTATGCATCTCTTAACCTAACTGTTTACTTATTTAACCGACTTATTAACCAACCTAGTCGTTATAACCAGTTCAATCATCGAGGTATGCAACCTAAATCTATGGTTATTAATTATGGGTCTATATGATCTAATCTATATGCAACAAAAAATTTAACTGACTCACGGTGATATCGTGACGATGGATTGACGGAATCTCCGAGACCCGACACGAACCCGATGCTCACCCAAACCTTCCCCAAACCGTTGAATCGCCTTGATCCGAACTTGACCTTGGTGATTCCGAACCTCCGGACAACCCTCATAAACTGCCTAAAACGGAAGAGAAGGTCGGTACTCGGGATGAACGGGGAAAACCTCCGCTTAGGAAATATTTCCCCGCTCCTCCATCACCAACCGAACTCTTCACTACTCTCTCTCACTCCTCCCTCTCACTCTCCTACGTCTCTCTCTCCCCTCCGGCTCCTCCTTCTTCTCTCCTCCCTCCGGCTTCTTCTTCTCCTCCAAGCTCCTCCTCCTCCTCCTCCTTCTTGCCGCCTCCTTCTTCCTCTCCTTCCTCCCTTCTCCCTCTCTTATCCCTCTCTTCTTTCTCTCTTATTTACCACTCTTTGCTGTGGAGTGTTTTTGGTGTGAAGAAATGAGAGGGGTGGAGGCCTTCTTTTATAGCAAAAGTGGTGTGATCTCCACCCTCCATTTGTCTCCTCTTCTTCCCCATCTTGTGCCACGATCTCCCCATCAAAAATCCATCCAAAACAATGTATTTTATCATCTACCATCCACTTGTAGCCTCCCCTTTGCAGCCCTTTGGATTGATGACAACACACACTTAGGTTCATGCACCAAAAAATGTCATAAAGTTTCTTAATCTCTTGGACAATATTTCGTGGCCCATTCTTCATACTGAGATGGATTTAGTTCCAAAATAAACTTATTAATCATCCATAATCACCCTGGTCCAAGCCCAAGCTCCCATGAATTTATTTTGAATTTTTAGCCACTAATTACCTCTTAATGGTCTAAAATTTATAACTTGATTTAGGGATCAAATATTTATCAATACTTTTAACCATAGCCTCTACATAATTGAATGGAGCTGTGGTCAAATTTTCATAATTTATGGAGCACTTTTAGGGGTGTTTCCGTCTTTTTCTCGGTTTTATCGGTTTCCATTCCCGACAATCCGTTAAAAATCTTTAAAACTCTGTATCCTCTGAAATAAATCCTCCAGGCCTCATTTGCATATTCTAGATCCTCTTATATGAATTTAGAAATTTGAATAACTCCAATTTGTCATCTGTATCTCCGGTTATGGATTTTACAAGTTGTCTCGGTTTTATCGGTTTCCTTTTTCGATAATCCGAAAACTCATCTACGGTCCGTTTCTACCATTCTTGGTCTTCTAAATGTTTTATTTATTTAAAAAAATAACATTTGGCCCGTCTTAGCTTCTGGTTCACATTTTGGTAAAATTACCAAAATGCCCCTCATCTTCTGGAAATTACGAAAATGCCCCTTGTTAACTTCTTGACTGCCTATTGACCAATTATTGATACATGGTATTACATTCTTCCCCACTTACAGGAATTCGGTCCCCGAATTCTCCGTTATTAACAAACTTCAAATTGGAACTTAACCCCGTAAGTTGCTACTCGTGAAACTGATCTGACTGCTCTAACACCCGAACGCTGAATCGACTGGACTATACTCTCGATGCTTACTGACTTCTGAAACACCGTCTTGCTCAAGCCTTCATTATGATGACATCTTAAACTTCCCATACCGAAAACTTGACTCACGATCACTTCTGGTTTCTCATCTTATTGCTTCACTGACTCCAATCCTGATTCTCAATACCAATGATCTTGACTGAACTGCTTCACTTGGGTTTTTGATTCCAATCCATCTCTGATTCGCTGCTTACATCCTGATTTCAAAGTGAACCCGCTCTTCCAATGCTTATTGTCTTCTGAAAATATGGTCTTGTACAAAATCCCAACTTACTGATGCTTGAACTCCCCATGCTGAACTTAATTCCTGATCGCTTTCTGGCTCCCCGTCTAATTTCTTTATTAAAATTCTGCTCCAGTCTGACTCCTGAATCCATCTACGCCATATGACGATTTCCTCAACCGATATTCTGACTTCCCCACTTTGATTCGACTTCCCCGATCTCGCAATAATAACTTGTCCTCCACTCTCGTCGCTTAACTTGTTTACAATGATTACCGCTCCATACCGATATTATGTTCATATCGATTTTCTTCCTTCTATCTAAACCGCCATACTTATGCACGCCTCGAACTTCCTCGATCACTGATCTCCATGCTTCATCGAATCCAAAACTGTTCTTCCCATTAATATCCTCGAATGTACTGCTCCACTAACGTTGATGCTTCTATATCTCTTCGCTAACTCATCAAACTCATATGTCTTGATCTCTTCTGCCCCTGGTACCCAAAATCTTTTCTGAATCCATAGTGACTTTCTTGCAGGCTCGGGTCAAACTGTTTCCTGAAATAACATCTCTTCTCTCGGGTTCGGTTTCGGTCTCGTATCCTCGTCAAATCGTCCATCACGTCCTACATCAACAATCTCAACAACACTGGAACGGTTATACATTTCTAACTCACTTTCGATATCACTTCCTTATAGAGATAGTGGTATTTAGTCACGTACCCAACGCTTACACGTGGCTAATTATCAATATCTTATAATTCCGCTCAATCTCAAGTAACCGATAACTTATCATTCTAACTACACCAGTCGAATGATTTACTTCTTACCGAAACACTTATCGCTAACCATCCATCTATACGAGTCGCTAACCAAACCTTAAAAGTCCTCTTAACAAACTAACAATGCGATAGTTCTGAAATGCACCTTCTAACAACCTAGCAATTCCATCCATAACCGGTCCACAATCTAGAAAGGCAATCAATCACACACAATCAATCAAGCAAGCAAATCGGCGATTTCAGTCGTCTCTCTGGTTCTGATGGAAACCGTCTGTTCGGGACATCATTTGTTTTCACATCGTAACTATATTGCATTCACTTCCATCATATGCATGCAATATAATACTCCGTTACTCAAAACGAGAAACCGAAACACTCCACATACACTACGTAAATAAAACATGTATGCCCCTCACAGAATTTTAAATACATAGTTCTGTCGGAGTCTACATACTAGAGGTTACCAATCCGTCCCACAAGAAACAACGCTACACACAACTGATATACACACATCAAAGAGTGAGTTAGAGCCCTTACTTACCTGGACCTAATCTACATCCTAATATCTCCAACATGAGCGGTACAACTCATGTGGAACCTAACCGGCAGGTGCGCTAGGAGGATGGAATGAGTGTGGTGGTGGTGGTTTCGGAGTGACGCGATCTTGGTAGAACGGTCCATCATGACGGAAAGGAGCAAATTGTCTTACTCGGCCGCAAGTGTAACAAGACGGAAGCTGCATTGATGGTGATGGCTGAGATGTTGGAACTGGCGCCGGATCGGACTTGGTAAGATCGACACCAACAAAGTAGTAGTGACCGACAACCTCTGGTGAAGGCGGCTGCGGCTAAGTCACCTCGAACTCCTAAGGCTTGAATAACTAGAATAGTCCACCATCATGTCTGTCCACTGCTGCTCCAGGATAGGCCGCGGATACATGAACACTCCGTATACTAGTAATATCGGCTTTGACTAACTGGGGTAGAACTAACGAACTCTTGGTCGTCCTTATTGAGGTTGCTCCCCCTGTCGTCGCAAACCACACACACACACTGATCCTCCCAGGACAACTCTGCTGTGTGACTGCAACAAAACACCAAATGATTAGCACAATCCTAATAAAGTTTCTATCATACCCAATCCCCCGGATTTTACGGACGCGACTCAAATTTCTATTGGTTGCATTGGCGACACATTTGACTCGATAAAGCATTGAAAACTTTGAAAAACCGGAATTTTCGAACCCATGATGAACCATGCTCTGATACCACCTATTATAACGCCCCCTTCTCGTTTTCCGCTGACCGACGAGCTGACCGGCCAACAATCAAACAAGAACATGACCGATCGAACCCGAGCAGCCATACGAGAAGAGTTTGTCACAATACGAAGCCATAGACGGTCCGGTTTGAGTCAATGGCTAGAACTAAACCATCGTTGACTCCGTTTACCTCGTTTCCACGATACAAAGCTTTACAACCTGTACCGCTTCCATGAGTTGTGTTCGGTTCGGCTAAACCGTATATCAGGGAATTATTCCGTTTTATTACTTTAAAAATTATAAACAATATATGGTCTAATACAAATCTTTTAGCGGGATATCCCAATAAAATCCGAAACCGAAAATAAAGTCAAAATGCGTTAACAAAACAATACTAAATGCCAACCCGAGATTACTCCGAGTGTCCTACGCGTCCGCCGAGCTACGCCTAACCTGAAAAACACAAAAGAGTATAATGAGCAATCTAAGATTACCCAGTGAGTCAGCTCCCAACTAAAGGCTGCTAATAATCTAATAATCCCGCCCAAACCCAAAATAACAATCAAGTACAACAACTGATCATGTGCTACCAAGACGTGATGAGCTCCACAACACACAAGCATTCACACAACAACAAAAAGGTAACCAAGGGAATCGAGAACACTGCGACACATGTTCTCGATTAGGCTCGATCTATCTATCGCGGCTCTACACAACTTCACACCAACTGGGCCCACTATGCGAACTCAGTAACTTCCACGGGAACACTTTGCTACCCCCATGGTAACTAAAACCTCCCATGACTCCTAGACTAAAACATGAAGTCCTACGACTAGGACACCGTTCTCTGTCCATCAATACGCGGTGATACGGGCTACCCCTATATAACCAAAGCTTTCATGCAGTCCGGACCACAAACATACCGGCGTCACTTAGTAGGTTAATACCATAACGAGAAACACCACCCGAAGGCATGTGAACCGATCAGGTAACTACCCGAGGATCCAATCGGGTCGGAAGTACCAGAACGCCATCTCTATACTTGTGGGATCTAACACACCCTATAGAGTCCTAATAACAGTAATGTAAACAAGCAAACTCACTGGTACTCTATCACGCAAGACCGACAAGGTCAACATAAAAACACTAACTCAATCCCCAATTTATCTCGCAAGCCCTATCACCAAACTTACTCGGTCTCACACCAGAGTAAGTATCTACCAGTACAGTCTACTCGGCCCAACACCGAAGTAGATAAAAAATCAAGCAAACAATAGTCTACTTGGCCCAACACCGAAGTAGAAACACAATCACTCAACAATCAACAGTCTACTCGGCCCAACACCGAAGTAAATAAACAATCACACAAACAATAATTACAACACCACACAACTAATTATTTAGGTTTATTCTTCTTTTAATCTTTTCCTTAGCCTTAAATCATTTAATGCGCTACCTTGGGATTAGTGGACTAATCCTAATCCCGTAGAGGGCTTAATTCAACTCTAGTTATTATTATTTCCTTAAATTATTATTGTTAATCTCTTGGATCCGTCAGCTTGAGATTAGTAAACTCACTAACCTCTTGACTTCACATTATTATTTAATTAATTCAATTAACCTGATAGCCCCGACTATTGACTAATTAACCCACCCCGTTATTATATTCTAAGTGTGTTATGTGTTTTAAATCCGTATTTTAATTTACTCTTACTTTCCCGTATATAGATTCGTTAAGTACGTTCTTACTAACGTACAGATGCATATAGGTCCTAGCATGCCATTTTATATGTATGCAACACCTAAAATCAACGAACAATCAATCAATTACCAATATAAGCTAACTAGCATGCATCTCTTAACCTAACTGTTTACTTATTTAACCGAGTTATTAACCAACCTAGCCGTTCTAACCAGTTCAATCATCGAGGTATGCAGCCTAAATCTATGGTTTTTAATTACGGGTCTATATGATCTAATCTATATGCAACAAACAATTTAATCGACTCCGGTGATATCGTGACGATGGATGGATGGATTGACGGAATCTCCGAGACCCGATACGAACCCGATGCTCACCCAAACCTTCCCCGAACCGTTAAATTGCCTTGATCCAAACTTGAACTTGGTGATACCGAACCTTCGGACAACCCTCATAAACTGCCTAAAACGGAAGAGAAGGTCGGTACTCGGGATGAACGTGGAAAACCTCCGCTTAGGAAATATTTCCCCGCTCCTCCGTCACCAACTGAACTCTTCATTACTCTCTCTCTCTCTCTCTCTCTCCTCCGTCTCTCTCTCTCCCCTCCGGCTCCTCCTTTGATATATCATGGTTTTTACCCAGTTTAGACCATGATATAGTTGTGTTTTTAGTGTCTTTTGTATTCGTTTAGAGTCTTTTACAGGTTTAATCAAGTTTGGAGCTAATTGGAGATATTTGGAGCATTTTGGGACTTTTGGGACGTTTTGGCCGAGAGCTTAAGTCACTGTCCGATTTATTGATCATGCATCGACCGACACACCTTGTGCATCGGTCGACACACTAGCGAGATGGGCCGTACGCGTCGGTTTAATGAAGATATGAAGATTTGCAAAGAAGCCCAAGATAGTTCCAGTATTTACACAGAAGCCCCATCCGAGATTATACCTATATATACTAGTTTTTGGTGTTTATTTTACCTACGCTTTGATACTAATAGCTAAGAGATTTCTAGAGCTTTTGGGGCTGATCTATTTCCTGTATTCACTTATTTTGGAGAAGATTTCGAACCCCTTTATCTATTTAATTTCTTATATGCAATCTATTATTTCTTTGATTATGTTTTCATTAATCATGTCTGAGTAGATCCATAGTTGAGTTTAGGGTTTCTCACATAGGATTTCATGACTTGCTAGACTTGTTCAAATTCAGTTAAGGATTCATAACTATATCTGTTCTTCAATTTAATTGTGCTTAAAGCTAGTTCTAACCTGATCAATTAGAATCTAGATCTTAGGTTGCTAAATACGTCACGGAAGTGGGGTTTAGGAATCTGAACTAATTAAATTGGGCAATTAAACTTTGCGCAAACGGAAGTTTGGTTTAGGATAATTGTGAACATATCAAACTTGGGATTAATGCTAGTTTAATCTGTTAGTTCTCGCAAACGAAAGTTTGGTTTGCTGCACTTAGACTTAGAGAATTATCGCAAAGGAATTTGGTTAATTCTATATCTGTGTTTTGAGTTCTAGAACTGTGCTTAATTAGATCCTTGCTGAATGAACTGTCTGCTTGTCTGATCTCCTGAGAATACCCTAGGCTTGACGCTTTTAGTTTATTGCTTCACAACCGTTAATCTCTGCTACTGTTTACTTTCTTGCTTCGCAATTTATTTACTTCACCATCTGCTTATTTCTAGTATTAATCTCTACGTTTCTGTTTCTATTGAGACCAAGTGTCCCTGTGGATTCGATAGCCCTATATACTACTTTGACATTGTTGTTCACTTGCAGTTTAGAATAGGGTAAAACTTAGAACCTATCAAGTTTTTGGCGCCGTTGCCGGGGACTCTTAGAGTCTTCGATAGGACCGAACTTAGGGTTTCTACTAGAAATTTTTCTTTTTGTTTTTGTTCTTTTTCGTTTTTATTTTTTGATTTTGCTAACTTTTTCTCTGATTTCTCTCTGTCGCAGGTACGAATTTCGCCTTGCGTCGATCGTTGCATACTTTGCGTCGATCGTCACTAGGCGATTCTGAGATTGAATCGATCGTTGCACTGATAGCATCGATCGTTGCTTGACGATTACGGAAAGTTTATGCCAACGCAGAAAACTCGAAGTAATCCGAACTCAAGCTTGCTTAATCTCGGACTAGAGGAACTTGGACGTCTAGAGAGGACTATCAGAAGAGAAAAGAGAGAGAGAATGGTTCGAGAACGTCTGATCTTGATACCAGATGCTGAAGGTACCCTGAGGGACCAAGATGACAACCCGTACAATGCTGCTGGGCATCGGGTTGATGCTGAAGGGAATGTCATCCCTGATCCTCCTGAGCAACAGCGACATGAGCTGAACCGAAACCAGGGTCAAGGACAGGCCCAAGGTAGAGAGATGGTGGTTCATGAGAGGACACTAGCTGATTACAACAGACCTGATGAGTTTCATGCAAACCGAGCAGCTCTAGTGCTTCCTGCTTTTGAGAGGAATGATTTTGAGGTAAAGACCATCTACTACCAGCTGATGAGACAGATTGCTTTTCATGGTCTTCAAGCAGAGCAGCCTATGGATCACATTGACAAGTTTGAGGACATAGTCACTGGCATGAAGTATGAAGGAGTATGCCCGGACTATATGTTCCTTAAGCTATTTCCGCACAGTCTTGCTGGAGACGCTAGTGCATGGCTGAGACAACTGGCACCTGGTCAGTATACTACTTGGGCAGCCTTACAGAGTGAGTTCCTGCGTCACTTTTATGATGATGCGCGCTCGGATCAGTCCAGACAGGACATACTCACCTTTTCCCAAGGAGCTGTGGAGCCCTTGAAGACTGCCTGGATGTGATTTAAGCAGTACCAGCGTGACTGTCCACACCATAGATTCACAGAAGTACAGCTGATTGGTATTTTCTTCAGAGGCATAGATCTCCCTTATCAGACTGCGCTGGATAATTCCAGTAATGCTAATTTCAACACCAGGACTCCTACACAAGCTAAGCAGTTGATTGAGAACCTGATTGGCAGCAACAGTTGCAAGACAATGGATGAAAGGAGGAAGAAATCTGGTGGAACTGTAGAGAATTCTGATATAGCTAATATAAGATCCAGATTGGATACAGTCTACAATCTCCTGACTAGTAAGAAAACTGTCCACTTTGCCCAAGATGTAGAGGTGATTCAGGCTGAGGAGGAAACTCAGGAAGAAGATGTGAATTTCATAGGAGGTTCTGGTTTCCAAGGTAATAGATTTGGTAATCAACAGGGGAACAGATTCTCCAATGGTGGACAAACTGGTGGTTTTCAGAAGACCTATGGACAAGGTACTCAGAGAACCTATGGATCTACATCCTATCAGACTCCTCCTGCGCCTACAGCCCATGAGAGCAAAATGGAGGCTATGATGGAACAACTGATTGAGAGTCAGACCAAGATTTCTGTGGACTGCACCAAGAAGTTGGACGCTGTCTATGAAGACCTCAATGGGAAATTTGAGTCTCTGAGCACTCACATGAAGCAGTTGGACACTCAGGTGAACCAGATGTCCAGCTCACTGAAGGGAAAAGGAGTGGCATACACTCATGTTAAGGCCTGGTCTGTGAACATTAATGATGGATCTCACCTAGGTGAAAGATTTGAGCTAAGTACAGCTGAGTTGGTGACAGAACAGGAATTTTCGGATATTTGTGAAAAACTCTCGGGTGAAATCTGCTGCAGTGCGTCGATCGATGCAACATCTGTGCCGATCGATACACCCGTCGGGATGGCAACGATCGACACACCCTTAGTGTCGGTCGTTGCAGGGCGTGAATGGACAGAACTGTCGGATGATAATGGCATAGATGCTGACTTGGAGCTTGATCGCCTATTCAATGGAGCCTCTGAGATTTCTCAACAGGAGATCTACGAACAGATTTTTAGACAACACTCCTCAGTGTGTGAAGTGATTAGGCAAGAGATTGAAGAGCTGAAGAAATTAGAAGGTATTGGTGAAGAATTGGAAGAAATTCCAACTTCTGATGATCCACCTTATCATCCATGTGTGCAAAGGTACCTGAACAAGATGTTGCCCCTGGATGATGATCTGAAAGACTGGGTGATAATAGTTCCTCAGCATATCAGTGATGTTCTGCTAACTAAGGTCCCGAAGAAGCTATCTGATCCTGGAGTCTTTGTGCTGGATTGTTCTATCTTTGAGGATAGTTTTAGACGCTCTCTGTGTGATTTAGGAGCTGCTGGAAGTTTGATGCCTTATTCTGTGGCAGGGAAGCTGGGTATGCTGGATTTTACTCCCACTAGGACTTCTCTTGTTCTAGCTGATCAGTCCATACGAGTTCCTGAAGGACTCCTTATGGACATTCCGGTGAGAGTTGGAAACTACTTAGTTCCAACGGACTTCCTTGTGCTGAAATATGATTGTGATCCGGATGAAGCATTATTGCTTGGGAGACCCTTTTTGGCTACAGCAGGAGCGTTGATTGATGTTAGGAACAGCTTGATAGACCTCCATCTGAGAGATGAACCACTGCACTATGAGATGGATAAGCTGCGAAAGCCACTGATGGATGGGCAGACATTCACCATAAGGGACGCAGATTTTGAGCAGCCTGATCATACCATGGTTATAGATCCTGGAGCACATTTCACTCCATCTTTTCTTGGACATGAGCATTCCGCAACAGCCTACTCACCACCTTGGATGAGGAGACTTGAACAGAGACAGAAAAAGTCTCTGTCAAGACCTCCTGGTACTTGAAAATTCCCATCCGTCCGGTCAAGCTATTGACCTTAAACAAGCGCTGGGTGGGAGGCAACCCACCATTAGGTACTGGTGTTTTTCTACTTAATTTTTGGTGTTTTTGTTAGGATTTTACGTTTGTTTTTGTTTCTGGTGAGTTTATGTTTGCAGGTCTCGGTTAAATCGCAGTGCAACGATCGACGCACCTCTGTGTCGATCGTCACAACACGAAAGGAATCGCATTGCAGCGATCGTTGCGGTCCTGAGCAACGATCGAATATACACGAAAATCGCCAAGTAACGGTCGATGCACTTAGTGCAACGATCGATGCTTAGCGACAGAGGTAACCCGACAGACATAATTTCACCTTTTCAATTTTTATTTTCTTTTTACCGATCCTTCGCTGGACACTACTGGGGACAGTGTGTCTTAAGTGTGGGGGAGGTGCTACTGACTTTTGTTTTCTGTTTTCTTAAGAGTCAGTCCGTTTTTCAAAATTTTTTGTTTTATTGAGTCAAAATTGTTTAAGTAAGAAACTATGATTTTCTGAGAAGATTTACAAGACTTGCAGGAACTTAAGTAACCATTGGGATGAAGTTGCAGGATCTATCTCTGACTATTAGAAAACCCCATCACAGATCAACCTACTGGGAACACCCACATCACTTCAGGTATCAGAGGATCCTTTACTGACTTCAACCTTAATACTGACTTAGATTTCTCACCTAAGGGCTTGGTATACTTTGTGTCGGATTCCCTTGTTAGTTCTGACACAGCCTGTCAACCTATCCTATTTAGTTCCCTTCTCCCCTTCTGTAAAGTAAAAAAAAAATAATAATAAACTGAGGATGAGTTAGTAACTCCGAAGTGGTCATGGGAATAGTAGCAAACACTATTATCTCTCATGTGATCCATGGAATGTGTCCAAAGTACACCCCATAACGAGAAGAACACTGATAAAAAAAACAAAATGATACCCAGTGGGGAAAAATCAGTTGTTAAAGAAGGGAAAGAGAAGAAAGGGACTAGAGAAAGATAGTATGATGGTCTAGAGCTGATAAGGTAAGAATCCATGTGCCCTTTGATCGATACTCCTTAGGTGAGACCGCACTTAAATACTTGCAGAAGTCAGTAGGGAGAATTTGAATGCTTGAATGTGATTGTGGAGTTTACCTAGGACAGTTGCTAAGTGTGGGGGAAGTACATTGTGGTCTTGATATCCTGTGATTGATTCTTGCAGTGGTTTACTAAGGGGAATCTGAGTATTGTAGCTTCTAGGATGAAATGAGTTTCTGAAGAGTTTTCAAACCTCTTCACCATGTTTTAGTTCTCTGTTTTGCTTGAGGGCAAGCAAAGGCTAAGTGTGGGGGAGTTGATATATCATGGTTTTTACCCAGTTTAGACCATGATATAGTTGTGTTTTTAGTGTCTTTTGTATTCGTTTAGAGTCTTTTACAGGTTTAATCAAGTTTGGAGCTAATTGGAGATATTTGGAGCATTTTGGGACTTTTGGAACGTTTTGGCCGAGAGCTTAAGTCACTGTCCGATTTATTGATCATGCATCGACCGACACACCTTGTGCATCGGTCGACACACTAGCGAGATGGGCCGTACGCGTCGGTTTAATGAAGATATGAAGATTTGCAAAGAAGCCCAAGATAGTTCCAGTATTTACACAGAAGCCCCATCCGAGATTATACCTATATATACTAGTTTTTGGTGTTTATTTTACCTACGCTTTGATACTAATAGCTAAGAGATTTCTAGAGATTTTGAGGCTGATCTATTTCCTGTATTCACTTATTTTGGAGAAGATTTCGAACCCCTTTATCTATTTAATTTCTTATATGCAATCTATTATTTCTTTGATTATGTTTTCATTAATCATGTCTGAGTAGATCCATAGTTGATTTTAGGGTTTCTTACATAGGATTTCATGACTTGCTAGACTTGTTCAAATTCAGTTAAGGATTCATAACTATATCTGTTCTTCAATTTAATTGTGCTTAAAGCTAGTTCTAACCTGATCAATTAGAATCTAGATCTTAGGTTGCTAAATACGTCACGAAAGTGGGGTTTAAGAATCTGAACTAATTAAATTGGGCAATTAAACTTTGCGCAAACGGAAGTTTGGTTTAGGATAATTGTGAACATATCAAACTTGGGATTAATGCTAGTTTAATCTGTTAGTTCTCGCAAACGAAAGTTTGGTTTGCTGCACTTAGACTTAGAGAATTATCGCAAAGGAATTTGGTTAATTCTATATCTGTGTTTTGAGTTCTAGAACTGTGCTTAATTAGATCCTTGCTGAATGAACTGTCTGCTTGTCTGATCTCCTGAGAATACCCTAGGCTTGACGCTTTTAGTTTATTGCTTCACAACCGTTAATCTCTGCTACTGTTTACTTTCTTGCTTCGCAATTTATTTACTTCACCATCTGCTTATTTCTAGTATTAATCTCTACGTTTCTGTTTCTATTGAGACCAAGTGTCCCTGTGGATTCGATAGCCCTATATACTACTTTGACATTGCTGTTCACTTGCAGTTTAGAATAGGGTAAAACTTAGAACCTATCATCCTTCTCTCCTCCCTCCGGATTCTTCTTTTCCTCCCGGCTCCTCCTCCTCCTCCTTCTTCTTGCCTCCTCCTTCTTCCTCTCCTTCCTCCCTTCTCCCTCTCTTCTCCCTCTCTTCTTTCTCTCTTATTTACCACTCTTTGCTGTGGAGTGTTCTTGGTGTGAAGAAATGAGAGGGGTGGAGGCCTTCTTTTATAGCAAAAGTGGTGTGTTCTCCACCCTCCATTTGTCTCCTCTTCTTCCCCATCTTGTGTCACGACCTCCCCATCAAAAATCCATCCAAAAACAATGTATTTGATAATCTACCATCCACTTGTAGCCTCCCCTTTGCAGCCCCTTGGATTGATGACAACACACACTTAGGTTCATGCACCAAAAATGTAATAAAGTCTCTTAATCTCTTGGACAAAATTTTGTGGCCCATTCTTCATATTGGTCTGTATTTAGGTCCAAAATAACCTTATTAATTAGCCCTAATCACCCTGGTCCAATCCCAAGCTCCCATGAATTTATTTTGAATTTTTAGCCACTAATTACCTCTTAATGGTCTAAAAATTATAACTTGATCTAGGTTTATCGGTTTCCTTTTCCGATAATCCGAAAAACTCATCTACGGTCCGTTTCAACCATTCTTGGTCTTCTAAATGTTTTCTTTATTTAAAAAGAATAACATTTGGTCTATCTTAGCTTCTGGTTCACATTTTAATAAAATTACCAAAATGCCCCCTCATCTTCTAGAAATTACGAAAAATGCTCCTTGTTGACTTCTTGACTGCCCTTGGCCAATTTTTGATACAGGGTATTACACATCCTTTCAAAGTGCCTATTTTTGTTTTGATCGCACCACTCGTCGTCTTTTTGTCTCCAGACATGTTGAATTCTTTGAATCTACATTTCCATTTGCTCAACACTCATCTCAGCCTTTGCCTTCAGACTGTGAACAAGACAATCCTTCGTCTGTACTTACTCTTCCTCAATCACTTGATACATCTCATGCAGTCCAACCTGTTGCTCTTGTTCATGCGCCTGATTCAGATTAGCCTCCATCATCTCCATCCGTGACAATGTCACCGCCTGATGTTGCTCAAGTATGTGCTCCTGCTGTTTCTCCAGAAGCTCCTGCCACAGTTACCTCAGCTCCCAGCTCTGAACCTGTGGTCTCTGCTTCCGACTCAACAGGAACGAAAACTTTGCCTAATGAGCAAGCATCTTCGGCTGATGGTTCTGTGCCCTGCCTGCGAGATCGAACAGTCACTACTCGGTTGATGAACAACATTTCGAAGCCCAATCCTCGGTATGCATTAACTATTACTCGTGCTTTGGAAGATGATGTACAACCAAAGACACATGTGCAGGCACTTAAAGACTCTCGATGGAGACAGTTTATGGGTGATGAGATGAATTCACAAATCTCTAACTTCACTTGGGATCTTATTCCACATGATCCTAGTTACAATTTAGTAAGTTGTCGATGGGTGTTTATAATAAAACGCAAGGCTGATGGATCTGTTGATCAGTTTAAATCAAGATTGGTTGCAAAGGACTATAATCAAAGGCCTGGTATTGATTATTTTGAAACCTTCAGTCCAGTAGTCAAGCATCCCACCATCAGACTTGTCTTGGGACAGGCGATTGCTCGTGGATGGGTTCTATGTCAGTTAGATGTTAATAATGTTTTTCTACAAGGGGATTTAACTGAAGATGTTTACATGGCGCAACCTCATGGATTTTTTTATCATGACAGAACTGATTATGTTTGCAAGCTGAGGACGGCGATCTATGGTCTTAAACATGCTCCCAGAGCTTGGTATAATGTGATGCGAGATTTTCTACTACAGGCGGGATTCACTAACTTTGTATCTGATGTCTCCCTCTTTATTCTCATTCGTGATGGTATGTCTATCTTCGTCTTCATATACGTTGATGACATTGTTGTCACTGGCAGCTCTCCTGATCATGTGTCTCGATTCATTACTTTTCTGGTTGCTCGGTTCTCTTCAAAGGACATGGGTGACTTACACTACTTTCTCGGCATCGAGGTCTCGCATACAGCTGCAGGTATGACCTTAACTCAGACAAAGTATATCCATGATTTACTTCATCGGAATGACGGCTTCGAAACCGGTAAAAATGCCCATGGCGGATCACCCTCCTCTTACATTAACCTCGGGTGCTCGTCTCCCTGACCCTTCCGAGTATCGCTCAATCATTGGAAGTCTCCAATACCTCCTCTTTACTCGGCCAGACATTGCTTTTGCAGTGAATAAACTATCACAGTTTATGCATCAACCAACATAGGATCATTGAGACGCAGTCAAACGAATTCTTCGCTATCTTGCTGGTACAAGAAAGATTGGGTTGTTTTACTCGGCCATATCGACAATGGATGTCCATGCTTTCTCGGATGCTGATTGGGCTGTTGATCGAGATGATTTCATGTCAACCGGAGCTTACTTGGTATATGTTGGGAATCACTTGGTCTCTTGGTCATCCAAGAAGAAGAAAACGGTCGTGCAATCTTAGACTGAAGTAGAATACAAATTTGTTTCAGATACATCGTCAGAGGTTGAATGGGTGGTGCAACTTCTCGCTGAACTTGGTTTCAGCTCGTCTTCAACACCAGTCATCTACTGCGATAATATTGGAGCTACTTACCTTCCTGCAAATCCTGTTTTTCACTCTCAAATAAAACACGTTGGTGTTGACTATCATGTCATCCGCAATCAAGTTCAATCCGGCACTCTCAGGGTCTCTCATGTTGTCTCAGCTGATCAGTTAGCTGACGCACTGACGAAGCCACTAACTCATGCTAAGTTCTTACAGTTATGCGTCAAGATTGGACTCGTCACTTATTCCATCTTAAGGGAGCGTGTTAGGCAATTACGATATGCTAATATCACGACGTGTAATCTAGGATTGTTATCCTTCGAGATACTTTATCTTGCGATGTATATATATATATATGATGTAATCTGTTAACATGAATGACATATTTAATACATTCTCACACGTTTGTAGGGCTCACATGTGATATCAGTTTCTTTAAAGACAAGCTGGCATGAGTTCGAAGCTCTGACCACACCCTCCAATTCCTTTAACCGCTCGAGTCTCTTATCCGGATGAATGGCTGTTTTGGAGAAAGTTGCCGTTTCCAAACGACTTGCATTCCTTAGAATGTATCGGGCCACCTCTCTCTCATCTTCTATTTCCCCTTCGTAATTTTTCCACACTAATGTCTTGAGACGGTACAACAAACATTCATGAACATATTTCGGTTGACTCCATCTCTTATAGACCACATGATCTCTTTCCATATACCAGTCCTAACACAACAGGGTACAATTAATGTATATATGTCATTAAACACTGAAACTGAAGATGGAAAATTTTGTGAAAGATGAAACCTTATAATAATGCTTACACTAATGAGCTTGAGGACTTGTAAATTAGGAGAAGTATCTAGCATGAGCATAAATATATTCCACCACTCTGGTTCATACGTATGTAGCTCCAAATACACCAGCTGGTTGAAGATTGTACCAGTAGGAAACTTAATCTGTTTATATACATGAGGCAGTATTTAGTAAAGAAACAATGTAATTAACAACAAGAAACTCAATTAACTGCAAAAGCAAAAAATTTACCAGCTCTACGGGTGATGCAATCTTCAACCAAAGGCGTTTGACTGAAGTGAGAGATCCAACAATGTTTTGATATATTACACTTGGCACATCGATA
Organism: Orychophragmus violaceus; assembly: GCA_030180135.1. Lineage (NCBI taxonomy): Eukaryota > Viridiplantae > Streptophyta > Magnoliopsida > Brassicales > Brassicaceae > Orychophragmus > Orychophragmus violaceus. The sequence continues at coordinate 12,670,203 of CM058232.1, forward strand.
ATATCTGCCTCCACCAGCTCAGGTGTATTCCCAATCATACAAGAGTCATCTTCTATTAACCCTATAATCTTCAGGTATTTCAAAGAAGGAGCGGTTATCACATATACCGAAACATCTTCAAAATATTCATTTTCACAAGTAAGTGTTAGACTCTGCAAGGACGGCACAGCAACAGTGAAGGTCTTGATGTCAGACTCTGAATCTCGCCTAACCTCCAAATTTTCAAGACAAGAACAGCCAGATAAAAGGTTAACAACAGATCCTTCGTCTTTGTAGCTCACTTTGTAAAGATGTAGAGTTCTAAGGGACTTGAGACGAGCCGGAAATGGGACGTCTAAAAGGATACAAGGACCGAGTTTCAAGGTCACTAGTGTTCCACAGTTGTACAAGCTTGTAGGAAACCTAAACGGCTCATTAGAGTGAACTTTGAGTTCTAATTCATGCACATGGAGTCCAAACGCAATCCCCAGCATTACTCCAATACCCATAGTGGAGCCATATCCAAAAGTCATTTCCAGATGCAAACTCTGAAGAACCGGAGCCTGATTTGCAAGCAAACAACTGCAGACATTGTCTGAAAATCTATCGAGATCATATGTGTAACCGTCATGATAAAAATTGAGATTCTGCATCATCTTGAAAAGAGAGCGCCATCGTTTGGACAAGATACTAGTAGCTACAACATCTTTTGTCGGAAATGAAGACAGTATCTGCAGAAGCAGAGCGTCAGGCAGCTCACTGATCCTGTCCTCATTATTGAAACTTTGACTAAAGCTTTTGCTGTGGAAAAAGAAAACCCCAAAAATTCAAATAAGAAGAGAAAACGAGTTGGTTTGGAGCATTTACAGTTTAAGAGAAAACATACCATCGTTTCATTGTCGTTGGCAAAGACACCGATTAGGCTAAAACTGAAGAGAATAAAACAAGGTCGGTGATATTATGATCCACTTGCGTCTTTTATAAGTAATCCACTTGCGTCTTTTATAAGTAATCCAGTACAAACCGAATCCTTCGGTTCGGTTTTATATTGGGAGAAACCGAGGCTTTTCAATGTTGACCGGCGAGAACCGGCAAGTTTTAGTCCTTTACGCTAGTGCTAAGAATAAAGTAGAGCACAATCGAGCATTTATATCTGTTAGATACTCCTGATTCAATTATTTAATTAAATTTTAGTTTCAAAAAATTGAACTAACAATACGAGAACATATGTGAAATAGGGTTTTATGGAAATCTTATAGATTTTTAAATGAGACATCATTAGTTTTTAATGACAACTCCTTCCATTTTTTTTCTCTTAGTTTTTTAGTATTTACTTTATTTTAATGTTGAAAACCCTTTTACAATCTTTCCATTAAAGATTTTATTAGGTAATTTTTAATTATACTCTATTTTCTACTCCAAAATATTTTTTTAGTAGAATTTTCTTTAACTCCACTCTATCTTTTACTTCAAAATGGAAATAATGTGTGAGATTACACTATATTAACCATATCTTTTGTGCATCCCTCCATATTAATCTCATTTTTCACTCCATTTTAGAGTGAAACTTTTTTATCTACAAATTGTTTTTTAGATATTAAATCTTTTAATTTCTAACTTTTTATGAATATAGTAATAATTATTATGTAAATATGTATATGTAAATATTTTTCAGCAACAACTAAAACTATTTTAAACATTATAAAAAATATTATTATTAATACTATTTTCTTGTTCATAAAATATTATAAATTGAAATTATTTCAGAAATTATGAAAAAAAAATTCAAAAAATAAAATAAATAGGATTAATTTATAAAGTTTATAATTAAAATGTACAAAAAATAAAATAGAAAAATTTATAAATTATTCTATTTATGGAATAAAAAATAGAATAATACATTAGAATAAAATTTTACTATATTTTGGAGTTACCCCATATAAACTGTAACTTTTTGGAAACTGAGTTAACAAGGCACCGTTCAAAATCAGGTATAAACAATTCATGCTTTTGAATAAATCATTTTATTTTTGGATTCTTCTAAAAATCAATGAGATATTCACAATGCATGTTCGAATTATTTATATAGGAAAATAGAAGTGTAATTTACCTAAGTTAAAAGCAAGATGAAGCGATTCCACCTTCATCATTTTTCATTAGATATAAATGTCTTCGGGACTAGACACTCTAATTTTTTTATGATACATGCAAATCTGATCTAATAACCATAGATATAAAAGAATATTTTTATATTAATACTTTGTGAACACATAAATCTCAAATCGATATACAAGCAATCAAGAGTTTTCGGAAGATAAATAGGCAAATCGATCTACCTGATTTGTTCGATAAATTTTTCATCATGAGATGTTGTGGTGAAGATTAGATCATTATGTGCAAGGATTATGCAGCTTATTGGAGATTTTGTTCAGATTTAAGTGAAAAAATCGTTTTGAAAGGAGAAAAAATGACAGGGTTTCACCTTTTATTGTCGGAGAGAACGAGGGTATCTAAAGAGATATGATTTTTTTAAGATAAGAACGAGAAAAGAAGATCGTGATAATGTCCAAAAATATCTTCTTTGTGGGCCAAAATTTACTTTTGGCCCAAAATATTTTATTTGGGCCAAATAATAAACCCAGTTGCCTATATTAAAATAATTAAATATATTATAAAACAAATTTATCCATGTAGAATTTTATTTGGAATTAAAATATAAATCCAATTTAATATATAATATTTATAAATAAAGAAAAATTATAATTTAAAAGTTTTTATAAATACATATTAGGGTTTTAAAGATACAATATAATAAAATGTCCAAATATTTTTTTAGAGAGGGTATAAACAATAAAACAAAATCAATCTTGAAATTTTATATGTGTTTCCACAACCATTAAAAACGAAAAACGCTAAATATTAAAAATATAAACAAACTATATAATATCAACCAAAATAACTTATTCAACATTTTCAGAAGTAAGTGATCATCATCATATTCACATGCTAAAATACTTAATTCAATTATTTACAAACTTAAAATTTTAAATAAATTAATAAAATTTTAAAAAATAATATAAGTAATGAAAAACATATCATCGATTTTTTTACCGCGAATCAAAATCTAGTATATATATAATATAAATTCTTTACCAGATCAGAGATCTTCAATCCAGATGATCAGAAATTTTTCACTGGTAATTTTTACCACTCCTAGTTCGCCAGATAAACATATATAGATGTTTTACCATTCTTAGTTTCCTAACCATCAAATCATTTTCTTAATCTTTTCTTTCAAATGTTAAAAGCTAGGGTTAGATCATATAATAAACCACAATCCAATATCGTATCAGCCTAAGTTCAGAATTTCACATTTTGACCGCCAAACACCCTATACTAGAATACTTAACTGTTGGGAATGTCCTGAAATCTACCCGTACTATCTCTAGAAAGTATGATAAGTGTCGAGATCAGACATAAGTCATAAATACTGGGTGATCATGATGGCTTGCTAGAGTCCGCTCTTGATCTATAAGTTTAGGACTTATTACCAGTATTGTATGATCCCGAAGGGTCACACACCATAGCTAACGGGAAAGTTAAATGGAATTAATACGGTAAGATGCAATGGCATTTACTGTATTGGATCAGAGAATTGGGCCAGACAAAATGCAGGCTTTTGTCTGATTTGTGTCTTGGGCCCAAAAGATTAATGAGCCATTAGTCTAATGACTTGGGCCCATTAATGAGAGATAAAAGAATGAGAAAACCCTAAGGAAGTCATGTGGCCTGCGATTTTTCTCTTCCTTGGCCGCGAGTTTGCCTCTCTCTCAACTCTCTCTTTCTGATCTGATCCATCTCTTTGGTCTAGCAGCCATCCCGGCTTGTAAGAGTGTGGATACCAAAGGAGGAGCCGATTCTCATCAGCTCTAATCTGATCTTGTCATTACCACCAATCACTCCGCTGCAAAAGGTAAAGATCAGGTTTGTTTTATGATTCGTTTTGCAAGAACCTAGATCTGCTTAAGGTTATGTGTTAGGTTGTAATTTGGGAATTGAACCTTGGAAAACACCCATAATCCTTCAGTGGTATCAGAGCCAGGTTATTAGGTATCTTGTAATTTGGATCGATTTGTATAAATCGTTTTGGTATAAATCGCTTATTAAGTTTAGGTCATAATTGATCGTAAGCATTGAATTAATTATGAAACGAATTGGAATTCGTTGCTATTGAAATCGTTTCACATTGACTTTAAGTGAATTAATTATCATACGCTTTGCTGTCTTTGTGATTGTCTTAATCGATTATTGAATAGAGTATGATAAGAATTGGTTTTGGTTCGATTTGATAAGGTTTTGTCTTGTAGTCTATGAATCATTCGATACATAGTGCTTGTTGACTTTACTGTATTGTTTAATTAAGAATCGAATTAAAAAAAAAAGGTCACGAGAGATTTGTTAGGTTTGGTATTGTTAATCAAACGTTTTGTAAAAGATTTAGTATCAAGCAAATCTTGTTGACTTTAGATAAATTAAGTTTCAAACAATTTGGAAAAAGTCAGTCGAGGTTGGCGATCAATTTTTTTTTTGTTTTTAAGCTAAGGACAAAAACAATTCAAAGCCTTGATAATTGTGGTTCGTTTTTTTTTCAAACCCGTGACGATGAACCGATCAAACCGATTGTGGTTCATTGTCTGATAAAGCCTTAAACCGCAAGTTAAATCAAATTGGCTAAAACACTAGGTGTTTCTTCCCGGTTTTGGATTTAACTGAACCGATCCAATTTAATTGGTGGTTTAAGCGGTTAACCCGAATCGCGGTTTGCTGGAAATTATTTAATACATGGTATTATTTAATTTCTGGTTAAACCGGATTGAAATTCAAAATTGAATTTTAACCTAAACCGAAGGCTGGTCTAAGTTTGATTTGGTTGGACCAAATAATTTAGAGCTGGTCTGGTTTAGTAAATAACCGATGGTTTTGATAGTTAATTTGGTCTTGGACCAGAATTAATAAACCGGATCGGTTATGTCAAATTATTGGGCCAGCTGGAATTCTATGGTCTTGGGCCAAGAATTGGGCCTATAATTTGTGACCCAACCCAAAATATTTATAAAATATTAAATTAGAAATTTCTATTTTAGTAGTTACTAAATTTAGAAAGTTTCTAAAATAAGAAAGTTTCCCAAAATAGTAATCTTCTATTTTTGGAAATAAAACTTAAAAATCCTCAAAAACAATATCAAGCTTGGATGTCTTTCCAATCTTGTCAGCTACTTAACGCTTATTTGATTACAGATATGGCTTACAGTGTGAGGTGTCTGTTTTCGCGTAAGTAAAGTAGTGTATAGTCACTAATTTCATTGGGAGTCCCAGATTTTAGTGATTATTTGGCTGTAAGAGATTGGTTTCCTTGACTGGGCCATCGGGAGTCCCGGGCCTTGAGACATCTGGTGAATTTGGGCCTCGGGTCCAATTCGCAACCGAGAGTTATTGGTTATAACTAGCTGTGTGTATGCTTACCAAGTAAAGCTAATTCTGGGTGACGGCCAGTGGCCCACTTTGGATTTAGCTAAACATGGGTCTCGGAATCATTGTATTCTTATGAGGTTGAACAAAGAAATTTTGAATACAATGCGAGTTTTCTTATAAGTTGTTAAGATTGCTCTTTTAATGAACTTAATAACTAAAAACTCTATTTATCTCTAAATTTCAGCTATGACAAGCACAAACAATCAAAACACTTTCTCGATCCGGTATGTCCTTGAGATGGACAAACTGAACGGATCAAATTTCTTGACTTGGTCGCGGAACCTGAGGCTAGTTCTCAGGCATGAGAGAAAGGACTATGTTCTCAGGCTCTCCCCGAGAGGATCGGACCCAAAGCCAGTCATGCAGTATATAATGCTTGGAATAAGCATTATAATGATGCGGTAGATGTGCGTGGTCTGATATTGGCTACCATGGACTCAGAGTTGCGGAAGCAATATGAGAACATGAAGTCGCCAATAGAGATGATCAGCAGCCTGAAATTGAGATTTCAGGAGCAGGTAAGAGTGGAGAGATACCAGTTGGTTAAATCTCTCACTAGCTGCAAGCTACCGATTGATCATCCAGTAAGTCCTCATATCAGTAAAATGATGGGTTACATTGATAACCTGAGGAAACTGGATTATCCAGTTGGCCAAGAAATGGCAACTGATATCATTCTGCAGTCACTGCCGTCAAGCTATGATAAGTTCGTAAGGGACTATATCAAGAAAGGCTTAACGAAGACGTTGACTGAACTGCATGACATGCTCAAGACAGTTGAGCCAAACGTGAAGAGTACCCTGTACAATCTCATGAATGAGAAGGGTAGGTTTACTAAACCTAAAGCTGACAAGGGTGAAGACAAAGTTGTCCAGATTTTGAATCATGGCAAGCGTGTATCTTCTGAGCCCGAGTCAGATACCTCTTACGTTGGTAAGTGCTGCTACTGTAAAGAGACTGGGCATTGGAAGAGAGATTGCATTAAATTCATGGAAGATTATGAGGAGTTTAAGTTGATGTATGAGACTACTTCCTCAGGTATTCATGTTATTACTTCAAGTTATACCTTATAGGTATTGGATACTGGTTGTGGCACTGATATTTGTTATAATATGCAGAGCCTGAGCAACAGTAGAACGTTGAAGGAAGGGCAAGTGGAACTGCGTGTCTGGAAGGAGCTTGGGAAGCTGTCTCAGCCATAGGGTTTTCACTTGTAGATGCCTTTGAGGCTTGGTTTTATTAAGTAATTGCTACAATGTACCTGCTTTAAGCAGAGTTGTCTTTCATTTTCTTGTAAGAATTTGAATGTTTTTCATTTTGATAAAAGACTAGTTTTGTTCTTTTGATCTTAATGAAATATTAATTGTAGCACCCTATTCAAGGAATGGGTTTTATGTCTTAAACCAAAGAGTGCCTAAAATGTAACATAAATACTGCAATTGGTTTAAATCTGATGAATTAAACCTGATTTTTCTTGGCATAAATGTTTTGGTCACTTAGAGTAAGTCAGATTCAGAAACCCCATAGTTATGGACTTTTGGGCTCATTTGATCGGATATCTTATGAGACTTGAATTCTGCTTACTGGACCAAAAGACAAAGGGCCCATCTTAGCCGAGCTAGAGAAAGGCTCAAAGGCTTATTGGAGATTGAACATACTCATGTATGTGGTCCGATGAGCAGTAATGCCAGAGAAAATTTCATGTACTTCATTGTCTCTACTGATTACTTCAGTGAGTGTGACTGTGTTCATTTGATGAGACACAAGTCGGAATTCTTTGAAATGGTCGAAAGAGTTCCAGAATGAAGTATAGAATCTGAATGACAGAAGTATTAAGACTCTGGATTAGATCACAAGTGAGAATACTTAAGTCATTGATTGTGTGATCATCTGAATGAGTGTGAAGTCGTTTCACAGCTCAATTCTCCTGAAAACCTAGAGGTGTTTCTGTGAGAATGAATCAGATCTTATTAGAAATGATTAAAGATGAGTCACACGAATCTTCCATGATATTCTTTAAGAATAACGCTCTAAAATATCTAAGTTTACGCTGAAATAGTTCCACCAATATCAGTTGAAAGACACCACGTAAATGTGGATTGGAATCGATCCAAATTCGTCTTTACTGAGTATTTGTAGTTGTGCTACTTCGCTGGTTGTCCTAAGGAAACCAAGGCTTGTTACTTTTACGTCCGTTCTGTTTTCTAAGAAGGGAAGTTACTTTCCAAGAAGAACAGTGGGAGTAAAAGTATAACTCGAAGAAATTCGAGAAATACAGGAGGCTGCTCAACCTGTTGAGGGAGAGCAGCGGATGGATTTACAGATTTCTGTAGAATCTACACCTGTAGAGCCTGAAGTTCGCAGATATGAATGAATCAGTCACTAATCCGAGAGTGATTTCTCATCATTAGTTGAATCTGATGATCATTGAAAGTTCGCATGATCTGATGATCATTGAAAGCGACGAATCTGCGAAATTCAAAGAAGCGAAAGTGAGCCCGGACTCCGAAAATTACACTATGTGTAAGTTAGCTTCATTGATCCATTCATGGATGGAAGCAAACATATCGGAGTTGGAATCTTCGTTCTGTTGAAGTAGTCAAGGTTTTGACTTGAACAGGAACGAAGAGGAACTGTGCGTTTACTAAAAGATAAGTGGGAGCAATATTGCATTTCTCATAGTGTATGTCGATGACATACTGATTCTCGAAAATAACGTTCCAATGCTACAGTCGGTAAAGGACTGGCTTGGGAGTTGGTTTTATTAATGACATGGGTAAAGCCACGTAGTTCTTGGATTTTGGATCCAAAGATAAAGATCCAAAAGAGCTGGTAGGACAAAGTCAGGATTCTTAAATTGACAAAGTCCTACACGTAATCAGCAGTCCAAGAAGGGCTTTATGCCAATGTCACATGGCAATTCATTAAGCAAGATACAGTGTCCTGCGATATCTGCTGAGCTTGAATGCATGGATAGGATTCCATATGCGACGGCAATTGGATCTATCATGGATGCCATGACACGTACTTGTTTTGATGTTGCTTTAATGCTAAGCAAGACAAGTAAAGACCAGTCAAATCCAGCAAAGAATCACTGGATTGCCGTAAAGAATATTCTGAAGTATTTGAGGAATACTTAGGATAAGTTCTTGATTTACGGAGAAAGTGAGGTGCTACAAGTCGATAGAGTCTGAAAGGCAAGTTTCCAGTAGACAAAGATAATTCCCGGTCACAGTCCGGCTATATCTTGTGTCCATCTGGCGGTGCAAGGCACTGTAGCTGACTCCATGACTTAAGCTGAACATTTCGCAGCTTGAGAAGCGGCGAAAGAGGTTGTTTGGAAAGAAGAGTTCATCACTGAACTTGATGTGATTCCCAGCGTAGATGAGACTAGCTGCACATCAGAGGTCCAAACACCTTGAGGATAGGTATAACCTATTCCGTGAGATAAATGACAGAGGTGTTAAGTAGATAAGCAAGTTTCATCGAATGAGAATGTTGCTAATCTATTAACAAAGCCACTCCTTAGGCCTAAGCACGAGTCGCGGACTGTAGCTGTAGGATGAGTGAAATTAAGATGTAGTCTTAATTTCAGTGGGAGTTTGTAAAGGGCTTTACTTAGTTGTTTTGAAAGGTTCATGTAAACATTTTAAAATGTTAATGAAATTTTTATTTCTGGATTATTTTAACTGTGATATAAAATAATCGTTCCAAAATGATTCATGTCATTATATATGGGCCATCGAAGTACATGAGTAGACTTGATCCTGAAACCCCATATTTAATGAAGTGACATAAATCATAGTGTCCATAGTCGAAGGTTGTTGAAATTGGAAAACCAACAACCTGTTGAGACTAGATTGTGTTGAGACTTATGACCAAGTTTCGAGGGGTCATAGATGCGCGGCATCAAAGTCGACACATAGGTATATGTAGGGGAGCATATGACCGGACATGGCCCGCAAGATGAGAACTCTGCAAGATATTAATATCTGTGTCATAAGAAGTTCTCATATACGACTATAGAGTATAGTCCTTAGACCTGAGTTCGCATGCATGTGACTGCACATGGAGTAATGCGCTTTGATCATTGTCTAATGCTGTTTCGTAACTGGGAGCTATACGGACCTTGGTTGGGTGTATTATGAATTGTGTAGTTCATAGTGATGGAACAAGATGGGATTTGTCCCTGCCGTTTAACGGAGGTAATATCTCTAGGCCAATCGGAGATTTGATAGCTGGTAAGAGAATGGCCATTCCCAAACGGACTTGCCCAAGTCGTTTGAATTGTCAGTATCAAATCTGGTCCGATAAACATGGTCTGGCTATATAAGGATGACACGCATCTTGCCTTATGCCAGATCGAGATATTGAGACAAAAGGATTAGGGAATGTAGGATTCCAGTACAATCGGAAGATTGTTGGGAATGTCCTTTGTAGGATTCCAGTACAAGTGGGAGATTGTTGGGAATGTCCTGAAATCTACCCGTACTATCTCTAGAAAGTATGATAAGTGTCGAGATCAGACATAAGTCATAAATACTGGGTGATCATGATGGCTTGCTAGAGTCCGCTCTTGATCTATAAGTTTAGGACTTATTACCAGTATTGTATGATCCCGAAGGGTCACACACCATAGCTAACGGGAAAGTTAAATGGAATTAATACGGTAAGATGCAATGGCATTTACTGTATTGGATCAGAGAATTGGGCCAGACAAAATGCAGGCTTTTGTCTGATTTGTGTCTTGGGCCCAAAAGATTAATGAGCCATTAGTCTAATGACTTGGGCCCATTAATGAGAGATAAAAGAATGAGAAAACCCTAAGGAAGTCATGTGGCCTGCGATTTTTCTCTTCCTTGGCCGCGAGTTTGCCTCTTTCTCAACTCTCTCTTTCTGATCTGATCCATCTCTTTGGTCTAGCAGCCATCCCGGCTTGTAAGAGTGTGGATACCAAAGGAGGAGCCGATTCTCATCAGCTCTAATCTGATCTTGTCATTACCACCAATCACTCCGCTGCAAAAGGTAAAGATCAGGTTTGTTTTATGATTTGTTTTGCAAGAACCTAGATCTGCTTAAGGTTATGTGTTAGGTTGTAATTTGGGAATTGAACCTTGGAAAACACCCATAATCCTTCATTAACATCTCAAACCAAGAAACCTATTAGCGATAAGGATAAGTTGTTGAAGTCGTTAGTTGTTATAGTTGTTAGCTAATGAGATATTGTATAGATCTTATCATCGATTCTAGTATTTGCACAGATCACATATTGTACTATAAATATTGTACTCGGTCATGTGAATAAGATCATCAGAGAATTCTTCACTTTAACATGGTATCAGAGTGAGATCTCTCATGAAACGCTTTATTCATTCTAGATCTGATCTTTCTCAGTTCTCTGTTCCAAATCATTCTTTTCAATTCTCATTCTTTTCTAAATTAACATGACCGATTCCGAATCTTCTGCTAACAAAGCGATCGAGAAGATGATGTCTCCGTCTTATCTATTAGATTGATGAGAGTTTGTAATGGGAAGAATTGTATATTGACTCTCATAATCACAATGGTTATAATAGTTACATTTATATAGATACTTAATCTAGCTAATCTAATCATCTATATTAAATGACAGAATTATATTATCATAATTACATAATATCTTCACAATATCTAGTACCTACAGCAACAGTGTTCAACTTGTGCTTAGGTTGTGAGAGATGCTGCGGTGTTCTTGCTTGGAACCATTCCAACAAACCACACCGCTATTCTTTAATGAGCACTATTCTGCGGTCCTCTGCTTGGAAACCTTTCCAACAGACAGCACCTCTACTCAGGCAAAAGACATAACCAGGTGGGAACTGGGATTCATCTTCGTCCGTCTAACTACTCATAACAGATTCGTCTTTTCTCAGTTGTACAAGAACCTATCCTTAGTGTTTCTCAAACACTTGGGGATATTCCTTATAACTGTCCAGTGACTTTTACCGGAATATAATGGTACCTACTCGTCATGTTTTATGCGTCAGCTGCATTTAGACGAGCGCAAAATATGGCATTCATGATGGATTCTATTGCATGAGCAAAAAGGAATCTCACTCATAGACACTAGCTCAGCCAGTGTCCAAGATACTTCATCTTGCTAAGATCATTGCCACAAGACCTTTGGTGTGAAGCCATTCTTGGAATCATGCATATTGGAACTGTCCAGTACCTTATAATCATAAGGATTCTGACACGATCCAATTAGCTCTTCTGATCCATATCAATGGATTCATATTCCAAGAGCTTACGCGGCTTCTCCCATGTCCATCGTTAAATTTGACTTCCGACCCAAATCTTGACAAGACTTTAGCGTCAGAACGTTGTTTATGAGATTAAGTACGTTCTAAACATACAGTTTGAGAATTGCAACTACGCTCCCACTAGTTTACTTGTAAACGCACGGTTTCTATTCGTTCCTGATCGAGTCAAAACCTTTGACCGTTTTAACAGAACGCAGATTCCAACTCCAAGATGTTTGCTTCAATCTATGAATATATCGGTGAAGCTAACATGCATACCCAGCCTATTTTTCGGAGTTGGGGCTCACCATCGCTTCTTTGAATTTCGCAGGCTCGTCACTTTTCAATGATCAACTGATCACGGCAATCGGTTACGGGAAATCACTCTCGAGTTAGTGACGGATCTTTCGGATATGCGAATTTCAGGCTCCACAGGTGTAGATCCTACAGCCCTTTGTAGATCCAACCGCTGCTCTCCCTCAACAGGTTGAACAGCCTCCTGTGTTTCTCGAATTTCTTCGAGTTGTACTTTTACTCCCACTGTTCTTCTTGGAAAAAACAGAGTTCCGAACAACAAAACTTTGTTCTCGGATTGGTTGCAAAAGTACTAAGCATGGGTTTCCTTAGGACAACCAGCGAAGCAGCACTTATCAGTTTTGAGTTCAAGTTTGTTTGATGACAACTGTCTTACACAAACCTTGCAATCCCAATTAATCAAAAAACATATTTGGAAATCACCCAGTCCACATCCGATGTGGTGTTTTTCACTGATTCTGATAGAAAACTTATTTAGCGTAAACATGTTCATTTTAGAGCGTATTTTAAAAGAATAATGGAAGATTCATGTGACTCATCATTAATCGGAGCATATCCAATAAGATCCGATTCATTCTCTCAGAAGCACCATTCAAGGTTTTCAGGAGAGAAGAGCTGTGAAATGACTTCACACTCACTTAGATGATCACCCAATTCTTGACTCAAGTATTTTCCTCCGC
>CM058232.1:13283489-13443809 GCA_030180135.1 Orychophragmus violaceus
ATTTTCATTTCATCTTAAATCAAAAACCCATAAAAATTGTTTGTTTCATCATATTGCTTAGTTTTTATTCTCTGATTTTGTTTTCATCCTTAAAGAAAAACCCATAAAAATCTTTTGATTGCATTTTATTCATATTTCAATTCTGTTTTGTTGTTTGCATCTTAAATCAAAAAAAAAAAATTGTTTTGTGTTTCTTTTGATTTCTATTTCTTTGTTTTTAGTTATTTCCAAAAAGTTTAAAAAAAAAAAAGTTTTCATTGTTTGATTTGAATTCCTTTAAACCAAAAAAAAAACCAAAAAAAAAAGTGTTATTTCCATATTAGTTTTGTGTCATTTCGAAATTCAAAAAAAAAAAATTTCCTTAAATCTTTGTATCACAAATCTTGTTTCCATTTCTTTTGTGCAGAATTTTATTTCCATATTTGCACCAAATCGTGTGGATTCTTTTTAATTAAAGAAAGTTTGCAATTCTCTGAATTTTACTTCTTTGTGTTAGAATCCATTGATACGCTTTTGAGTTTATTGTGTCAGGTACTGAATCAGACATGGGAGAAGGAGCAGCTGTTGATCAGATCACCATGAATCAGCTTCTTGAAGTCTTGAGAGGTATGAGTGAGCATCTGACCCAGCTAGAGAAGTCCCATCCTACACAACAAAAAGAAGAGAATGGACTTGGGAATGCACCAGGAACTACTTATGTGGAGCCTAAACCACCAGACCAACCTTGGAGAACAAGAACGACAAAGTCACATCCACCAAGGACTTCCCAACGAAAATCAGGGAGTGACTCAAGCCGTGCGACATTCCAAGCTACCTACAAGTCAAAAGTCAAGTTAATTTGGGATGATGGATATTATTATTATGGACCTGAATTCTTTGTATATTCAGGAGGTAAAGCAAGCTATATAGATTGGGAAAGCAACATGGAAGAGTACTTTAGCTACTATTGTGTTCCTGAGGAAGAGCGACTCCACATAGCACTTGGACAACTCACCAAAGAGGCTCTAAAATGGTGGAACAAGGAAGAGTATGAGAGATGGTATTACAAGGAGCCAAAGATCAGAACATGGGATGACTTAAAGCTGAGCATGTGGGAGAAGTATTGTTCACAGAACAAAACTACTTATCCACCAAAGAGATCATCAACTCCTAAGCTTGTGCAAGATGCCCATAACTCTCAAACAAAGTACAAAGGTAAGTTCTCTGTCTCTAAGAATACATTAGAACTAATGTGTTGCAAGTGTAAGAGCAGGGATCATGTTGCTAAGGACTGTCCAAGAAAGAGGACCACAACATCAAATGGTGAAAAGCTAGTACCACAAGAGACCAAAGGAGGAGAAAAGCGACCAGCAGCCTCTAAACCATTTAATGAGTTTTCCACCTTCATATTTGCACCAGTAGAACACACTCACGAAGTCTTGAAGGAGAACCAAGAGTTGAGCCCCAACTCATTGTCTAAATCGCAAGACATGCCAACACAAGGTAAGTTTTCTAACTTTGTGAATTCCAAAGAGCCAACATGTTATAGGTGTCATATGAGAGGACATTTTGCTACAAATTGTCCATCTAGGAAGTTGATCAAAAATATAATATCAGAGTTCAAATTGGAAGTAACTGATACAAATGAGCAATCTGATATTTTAATTTCCAATTCAAGACTCATGCACTTGTCTTTGCCAAAGAGTTTTTATCCAGGAATAAGACAAGAAGAAGAGCACACAAGTCAAAAGGACATCAACCGTGAGGTGCAAGCAAACAAGGTGAATTCTGAACTTAGAGTGAATAAACATGTTTGTTCAACCACTGTTATGATGCACTTGTGTCTGGACCAAAAGGTTCATAAAAGTTTAGGTGTTAAAGAAGAAGTGGAGCAACACCAATGTCATGAGCTGCAAGCTAGTGAAGGACAAGAGTACATTCAAGGTACCATCATGACTGATGCACCAAGATATAAACAAGGCAAGGTGAGTAATTATCTTACTCAAACAGTTTATAATGATTCCAAGGATATGATAATGCATTTGTCTTGTCCAAGAGAACTTGAGAAAGATATAGGTCATGACGTCAAGTTTCGGGCAGAATCATCAACACAAAGGAATCAAGATGAGAAAGATCAGGGAGCTTCAACCAATGATGGACTAGAGCATGAAACTTCTAGTAGTACACGCACTAGGAGAGAGGAGACTCTGAACCAGCTTGTCAAAGCCATAATGGTAAGCTCCAACCTTGTGCAACCTGTTTTTAAAGTCTCAAACTCAGATATAATTCACTTGCTCTTTCCCTTAAGAGTTGACTTAGGTACAGGTCTGATAAAGATCAATAAGCCAAGGGCAGAAGGAGTCTTGAAAGAGAGACCAAAACCGAGCCATGTTTCCACACATGAGCCACAAGCAAATCAAAGGCTTGATTTATATCATGCTTCAACCAAACATGAGGTTATTTCTGAACTTAGAATGAGTATTCTTGACTATCAATCCACTGGTATAATGCACTTGTTTCTTGAGTCAAGTGTTGAGACAGGGAGTAGATCTAAAGATAAGGCCAAATGGGAGATCAAGGAAAATCCACCAGACCAAAGCAAGCACACTACATCTATTAGCATGGTAAGTCTTTCTTTGATCCACTTCATTTCCCATGACTCAACAGCTGTGTTAAAAGATTTGTTAAGCTTACAAGAGGATGAGATATCAGTAGCACATGAAGATGACTCTAAGGAAAATGATTCAAATCGTTATTTATGTGATAAGAAGCCCATAATGCACTTGTTTCTTTGCAAAAGTGTTGAGAATATTTCAGGTCCTAAAGAGAGCAGAAGCAAGATAAGAAAAGGAGGCGTCACACCAGCTCAAAGAAGAGGAGCATTGCTGCCCTATCTACTCAAAGAAGAACCACCGGATGCTCCACAACCCAACCGGAATCAAAATGATTCCCAAGGTAATCTTCTAAACCCTCATTCACTTCACTGGACTAACTTGACTTATCTATGTGCAGGTTATCAAGTTTTGAGGTCAAAACTTCTTGAAGAGGGAGGGTATGATGCGGTCATCAGAACCAGATCAAACCAGGCGCTCACTGACTCAATCGCTAACTCAACCACTACGTCAAGCAGCGCAAGGAGACCAAGAGAAGTCAAGGCCACAATGAGTTCTGATCCAACAAAAGGCATAGGATTGATTATACATCCAACAATCAATCCTAAGAAGACATATGACCCAGGAGGAATCATAACACATGGAGAAGAGATTATGGAGCCGAGAAGATCCAACAAGGCGTATGAGCTTATCTTAGCTCAAGTGGATACCAAGGTCAAGACATCTAGCTCAGCTCATCATCAGCATGCCACTAAGAAGAGTCATCCCCAAAAGATGACACAAGAAGAAGATATCGAAAAGGAGCTAACCATATGTAGCATCACAGCTAGCTCAGGAAGTAGCATCGGCACTAGCTCAGCAGACTTGCCATATATGGAAGCATTCACATTTGGAAGGTCAATTCAGCACCAAACGTTTACCTATCAAAACTACAGTGTATTGAGATCCTTTCCATCAAGTCTAGACGTCCCCAGCTGCACAAGACCACACAAGATTCTCCATAACTTCAAGAAGTCATACTTACCATTTTTGGAGAAGAAAGAGATCAAACACCAACGGCTTCTTTCCAAGAATGCAAGCTGCGAGTTATTAGTCAATCAAGCTGTTCCAAGGATCCTCACTTATCCCTTAAAGCCATCCAGATACAAGGAAATCATCAAGAGCTTGGATTCTTGCCATTTTCAGCCTAACGGCTAGTTTCTCATTAAGTCTCGATTTCTTTCTTTATTTTTAGCCATATGGCCGTTGTGTACAGCTTATATAAGCTTAGCTTAGTTCATTGTAATAATCACCTTTCAACCTTCAATCAAAGTATTATTCAGTTTCTTCAAAGAGTGTTCTTTGTTAAGATCTTTTGTCTTAGGATTCTTTTGAGTGATTCAATTGTCTCCGAAGATTATTGGATTAGGATTGCTTGTGTGACTCAAGCAGAACTAGTTCACCAACGATTGAGAGAGTCAATCAACACCCACCGGTTGAGAGAGTCAATCATCTTCCATCTATTCCACCCATCTCGGTCAAGTAAGAGAGCTTTTAAGCCAGTGCTTGTCCTCCGTCAATCCATCGCTCAAGCTTCCGCCCCGGGGCTGCATCAGTTGGGATATTGCATTGCAGCACGATACAACAGCTTTGAGTTTGGCTTGAGCGTTTCTACAGGATAGTAGATATTAGAATCTGGAGATCCTGAAACCTTTCCATATAGTTAAGGATCTGGTGATGGTGCAGATAAGAAGCCTGGAGAATCGCATTTTTATAACCAAATCTGAGTTCTGCCCGAGTTTTGTTTCTCTAATTGTGGGGTGGACTTCTTGTGAACACATCATTACCTTGTTTACCGCCTTGTGCAAGTTTGTGACATCAGAATGTCAAATATGTTTCTCAATTTTACTAAAAAAAATGTTGAACGTATTCTCTTTATTGTTCGGTTATACAATGTGATGTGACAAATGAATGTTTCAGAATCAAATAAATAAGCTTCACAGGGACAATGAAAAACACTTACTTGAGCGACAAGAAACCAGTAAAAAATTCTCCCACCAACAATTCTTCTCAGGTCCGTTGGGTTAAACTTCTACTGATCGATAACAACTTGCATAGCATCTTCTTAGGTTGCCTCGGTATCGAACATAACGCCATAAACCTCGAAGGAGTGCTCTGAAACCCTCCATTTGGTTTGATTTCAACTCTTTCTACATCTTCTTCTTCTCTTCTTGTTGTAAAGCTTCTTCTCAAAACTGGTGTTTCGTTCTTGGTGATATTGTTTGCTGTTGTAGCTATCGCAGCTCGTGCCTGCTCGACGAAGAGGATTTGCACAATTACCCTCAATGGAAGCAGCTGGTTCTGTGCTGCGTTCTTACTTGCCTCTACTGATAGTTTCTTGCAGTCCAAGATTCTGCATAACCTCTTCCTCTCACTCTTATCAATCTTCTGGTGAATCTGAAAACAGTGTGTGTATGAGATCATCAGTATATGTTAATATATACTAGTTTTTGTTTGCTGTTTCTCTTTTTTATTACCTGGAGATAGATGTCAATCGCTTTGTATAAATCATCGTGACTAATCCTTGAAAGCTCTGGTATCGATTGAGCCAACTCAAGAAAGTTCGACACTGTTAAGTTCACATCTCTAGCAATCTCTTGAAGATACGAATCAACAAGCTTTGCTACTTTAACCAACAATGGAGGAGAAGACGAAGAAAATGATCTTCTAATCTCTTGTATCTCTTCCAGATTGAAGTTTTCTTCAGAACGAGACCTTCTATGTTGAGTTCTTGTTCTTGTTTGTCTTCTCTCAGGACTGATCTGAGACAGAAACTGCTTCACCATCATCGTCACAACATCCACATCGTATAACATACCTGACTTATCTGATAACGGTATCAACAGCTCGTTTACCGTTGCCTTATCAAGTTGGTTCCCTGCTTTGATCGCGAGTTCAATCTTCGAAGTAGGAGAAACGTTGATAACATTCGCCGTTTTGAGTAGCTGAAGCAAGAAACTACAAGGAACTGCAGATCTTTCGGTTGGTAGAAGGGAGATAACCGATTCCATAACCGGATTTGAATCCGGAGAACATTCTTCAATGCTCGGTAGCCATTTGGATGCATAGAATCTAAGAGCATTTCCGATTAACCTCGGAGATACATTCCGGTTTGACGACTTTATCGCCATCATTGTTCTCTTGTAAAGATCTAAATCCAAATCAGCTAACTCTTCACCCCACCACCGAGAGTTCTCTGCCTTGCTTCCTCCACCATTACAGAAGCTTTCATCTCTTCTTCTTCTTGACCGGTTTCTCAACAAACCCGTCTCCAACTGGTTCGAAAAATCCTCACCGGGGGATACAGTTACACCGTTTGAAATCGCCTGGATACAACGGTTTGTGATACCAAGATCTTCAGACCATAAAGGTAACGCCTTTGTGGTTTGAAGAGTAATAAGTGAGTCTCTCCAACTCTTGAAGACACAAAAAGTCAAGAAATATTCGAGTCTTTGGACAAGATTCTCGGTCTCCCCGGGCTCGACTTCTTCCGTCATGCCGAGATACTCCGCTGCACATCGTACAGCGACAACGTTGTGAGCGCTGAGGGTGATTGTGATGCCGTAACAGAACTTAGCACAGAGCTCAAAAGCCTCTGTTTCTCCCGGAAAGTCAACAAGTTGTATCACTTTCTGTTCTTGTGAAGTTTCTGTTTCTTGTGATTGTGAAGAGACTAAGGTCTTCAAACGCAGGCATTTTGATAACATCGGAAACTGTAATATGCATTGCGCCAAAAATAATAATAATCAGAAAACAAATCTGGAAATGTTTTGAGAAAAGTAAAAGTTGGAGTGTTTCTTACCTTGTGAAGAAGGTATTTGGTAGATTTGACTTGGATGATAAGATCATTCAATAAATCAGAAGACACAGACCTGAAAATTTTCAGACAGAACAGTTAAAGTTCAGAGATTGGTTGTAACAATTATCATAAAATGTTCGAAAATTTGAGAGAGACGATTGAATTCTTCTTTTTTTACCTTACTGCTTCCACAGTGTAGAATGTGTCAGGCCGAAACCCTAATTCCATAAACT
This sequence comes from Orychophragmus violaceus, assembly GCA_030180135.1. Classification (NCBI taxonomy): domain Eukaryota; kingdom Viridiplantae; phylum Streptophyta; class Magnoliopsida; order Brassicales; family Brassicaceae; genus Orychophragmus; species Orychophragmus violaceus. The sequence goes on from CM058232.1 coordinate 13,290,152, forward strand.
TCATTTCTTTCCGATCAGAAAAAAGGAGCTGGTGAAGTCGGATCCGGTTCGCCGGAAAAATTAGATTTTGGGTTTTTGTCGAAATCAGAACAGAATCGGCTCCCGGAGACCGTCAACTCTGGTCAGAAATTCAAGTAACCGGACGGGTTTTAGATAATATCCAGTGGAAATACGGCCAGAGACTGGTAAATATCGCCGGAAAACAAAAAAAAAACAAACGGTTGGGCACCGGCGACGGTTGACAGATCAGCAGACAGCGCAAAGCTAATAGAATAAAAATGTATTTCTTTTTTCCTTGAAATTTCGATGTATAACAGATAAAGGAATCGGAAAACGAATGTGTAAGACAGAGTAAGGTGAGAGTGACAAGAATCTGTTACACACAGATTTATAAATGAGTGGTTTTGTAATAAAATAATCTGATTTCTTTTGTCAGATGTAATATTTCTTTTTTTTAAGGTAAGATGATTACCTTGAGAAATCATTAGCTTTTTTGCCACACCACCTGAGAACTTTCGTATAATCAAATTTAGCAGAAAGCACAAAAGTACGGTGCACCAGATATAATATTATTTATTCGAAAATTTACAGATTAAAGAAAAAGGCTAGAAGTAATAGTCGATATTGATATAATGATTTTTGTTGTTGTTAAAGTTTAATGGTTGATCTTATGATCTCACTTGTAATTTTTACCGTGTTTAATGAAAAGTTACAGTATTTTATATTAAAATATTTTTAATATTTTTTAAAAAAATCCTTTTCAAGCCAAGAAAAATGTGAAGCGGTGTGATACTTCTTTGTATGAAAAAGTGAGCTATGTGAGATTACAAAATAGATCTGAAGTTGTGTGAGACCAAAGCTTAACTACGCCTAAGATCCATTCTTGTTTAGACAACATTGTTTTTTTCTTGTTGAAGAAGTGTATAATTTCAACAGTGACTCCAAAATATTTGTGAATCAAGCAAGCTAAAATCCTCAAAAGTTGGCCAATATATACTACACAGTTTCACAAGGCGGCAGTAACTTCGTTATCATTCCCAAAATTCAGGATAGATATTAGAATAATTGTACTGATTTCCCAAGATGGCTACTTCTTTTACAATGTAAAACCAATAATTGTGTAGTATTCTAAATTGGTGAAGACCAATAATTGTTGAGATTCAAGAGTAAAAACCAAAACTTTTGTCATCATTTATAATTTTAAAACGGTACTATATTTTAACTTGAACTAAAAAGCATGGTTCTTTTAGAGGTAAAAAAATTGAAAAAAGACCGAAACACTTTTCTTTCATTATTTCAATATACTATTTTTTGCCAACCATTCCTTTACTGTCCAAACTCAGCATTTAGCATATTGCCTTTAACTTTTTTCCTTTCGATATCATGAAATATTTGTTTACTCCGACTAATATCATGGATCTAATAGGTTATATTATATGTATTTCTCTCTTTATGAGCTAAAGGTTATATGTATCGGAGGTACCCCATCTAATAACACCACATTTCTTCTTTTTTTATTATTACTATCTTTTTCGTAGTCAGGGCATTCGTACGAAGTCTGAATGTTAATAATTTTAAAGATGATGATTGCTCCTCATATGATGAAAAGATTGAAAACAATATATAATCGAAATAATGGTTTTCCTGAAAAGATTTTAGCTGAAGATAAAAATGCAATGTTTCTTGAGTGGATGTAGAGATGCAAATGCAAAAATTGTGGCTATCTAAGACGCAAAGAATCTAGGTGTCTTATTTGCAAGGTTCGGCTACAGCAAATATTTTGTTGGTGCAATAGTTGAAAATGGAGGTGAAACAAATATATAGGTATTGAAAAATCTAGTACAAAAAAAAAAACAAGTGCAGAAAATAAGATACCATAATTTTTTTTTTTCAAATTTAAATTCAGTTGAATAGAAAATAATTTTACAAATTACAAACGAATAAATCACAATCCTATTGAATTACCGTTTTATTCAGTACAAGAACTTTTTAAGGATCACACATCTAAGCTAAACCTCATCTAAAATTTAGACTTTAATACACGTGCAATCCAGACAAATACAAAAACTCTCTTAAGTTTTTATTCTCTTAACTCATGCATCTTCATAAGGTCACATATCTCTTTTTTATATTAGGCTAAACTTACCTAAATAAAAATATAACGAATATCTTTTTGTTAAGATATTTCACATTCTACATTTTTGTAACTTTTCCATTTTTCTTATATCTTCTCTAAAGAATAAGTAAACATTCCAAAGTTGCAATATTCTTTACAATATTTTCATCCAGCTTAGCAAACAATTCATAAGCTGAATCACATCATAAAGATTCGTTCATATCTCAACAATCAAATATAATCATGTGATGAGTCAAGTCTTGTACTATCACCTGTACTACACCGTGATAGACACATCAAATACATCTTTATTCTCCTCCTTTTTAACTATGTATGTGATCTCAACATCCTAGCATCAACGGCTTCATCACCCGCAACATCCAACACTATAAACACCATTCTCCCCATACTTGAGTCACATCATGGTTAAAAACTAACACATGAACCATCCTTCATATTGAGGATGAAATCCCACTGCATCATCTTCGAAGTGATTAAATTTCTTTCTCCAAATCTTCTTGGCCCTTGTCCCTCCATGATTAGCTCTTTGAACATATCCTTTACCTTTATAAGCTTGCTCCATTAGTTTCTTCTCCCTCAATAACGAGAAGCATATTGGCCTAATATGTGATATATCATGGAGCATAGCATATTGGCACTTAGAAATAGGGATTAAGATTTGACCTATCAATTTTTTGGTGACGTTGTCGGGGACTCTTTGAGTTCACCGATATATTTCGTATAGAATTTAGATGAAGTATTTTATTTTCTTTGTTAACTCCTTTTTCTTTGGTGTTGCAGGAATCACTCAGTGTCAGTCGAGACATTTAGGGCATTGATCGACACCAGTAGGGTGACGGTTAGGGGTACAGTCAGTTCACCAGGAGGATCATTAGACCATTAAACTGAGCTACAATGTAATCCTTCCACAGAATAGCAAGATGTTGCATGAACGATTGGCACTCCATCCTCCATCACAATTGGAGACTCACACTAGTAAAAATCTATCGTATAGCCACGTTATATTTCGTGACTATGGCCAAAATTTCGTGGCTATATCGTGTTTTAGCCACGAAAAGTCACGGAAAAAAAACGTGGCTATACGATCGTGACTAATTTTTTTTCGTGTCCAAATTGTGACAAAAAAAACCACGGTTTTGTCACGATTTATTCGTGATAATATTAGCCACGTTTTGTCACGATATATCCGTGGCTATAGTATTAAATAATTTTAAAATAAAAATATTTATATTTATAAAATAAATTGAATAAAATTTAAATTTTCTTTTTAAAAATACCAAAAAAAAGAAAGCAAAATACAAGAATAAAATAAAAATCAGAATAAAATATTGGATATATTTATTAATTAATTTTAGGAAAATTACAAAACCAAACAAAACCAAAAATCAAAATCAAAATCGTCACCACCACCACCGCCTGCTCCGTCGTCACCGCCATCATCTCCGTCGACCACGCCGTTAGCTCCGACGACCACGCCGTTAGCTCCGACGACCACGCCGTCAGCTCCGACGACCACCGCTTCGTCTTCTATCTGCAACCTTTTTTTCTTCTTCTGTTTCAGGCCTTCTTGATGCAGAAGAAAGGCGATTTTGCAGAGATTATAGACCCAGAGCAAGAAGGAAAGTTCGATGCAGTTGAGGCAGAGAGAATGACCAACGCTTTGTCTTCTCCTCCGGAGTGGCCTCCGTCTTCGTCCGACGACGAGATCGGCGCTTGGTCTTCTTCTTCATCTCGCGATTCCTCTTTAGCTTCATCCGGCTACGAGATCTGGCTTTGTTCTGAATCGGTCATCTCTCCTATTTCCACCATCAACCTTTTGGCTTCTCTCAAACAAACTGGACTCACATAACAACAATTAGAACAAGACGAAGATAAGATAAAGAGAGGAGAGAAGACGAGATGATAAGAGGTGAGAAGAGAGGAGATGAGAAAATTCGTTAAGGGGAGAAGAAGAGATGAGCAGAGGAGATGGGTGAAGAAGGATAACAAAAACTAATGAATGCGGCGCTGGATGATGAACCTAATTAGGTTAAGGATGATTGTATATGGCCATTAGATTTAAGTTGAATCAACGGTTGATATTAAATGAGATCAAATCCTTGTCTTCTTCTAGTAACCAATAGGAATTAAGTTATTTGTAAAATCATTTTAAAACATATAAGAATTAATTTTATGTTTAAATATAAGATATAAGGATTAAAATTTGTAGTTTATAAATTTTAATCTAAAGTATCAAACAAATTTAGTGACTAATGATTATATTTTATTTTTTTGATATATATATATATATATATAAAATTTGGTTTTGATTTTTAGTTTATATCATTTTCAATATTTTAAATTCTAGTTATGATTATATAATACTTAAATTATTGGTTAAGACTTAATTTCTTATTAATATTAAAACATTAGATTTGGAAATAATGATTCTTTTTATAATTAATGTTAATATTTTATTTAATAGTTTATGTTTAAGAGTAAGGTTTATAGTATGATTATGGTTTAGGGTATAGGGTTTGGAGGGTAAAGTTTTAAATTAAAGTTTGAAATTTTAGATTTGGAAATAATAATTTATTTTATAATTAATGTTTATATTTTGATTTAATAGTTTATGATTAAGAGTATGATTTATAGTATGATAATGGTTTAGGGTTTGGAGGGTAAGGTTTGAAAATTTTAGATTTAGAGATAATAATTTTTATAATTAATGTTTATATTTTGATTTAATAGTTTATGATTAAGAATATGGTTTATAGTATGATAATGGTTTAGGGTTTAAGGTTTAAGGTTTATGGTTTAGGGTTTGGAGGATAAGGTTTGGAAATTTTAGATTTAGAAATAATAATTCTTTTTATAATTAATGTTAATATTTTGATTTAATAATTTATGTTTAAAAATAAAGTTTATAGTATGATTATGGTTTAGGGTATAAGATTTGGAGGGTAATGTTTTAAATTATGGTTTGAAAGTTTGGATTTAAAAATAATAATTCTTTTATAATTAATGTTTATATTTTGATTTAATAGTTTATAATTAAGAGTATGGTTTATAGTATGATAATGGTTTAGGGTTTAGGGTTTGGAGGGTAAGGTTTGAAAATTTTAGATTGGAAAGACCATGGCCACGAAATAAACGTAGCTAAATCGTGACTAATTAGTCACGATTTAGCCACGATATGTTACGTGGATAGATTAGCCACATTTGGTTCGTGACAAAACGTGGCTATACTTAGTCACGCTTTATATCGTGACCAAAACGTGACTAAATGTCACGTTTTAGACACGATTTAGCCACATTTGTTTGTCACGTAACAAATCGTGACTAATTCGTGACTAATTAAAAAATAGCCACGATTTGTCGTGACAAAAACGTGGCTATACGGTAATTTTTTACTAGTGTCAATCTTATTGAGATTCCTCAAAGACGCCTTGAAACGGTCCGCATAAGAAGGAACACCAGTCGGAGGAATCGCAATTGGGATCGAGGATGCAACCATTTCGTGGACAGTCGCGGGAGATAACGGCTTGGAAATAGTCGGAGATACTATCGCATTGAAATAAGAACCAGGAACTGGAAGCGAAGCGAAAGGATTTTTGAGGGCTAATTCGGGGGTTCCGGAGTTCGCTCAAAATCCTCGGCTGACATTGCGGATTAGAAAAAAGATATGGCCGAGCTTGACGGCGATGAGATTCCGACAGAACACACATGGCGGAACCTAATCGCTTTCTTTTCTATCAAGCACTTTTTCGAGGCGAAAAAAGTAGTAAAATCACACCAAAAAATATTTCAAAAAAGAAGTAATAATTCATCGTACTAAAGAAAACATTATTGTGCAAGCTGAAAAGAAATAATAGGACAACTAAATTTAAGTGCGTTAATTAGTTTCAACGAGTTAGACAGATATTGGGTTCTATCAAGATCAAACTAAAGAAATTCGGCTAAAAAAAATTCGACTACTTTAATTAATCTTGGTGTATCCATCTTGGATTTTCTATCTGACAAACTAATACAAATAATTGGAAAAATCTAATAGATTGTATTTTCGTGACTACAAAAGGCAAAGCGCCATGTGATTGTCATCGTTTTTCTATCATTGCAAATTCGACGCCGCTTGTTTTAATTCATTCTTTTTATTTTTTACTTAATAAATAAAATTTTAAACACTTTTATTTGTACTTATCATCACTTTCTTAACATTATATAATAGTCGCTTTGCTAATATTAGTTTATATAAGGAAAGTTGAGAGAAGAGATGAGATTGCTTTAATACAACAAGGTTGGAATGATGAAGATATACAAAAGTGGTATGATCAGCGGAAACTAATAAAGCCAAAGCTAAATCATTTAATCAACATGTTTTCAGAAGGAAAAAAAAAATCACTCGCACACATAAGCAGATAGTGATTATAAAACGACAAGAATGTTTTGTTGGTGGGCTATGGATTGAAATGACGAAAATGATGGATTTTGTTATAAAGGAAACTTTATTAAATGAAAACGGCAATCGTTGATTAACAAGCTAGGTATAAGTCTACTTTTATGTTTAATAAAGCTGTTGAAAAATGTGATTGGGGGAATTGTAATCAATCACCTTAGGATTCTATTTTTGTCATATCGCTCTGATTAATCGTCTTATCTTGAGAGTCAAGTCTATAATTAATAATGGCAATCATTTTTCTCCAAGAGTTTTGCAACATCATCACCATGTCAAATTATGAATGAGCGTGATTGTTTAGCTTACTGCGTGTCCCTTTGGAAGCAAAGGATGCTTCTGAAATCTTTGCGTTTCATTCGGGTTCACTTCTTATGGTGCGGTTTGTCACTTCAAGAATCCAAGGAATTAAGCTTCGAATTTATCTTTTTATCGGTAGGTCTTGTGCCTAGCTCGTTTGACAATTTATGAACTTTGACATGACATGAGAGGGTGAACCCTACATAACCCGAAATCAGTTCATTGTCTGCAGTTGATGTACGTATGCAACTACATGCAAGAAATAGTTGAAAATGGAGTTCATTGTCTCCAAAATTAGGTTTTTGATTTATCTTTAGCCCATGAAAAGATTTTTTTTTTTTTTTTTTTTTTTTTTTTTTTTGTCAACAGCCCATGAAAAGATAATGCGCGACAAGGAAGAAACCAGATTTGTGATTGGTCTTATATTGACATATGAAGATAAAAATAGCATAATGGTTTTTGTCTAATGTTTGTCTACAAGAGAGGAATCATATTCCTACTGGGCCGGGACCGTGCCAATGCCATCACCACCACAAACACACACTTTGTCTTCGCTGCAATTAATTTGGTCCCAGTTTTAATTTCTCTATTGTTTACATGTTGTCTCATTTCATTTTCCTTCATTTCATTTTTAGTATAATAAGAAACTTCTTGACCACATAAAAGGAGATAAAACTTAAAACTTATTATGAAAATCCTTTTAAAAAAACTTAAAACTTATTTTGAATTAAAAAAACAATAAAATTTAGAGCACCGTAAAATTTTATAAGTATATTTTATTTTGTCTCAAAACAGAAAACGGAACTAATTTACAATAAGAAAATTAAGACAACAATAAACTGGAAAAGAATAAATTGTGAATAACATTAAAAATCATTCATGATCAAAAAAGTACATGAATGTAAGAGATAAATGGAAATGAACAAAACCATTATCTCATTCTTTTAATTTCATTTTTAATTCATTTAATTTCATATATTCTTAAAAATAAAAACCAGTTACAGCTAAGATAAAATAATGTGGGGGTAGTTCTGTATTTTTGTTGTTACCTCAGTAATATAAATTGGACAAAATCTACAATTATAAACAAAACTTAAAAGAAGAGGGATTAAATGGATGAGCTAGTTAAGGGAACAATGAAAGCATAAATTCCTATTTCTTATGTTTTATTAATTCATTTTAAATTCACTCATTGTTTTTTTCACAAATTTTTTTCTTATATTAATAAAATAAGGTTTTTTAACAAAAGAATTAAAAGTCCACCAAAAGTCCAAATGAGTTTGCCCCAAAATTAACCTAATTTGATACCCATTCAAAAACGGCCCAAGAGAAACATGAAATCTTAAAACTAAACGCAGCTCGCCGTCAACACTGACCACGATCTGCCGACACCGTCTAGTTCGAAGAGAGTTGATAGCGAGGTTTTTTCGGTTATAAGCTACTATCAATTCCAAAAACTTCTACATATGTCGATGTAGCATTTGAGGTATCAATCCAGGGAGGTAAGAAGAACAACACATCAAAAATACAAGATACTACATAATCTAAGCAAAATGGATAAAAGGGAAGTTATCTAACAACCTAAAATAGAAATCAAAACAAGAAAACAAACAAAACAAGCAAGAACAAGACAAGACACTAAACAAGAAGATAAATAAGATAAAAGAAGGGTCCAAGGATGAGGTTATGGAGACTAGGTGATCTAGAGACAATCAAATAAGCTTCAATCAATCAAACAATTAACGCTAAACAAGGTTAATGATCATTAATTAAGGTAATCACATTCTCATATTCATAACTACTATGCTAATCATGCAATTATTCAATTCTCATTTGTAAATTACACGACAAGCATGCACGAATATCCATCAAATACCTTTTAGCGAAACTAATCTTTTGGCTAAGAACATGAATCATTAGACTAATTCAATCTCTTGACACTAATCCTTTTGTCTATTCCCTAATCAAAATCAAATTCTCATTTGTGATTAAGAGACAAACAAGCATGCGACTCAAGTTTTGAATTCCAATAATCACCATAGACAACTAATCTCTTAGGCTAAGAATGAAAATCCTCTATTTAGTTCATGGAGACATTTTATCAAACATCTTGTGGGCAAGAAACATCCTAACATATAGATTGACAATCTCTTGAGAATCTAGCATAGAGCACACTAAATTAGAGAAAAATCATGCATAAATAAGTCCTAAGCATCATTAATCATCATATAAAGCACATAAATCAACCTCAACCTAAAGACCCAAAAGATCCACTCCATAATCACCATTATTCTTCACAAATCATGAATTGAAAGAGATAGGAAAAAGAGATTAACAAAAGATAACCAAGTACTTAATTAAAACTCAAAATCAAAGGTTTACAAATCCTAAATCATAAATATAAGAAGAGAGAAAACTAGGCTTAGGTAGTTTAGGGTTTTTAATCCCCTAAAATGAATATTTAGAGTTTGAATTATCGTAAATAAAGTGGTCTGAAAATGGTCTTCGCAGGGAAAAGTATCGGGCGGTTTTCCCGATACAAACAAGACGATAGAATGCTACTGGAAGTATCGGGCGCATTTTCCCGATGGAGAATGCCGATGGATTCTTTGTCAAGTTCATGGGGTTTTCGCAGCAAATGTATCAGGCTGATTTGTCCGATACAAACAAACCGATAGAATGCTGCTGAAAGTATCGGGCGCATTTTCCCGATGGAGCATGACGATGGATTCTCTGTCAAGTTTGTGGGATTTCCGCAGCAAATGTATCAGGCTGATTTGCCCGATACAAACAAACCGACAAAATGTTGATGGAAGTATCAGGAGCATTTTCCTGATGGAGCATGCCAGTGGATTCTTTGTGATCACTTTTCTCCACCATTTCAGCTCCTTCTTTCTCCAAAGTCTCTCCAAACCTTCATGTAAACTCCAAGTACCTACAAAATTAAAGATAACACTCCCACTACAAGAAAACAGGTCATTACCGAGGGAAGAAACCGACGGGTATCCGTCGGAAATGACCAATTCCGACGGATTTCTGACGAAACAATTCCGTCATTTCTATTTCGTCGGAAAAAATTATCCGTCGGTTTTCGTTAAATAAAACCGGCGGAACTCCGACGAAATAAAAACCGACGGATTATCGACGAACGTATACCGACGGACTTGTGACCGTAAACCGACGGTCTACACCGACGGTTTAGCGACCATAAACCGACGGTATACCGACAGTTTATTACTGACGGTATTCCGACGGCATATACCGACGGTATTCCGACGGTGTATTACCGACGGTATTCCGACGGTGTATTACCGACGGTATTCCGACGGTTTACCGAGGGTATATTACCGACGGTTTACCAACGGATAAGTAAAATATATATATATTCGGAAATTAATTAATTAATTATAAATATAAACAAAACAAAAAAGAAATTTATTAAATTTATTAAAATTATTCAACAAAAGTTTTCAAACTACATTCATTGGGGAGCGGATCCCGATCCCGCTCCCGTCTCCTTCTTCTTTGCCTTTCCCTTTCCCCTTCCCTTTCCCCCCCCCACTCTGGTTCGCCAGTGCGGCTCTTGGAAGATGGCTGTGCTGCATAAAGTATTCAAACCGATGATTCATCTCTTCGAACCTCTTCTCTGTTTCTTCCTCTTTTTCTACCATCCGGGCTTCCATCCGCGTCTGGCTAGCCTTCAAGCGTTCAACAAGTTTTAAAACGTTCCATAACGTTTAAATCGGTTTGAGAAAAAAATTAGAATTCACAAAATTCTTATCCAAACAATCCAAAATCCTAGCAACTAATGTTCAATCCATTATTCTCAACCTAAACTACCTTTCAATCAACACATGCAACCATTTCTTAAATACATACAACCTAAACAAGAGATTTATGCAAAATCAATAGGTTAAAAGGAGAACTTACATGTTATGGTGTTAGTGGCAGTCGGAATTCGAGTTTAACGGCGATAATCCGGCGGATTGTTAGAGAGAAGCTCGTGATTTCGAGAGATGAGAGAGAGAGAAGTTTCAGAGGCGCCAAATTTTACGACGGAAAACCGACGGTAATTTAAAAAACCGACGGTTATCCGTCGTAAATTAAAAAAACATAAAAGGTGGAAGCACAACTCGAACCCCCACCTCAAGCTTATCTTGTATACCCTTAAACCAGTTGAGACATTTAGTGTTACTCGTTTATGATTACATAGACATTGTTTATATCTTTACACTTTAAAAAAATAAATAAACATAAAACGGTGGAAGACTCAGTTCGAACGCCCCACCACATCCTTATGTTCTTTCCCTTTAAACCAGTTGAGCGATTTAGAGTTAGTCTTTAGGATTACATAGTAATTGTATATATTATTATGCTATTGTTTTGTTTATTAAAAAAACATAACATAGATTAATAACGAAAATTAAAAACATAGTTTAATAATGGAAATTCAAAACATTACATGAAATTAAAATAGCATAATTATAAACTTGACCAGTCGTCGTTCGGGGAATCATTCCTGAACCAATCTTCGATGTCATTCTCTTCCCAAAGCTCGACCATGCGGTTCCAATCCACTACTAGCATCCATGACGTCTTTCTTCTCCTCTTAGCCATTGCAGTTTCGCCTGCCGCATTTTGGTCTGGAAAACACGTATGGCGACCCAGTGAAATTCCCGCCAAACCATGAAGATTATATCCGAATTAAAATTGAAATAGGCCTGAAATTTAATAAGTAAACAAATATTAAGTAGAATTTGAAATAGTTTGAATAAATGAGAAAAATCTAATTTAATTACCAAGAAATCCTCGAACCATAACTTTTTAACGTTAGTCGGGACATTGTAGTATGCAAGATAACCTCCGAGAAAACGAGCCTCTATTATGTTGCTAATGACAGGCGGAATGGTAGCATTGTAACCAAACCAAATGGTCCGGTTTTGGCGGCTCGGATTCAGAACAGGAAGATGTTCCCGACCCGGTTGAATTAATTCCCGAATTAACCAAGAACGCCATGAAGGGGACAAAAAAACGAAATCCATTTTCTGTTTTTTGTGTGTAGAGAATTTTTGATTAGATGATGCAAAACATAGAAACATCCATACATATTTATACAAATTTTTTCGATGGAAAAACAGACGGAATTCCGTCGGTTTTTAATTTAATTCCCGAAAAGAGACTTACCGAAACGTTGCATGGGGAAGAAAGTGGAGTTAATTCAGATTTTGACCGTTTAATGCAGTAAACCGACGGATTTCCGACAAAGAACCGTCAAAAAATTCCGACAGAATTCTGAGGGTTTAGGGTTTCAATTACGGTTTTGCCTTTGACATTTTATATTGTTCACACTTATATGTAACATTAAGATTGAGGTTTTTGATTACACATCTCAGTTTAAAGAAAATTATGAAAATGACAACCTAGATAATGTTTGACAATAACTTCGACTTAACCGTTATTGTACACTACGAAGTGTTTCGGTCCGACGTGTTGTAATTTTTTCTAATCATACAAACCATGTCATTTGGATCAGATATTGAAGACTAATAGTATAAACTAACATTACATTAACTAGTGAGAGGTTTTGAGATAATCTGTTTCCCATTTCAAAACCCTAAATCCTAAACCGTCGAAAATCCGTCGGTAATTACCGACGGATTACCGTCTGAAAAATTAATATCGACGGTTTTACGTCGGAATTTTTAATATCAACGGTTTGCCGTCGGAAATTAAAATTCTAAAAAAACAAAAATCTTCCTCGCACCATGCGAGGTTCGAACACGGAATGCATTGATGGCTGGAGGTGCTTAATGACCAATTGAGCTAAGTCGTACATTGAACATTTGATACAATTATTTATAAATATTCTAGAAAGAGTAATCGACGGAAAATATAAAATGGTGGAAGGCTCGGTTCGTACCCCACCACATCCTTATGTTCTTTCCCTTTCAACCAGTTGAGCCATTTAGAGTTAGTCGTTTAGGATTACATAGTAATTGTATATATTATCATGCTATTGTTTTGTTTATTAAAATAAAAAATAAAACATAATTTAAAATCTATTGTAGTTCGGGAATTGGTTGGTGAACCAATCTCCGACGTTCGTCTCCCGCCATTGGTTCACCATCAAGTTCCAAGATCTCGCAGGAATCCAAGCAAGTCTTCTTTCTCCTCTTTCGCAACGTAGCTTCAGCCGCCGCATCTTTGTCTGGAAAACCCGCCTAGCAGTTCTGTGGAATTCCCGCCAGACGACGAACAAATTGTCCGCGGAGCAGGTTAAGTATTCCTGTAATTTAAAAAAAAATTAATTTTAAGTCCATTATAATAATTTCTAAAAATAAAAAACAATACTTACGAGAAAATCACTGAACCAAGCTTCCTTGAAGGACGTCGACAGTTGGTAGTACGTCAGATAGCCGTCAGACCAGCGTGACATCACATGACAATCATGACTCTTCATTCCGATAAACTTTCCTCCATCAGTGTCCACACAATTACGCAAGTTTGATGCATACCTGTCAGGGAATTTAACTTGTAGCATAATCCACTTAAATAACTCTTCCTTCGACTTCGAGTCTACCCAATATGCTGGAATTGGTGGTTTTCCGTTCTTCTGAAGATGAAGTTCAGGCCGATCACAAATTTCAGGTAAATCAAGCCTAGACTTCACATTATATTTCGTCTTCCCTTGCACGTTGAGAAGAGTGTTCATAATGTTATCGAAGAAATTTTTCTCAATGTGCATGACATCAAGATTATGCCTTAGTAACTGGTCCTTCCAATATGGTAAATCCCAGAAAATGCTTTGCTTGTGCCAGTTGTGGACTACACCAGCTCCATAAATATTCTCATGCCCATTCCCACCACATTCACGACTCCTTAATGCACCAAATCCTTCTAAGAGGCCCAAGGTAGTCGACCCATCATCTTGGAGAATAGGATCATCGAACACTTTCCTCTTCTTCGTAAAAAGTTTAGTGTTTTTCCGATATGGATGATCATGCGGTAGAAATCTTCTATGACAATCAAACCAACACGATTTACGTCCATTCTTCAATTGGAATGCATATGTCTTTTCTTGACAATACGGACATGCTAACCTCCCATGTGTTTTCCATCCTGATAACATACTATAAGCCGGGAAATCGCTAATGGTCCACATCAATGCAGCCCTCATCAAAAAAATTTCCTTGCATGAAACATCATATGCTACAACACCGGGCAGCCATAACATTTGCAACTCATGTATCAGTGGCTGCAAGAATACATCAAGTGATCTTCTCGGATGCTCTGGACGGGGAACGAGTAAAAGAAACTCTCGACGCATGCACATAGTCGGTGGTAGGTTATAAGGAGTCACAATCACTAGGCACAACGGATATTGTCTTCCATGCCTTCCAAAAGGGTTAAAACCATCTGTGCATAATCCGAGGTACACGTAACGTGGCTCGTATGCAAAATCTGGATATACTCTCTGAAATGTTGCCACGCTTCAGCATCCGACGTATGTGCAATCTCTGCTCCTCTTCTATGCTCAGCATGTCATCTCATTTCCCCCGCAGTTCGCTCCGACTGGTATAAGCGCCTCAGCCTATTGGTTAACAGCATATACCACATTCGCTTGAACGGAACCTTAGCTCTTCCCCTTGTATTCTCATAGCGCGGCTTCTTACAGAATTTGCAATCCAGACGGAATTCATCTTCTCGCCAATATATCATACAGTTGTCGATGCACACATCTATCATCTCATACGGTAATCCCAGCCCTTATACAAGTTTCGACCTCGTTGTATGAACCCGGCGCAAGGTTATCTTCTGGAAGAATATCTTTCACAAACTCGCAAATCGCATCCACACATTCTTCCGCCAGATTGTAGTCCGTCTTTATGCCCATTAATCTTGTAGCAGCTGATAATGGCGAATGACCCTCTCTGCAACCATCGTAAAGCGGCTGCTTCGCTGCATCTAACATGTCAAAAATCTCCTAGATTCTACATTTGGTTCCTCACCTACCCTAGGAATTTGATATTCACATACCTCTGGAATATTTTCTCTATGTGCATCATTAATCATCTGAATGGTGCCTACACCAAAATCTACATCGGCAGTATAAGGTTCGCTAGAACTAACATTAGGTTCCCTAGTACTAGTACAACTGTAATGTTCTCTACTACTACTTGCATTATCCGAAGTTTCCCCATGAAGATATCAAATCTTATAACCCGACATAAACCCAACCGAATACAAGTAAAACCATACTTTGCCAATCTTAAGATTTCTAAAATTTCGGCAATTAGCACATGGACATCTTAACTTACCATTTTTCAGCGTATGTGGTTGATTGCAAGCTAGCGACATAAACTCTGCAATATCGAGTGCATATTCCCGTTCCACTAGCTTTGTCGCCTCATCAATCCTAACTCCGTCCATCCACGATCTATAATAGTTAGAAGAAGACATTTTTCTCGGTTACTAGAAGTATTAGAGAGAGAGAGAGAGAGAGAGAGAGAGAGAGAGAGAGTTATGGAGGAATAGGTGTGGAGGGGAAGAGAGGAGGGATGAGGTATATGTAGAATCATTTCCGATGAAAATTCGTCGGAAATTCGTCGGAAATCGGTCGTTTTCTAGTCGACCCAACGGTCACATTAACGGTCATATTAACGGTTATATTGAACCGACGCTAAACCAACCGAAATACAATGGAAAACCGATGGAAAATTAAACTGTCGGTTTACCGTCAGGTGTTTCCGACGGAATGAGAAAACCGTCGGAAATTTTTGACGGTATTCCGTCGGAAAACGTCCCGTCGGAAAGTCATCGTTTTATCGTCGGTAATTTCTGACGGAATTTCTTCCGTCGGTAATTTCTTCGGTAATGGCCTTGTTTTCTTGTAGTGTCCCAAGGACAACAAAACATGCAAAACCTTAGTCTAGATGCACCTAAGTTCTATATGCAAGAAACTTTAAGAAATAAGCAAATATGAATGCAAAATATGACTAAAATATGATCTAAATATAAAGCTAAATGCATAAAATGCAAGAACATCAATCCCCCCCCCCCCAAACTTAACATGCATGTTCTTTTTGCAACCGCAAAGACTGCGTCTATGTCAGTGAAATAAGGCAGAGAAATAATTGTCTAATATGGTGACAGTGAAGGAAATGTGTGTTATCAGAGACATTAGCGGCAATACCTGCGTCTCTCTTCAATGACAGAGATGCCGTAAGAAATTCCAGCGTCCATGAAAGACACCGGCGGCAGTACTTGCGTCCATCTTCAACGGCAAATATCTTATGTTGTCTATTTCGTTAAGCTGTTTTTCCTGTCGCAGCCGCAGCTTCTGCGTCTTGCAAAAGAACATGCTCAACATTTGCTTGTCCACAAGCAAACTCAACAACTCAAAAGCAAGCTAAAGAGAAAAGTTTAAAAATGGGAGCTCAAAGATTTAAGAAATTGCTAAGCATAAGTGGAAACAAAGTCAAGACAAACAATTAAGAGCTACAATCAAGCTTGCTCTACTTCAAAAGAGTTAGACATTCCCATCAACACAAGCATCAAGTTCAAGTCCCAACCTGCACATGATCATGATTGTGCAAATCAAATGAACACATTTGGCTATAAGGGGGATAATTTCTTGAGATAAAAATGATCTCAAATGAAGTATGGGTTTCAAAAAGAAATGAATGAACTATAGCAAAATGCTAAGAGTAAGAAACAAATCATTCATACAAGGATATGTTCTCATTCTACCCAAATCCCTATAATGATCTTAACTCCTCTTCTAAACTCAAAGTTCCCTTCCTAAAGTACACTTTTCTTAAGGCATTTTTGCCTTCTTATCCCAACTTTGATCACTTGTTTCTTCTTTAAACACTTATAGGATTTATTTTCTTTGCTTAACTCTTTCTTTTCTTGTCACTTGTATCTTTTCTTTTTCTTTTGATACTTGAGCCAACTTGAGATTTTTTTCTTTCTTTAACACTTGAGACATATTTTATAAACACTTAGAGCTATCAACTTTTTTTTTCCCAATCCCCTCTTTCTTTTCTCAATCTTTTCCTCATCCCCCTTTAACATTTCTTCCCAATCCCCCCCAAACTTCTTTCTTATCCTATACATAGACCAATGATGTAAGGCTAGCTATACAATGGAAGTATATCCTTGTCATTCCAAACTCAACACTTTTTGCTTATTTGATTCAATAAAAAGGCCTCTCATATCTCACTAGAGTGTTTAGGCTTGAAGGAAAGTTTGGTTTAAGATGGGAAAATCAGCTTGGACTAACAAGAGAGTGGTAGAAAGGGAGAAGATAGTCCAAGTATGAATTAAGTATCCATGAGTTCACTTTTTATTGCACAACATGATAATTCAAGTCAACATTAGGAGTTCTAATAGATAGGGAATGATTCAAATAATAACATGTTTCAATCAAGAAGTGAACAATAATGCATGAGATCCAAGAAGGGTTCTTCCTTAATTTCAAGCTCACAAGATGTATCCAATAACCACATGCTAACAATTTTTTTATAAGAAACACAAGCTTTAGCTCTCAAACATTAATGAATTCAATCTTAAATGACTTCTAGACTCAATCCTAAGCATGTCGATGAAGCTATATGCTTTCTTTCTGTGAAAAGTTTCAAAAAGTTTTGAAATTTTATGGTTTTCTATGCTTTAGATGTATGAATGAGACTCAAGATGTAAGAAAAAAAGATAAGAACACAAAACACAACATTTGCAACTAGTCTTCTCCGCCAAACTTAAATCACACAGTCCCTTGTGTGAGAGAAGTAAGAAAAAGAGACAAAAGATTAAATCAAAATGCAAAATCAAAATGACAAAAGTTGGAGTGTTACTTGGAGAGTGGAATGAAGAAAAGGAATGAGAGGTGAAGGCATCTTTGATTTTACATGAGACTTCCCCCAAACTTTGACCATTGCATATGCTTCTTCATCCTTTGATTTGGCATTGAAGTTCCTTTTCCCCAAAACAATTTCCCTTCTTCTTTAAATTGACCTCAAAGCTCCCCAAAAGGATATACATGAGATTTCCTCCCAAGTGAGTATTTTTAAAGTCACTAAGTTTGAATATCCCTTCACTTTTTTTTTGGTTAGGGATGTGACAAGAGTTTTTATCACCAGGATCATAATAATCATAAAACCACCACATAAACTCATTCATCCTTATCTCCTCAAAAGGATCTTCCTTTGCTCATGAAAGCTCAATGGTGTGGTAGATACTATACCAAGAAGCTTGTGAAATGACTGATCCATTGGAGATCCATCTTCTTCATTCTCCTTGAAGGATTCTTCATTGGGAAATCTTTTTCTCCATAAAATTTCCTCCAATTAGCTCTTGTTTGGGATTTGGTTGCTTTGGTTCCTCTTCCATGATTGATAGCTCATCTTGTGTGCTCTCTTCTTTTATTTCATTGCACTCAACAACAACCCATATTCATAGGTCTCTTCCTCATCTCTCACAACTTCTCTTACTCCTTCATTGTTTCTATTGGTTGAATGACCTATGAATGTCTCTTCATCATCCTCTTCTTCATACCTAATCACAAGGTCTTCACCAACAGTGCAACCAAAAAACATTTCAAATTCCTTGATAGTCTCTTCAACTTCTTTAAAGAACTCATCTTGGACTTGAGCAACAATGCTTACATCTTGAGGTAAATGAGCAAAATCAGTGTTGATACTCCTTATGCTCTCATTATACCTCTCTTTTCCTTCCAATGCCAACCTTGCCATGTTGAGAAGTTCTTCATCATATGAGATTTGAGAAAAGTGAGTTTCTTCATGCTCATGCTCCATGTTCCAAGATTGGTATCCATCACTATATCCATATTGGTACTCATGAGAAAAATACTCATTTGGAAGTGGATGTGCTTTCAAATGCATGATGACTTGTAGGGTCCTAAGCCATCTCTCTTTCTTGAGCTTCTAGCATAACCCTCAACATTGAGGCTATCTCTGAAGCCATGCTCTCTTCCTTATGATTGCACCTTGTAAAAATAACAAACACTTAAAAGAGAGTTAGTAACCACGCAAACAAAAATAAAATAAAAGCTTAATTAAAACTCAAAATCAAATGTTTACAAATCCTAAATCATAAACATAAAAAGAGAGAAAACTATGTTTAGGTAGCTTAGGATTTTTAATCCCCCAAATTAAATATTTATAGTTGGGAGCCACGCAGTGGCATTTTCGTAAATAAAGTGGTCTGAAAATGGTCTTCGCAGGGAAAAGTATCGGGCGGTTTTTCCCGATACAAACAAGCCGATAAAATGCTATTGGAAGTATTAGGCGCATTTTACCGATAGAGCATGCCGATGGATTCTCTGTCAAGTTCGTGAACAAACTGATAAAATGTTGCTCACTACAAGAAATCTGTCTCATAGCCACGGGTTAGCCGAGAAATTTTCGTAGCTTTGTTTTCTAAGCCGCGACTAGCTACGAAATAAGTCGTGGCTATAGCCGTGGCTATGTGGCAGCTATTCGTAGCTATGTAGCCACAACTCTCAGACGCGACAATTTGTGGCTATGTAACTGCGGATAGCGACGACATCGTCGTGGAAAACGTAGCTTGAACTAGCTGTGAATAATTTCGTGGCTTGTGTGCTGCGATTCATTTCGTGGCTATCCGCGTCTCCCCTTGCTCCCTAGCCACGACTTTTTTCGCGACTATCCGTGGCTTGTGTAAAAACCCTAAACCTAAACCCTAACCCCTAAACACAAACACTAAACCCTAACCCCCAAAGCCTAAACCCTAACCCATAAACATAAACCCTAAACCCCAAACCCTAACCCCTAAACTCTAAACCTTAAACCCTATACCCTAAAACCCAAACCCTAAACCCTAACCCCTAAACACAAACCCTTAACCCTAACCCCCAAAGCCTAAACCCTAACCCCTAAATCCTAAATCCTAAACCATAACCCCCAAAGCCTAAACTCTAAACCCTAAACCTTAAATATACCCTAAAACCACAAACTCTAAACTTTAAACTCTAAATCATAAATATAACATCAAAATACAAATCTTTAATTATATATACATAAAACTATTATTTTCAAATCCAATACCAATAATATGTATATATATAAAACCTAAACCCTAACTCTAAATAAACCACAAACCCCTAAAATATAAACAAAAACATAACATTCCAATTACTATAACAAAACAAACTAATACATAAACCTTAAACCCTAATCAAACCCTAAAACTCTAAACCCTAAACCTTAAACCCTAAAACTCTAAACCCTAAACCTAAAACTCTTCAAACCATATACACTAATACATAAAACTAATACATATTTAGTATTAACCCTAAACATACCACAAAATTCTAAAGTATAACCAAAACTCCTATTAATAACATTTTAAATACTATAACATATTCAAAAATAATATTCAACACTTATAAACCAACAACCCTAAACATAAAGTTAAACTCTTAAATCATAATTAAACTCTAAACTTTAAAATTTTAATCATAAACTATAAAATTAAACTTTTACCCTTCAAACTCCTAATTTATATTAAAAGAACTATTATTATAACAAAAATATAAACAAATCCTAAATTATAAACAAGAGTCTAATTAATAAACAAATCTTAAATCATAACTAAACTCTAAACATAAATCACCAACCCTATACCCTAAACTCTAACTTTAAATTGTAAACTTTATAATTATAAAATACTTAATTTCTAAAATGATTTAATGGTTACAACATGATTTTGTAAAATAATTTTAAAATACTTAATTTCTATTGGTTGTTTAAGAACTACAAGGATTGAGGTCTCTTTACATATCAACCATTCATTATACTTAGATCTAATGGCCATGATTTAACAACAGCCCTTAACCTAATATATTCATCCCTTTCCTTCCCCATCCGCCGAACACTTCATCTTCTTCTTCATTTTTTGGTATACAGATCGTGATATGGAGCGAAGCAGAGCATCATCTCGGCACAAGAAAATCGGCGGCAAAGCTTTGTTGTTCTTCCTCCGCTCTTGTTCGCCGGCCGAAGACGAAGCTCTCTCGACGAATCTCTGTCGCAGACGAACCATACCGGAGCTCTCTCGACGAAGCTTTGTTGCCTGGGAAGAAGACAAACCAGACCGGAACGCCTTTCACCTCCGTTACAGCCTCTCGTCTTAGATCTAACAACGGTTACGGTGCAGCAGCTGGTGGTGACAAAGACGAAGAACGCAGAGACGGTGGTCTGCGTAGGACGTGACGGTGCAACAGCTGGTCCACATCGACGGTCTTGGTGAAGAATCGACGCGGAAGAAGACGAACCAGATCGACGGTCGTGTGGCTGCGGTGGATTCATGGTGAGAGTCGGCGGCGGTGAGCACAGGTGATTTCGTCAGAAGGTGAATCTGACCAGATCTACTTCCTCCACCGCCGGAAGAAGATGAAGAAAGCTCCGGCGAAGTCGTGAGATCTCCTCCGGAAGAAGATGAAGAAAGCTCCGCCGGAAGAAGATGAAGATAAAACATAATTCGTTTTTATGTTTTATTTAATTATTTTATTGTCTATTTTATTATGATTCTTAATAAAAATTGTATAATTGATTATTTTAATTAAATTTTATTATTTGTATCATTTTTTTGTTTTTTTAATTATATAGCCACGACTTATTCCATGGAAATTCGTAGCTAAGGCCACGAAAAAAATCGTGGAAATCCGTGGATATAGCTACGGCATTATTCGCAGCATATTAGCTACGGTTGGCGTTCTTGCTTTTCGTAGATAATAGCTACGAAAATCATCGCGGCTACGTCGTGGCTACGTAGCTGCGGATAGCCACGAAAAGGTTGTATCCACGAGCCCATAGACGCGGATTTTGGTTGCGGCTAGTCGTGGCTACGGCGGAATTAGCTACGAAATTTGGCCGATAGCCGCGAAAATATCTGCGGTTATACGGCCAGTTTCTTGTAGTGGCTGGAAATATCAGGCGCATTTTCCCGATGGAGCATGCCGATGGATTCTCTATGATCACTTTTCTCCACCATTTCAGCTCCTTGCTCCAAAGTCTCTCCAAACCTTCATGTCAACTCCAAGTACTTACAAAATTCAAGAAAACACTCCCAAGGACAACAAAACATGCAAAACCTTAGTCTAGATGCACCTAAGTTCTATATGCAAGAAACTTCAAGAAATAAGAAAATATGAATGCAAAATGTGACTAAAATATGATCTAAATACAAAGCTAAATGCATCAAAATGCAAGAACATCAAGAACCGCCGCACCGGAACCGAAGCCTCTACCACCCGAGAGGTCACCACCAAAAAACCAGAACCGAGAACCGAAAGATGTGGAATTATGTTGGACTACATGCCGGTAAAACGGCGAGAAACGTGTATCCGACAGAGAGGGAAGCAGATCGGACCGTGAAGCCCATCGCCACAAAGCCACCAACGTAATCTCTTTCACGCTGCCCTCTAAACTTACTCGAGCTCGTAGCTGGTTCATGCATCACAAACCCCCTTCTGCGCGCTGCCACTGCACCGCCAACCCACCCCAGTCCACTCCGTCAGATCCATGCCGAGAAACAAAAGAGGAACCACCTAAAGTATGCGTCAATGAATCCGGAGGAAATTCACTAGATCATATCCTCAAAGACCTGGATCCGCATCAGCACCTGTATTTGACGATCTGTTGTAAAGCCGCGGAGAATCGAGACCTGCCACCAGCATTAAACGAAGAAACTAGAGGCCAAGATTAAGAACAAATGGAAAGAAGAACAGTGACGAGTCTTTTCACACTTCCGACGGTAATCGAAGAAAAGAAAGCCGACAGAGAATAAAAAAATATTGGAAGCTTTTTTAGAAAGAGAAAAATAAGAAAGAAGTTACGATTGTGCTCAATCTATCAAATTCACTCATTGTACGGTTACATAAGTCCCACTTTGCCTCCCAGTTTTAATTTCTTTCATGATGTTTGTAAACACATGCAGTACTGGACGAGAGTCACGAGACGAACAATTGATTATTAGGTTTTTTTCCTCACTTTTCAATGAGCCATATGGAAATGTTTATTACCATTCATTCTCAGACAAGTTCATCAAACTTTCTGAAATAGAAGAAGAATTTTTAATATATTTTTAATCCTATTCCGGGTAAATTATTTTCTAAATTACACTAAACATTACATCTGAAATTAAAGGCTCCACCAATTCGTTTTCCGATCTAATAGTCGAAATATCATCATATGTGTAGTGTAAATCAGGATCACATTAATTAAACTAAGGAAGTAAGGATGAATACGTATACTTCATAACCATACATTTTTGTATTTATTGGACCGGACGACCTAAAAATCTAAGTCATTGTCGACCATTTTAAGACAGTTATTGAGACAATGCCTCATAGAATCTTCAATAAGTTTTTAAAACTGAAAGGAATTTTTGATACCACATATAACAAGTTTATATTATATATAAATAGTTTATTAACTACAAAAAGTTTGCATTTTTATTTAACAAAAAAAAAAGTTTGCATTTTTGTTTAGATTCTTTTCTTAGGATTACTAATAAGCATTGGTCGTTGACGCTGTGGTTAATGTACGTAAAGCGTTAGTTCTAAATGGGCCTTAGTTAAATAAAGCCTAAATTCAGGAGCCAGCCCAAATATTATAGGTTTTAATTACTCGGACCACGTCTTATAATTTGTCGGGCCCACTTATCCTCTGTTAAAAAACCGTACCCATTGTTCAAGTGATTAGTAGTATGCTGCCCATGGATTCATGTATTCGGGTCAGATTTAGTAAGAATTGTTCGGATCCGACTCTATAAAAAATTAAACGAGTTTAAAGCCCATTTAAATATCTATTTTAAGTTTTGGTTTCGCTTTTAGGTTCGCTTATGACTGGATTATGACTGGATTTTCTAGCGGCTATCAAGTAAAAAAGAAGGTACATATATGTCTTTTTTGTTCGACTCTAAACATGTTTGTTTGATAGTCATTGGCAATAGCGATTTCAAATTAGCGATTAGCGATCGTGTGACGATTTTTTTAAAAAAAATTCAGCGGCAATCGCAGCGACTCTAAAACGAACAACACATCGACTATCGTAGCGACTGTCGCAGTCGCTATCGCCGGTCGCTAGCAACTACAAAACAAACAAGGCCTCGTAAATCTAAATCCGGTTAGGCGTGGCAGCGACTAGCGATTTCAATAAATAGCAACAAAGGCAAACAATACTGTGGTAAAAAAAAAAAAAGTCGCTGAAGATGTAAATTCACTCTTGTCGAGAGACCTCGATACAACTCAAAATGGCTAGAGGTAACCTTGATACCTCGTATTGATCATGGAGTATCAATGTGCAAAGTCTGGACTATATGTGTCACCGACGATGTCGACGACATGGATGCTGAAGAGAATTCTGGTCTATATATGTCATCGATGGTCTCAGTGACATGGATGCTGGAGCGAAGTCTGGACTATGTGACATCGACGATGTCATGGACGATTCTATTCTATACTACAGTTGTTAAATAGAATAGAACGTCGGATAAGAACTGTCTATTTTGTCTTGTATCAAACTAGGTCTAGACTTTGTTCTCTTTGTATCCCTTTAAATGCCTTGTAGCCACCAATGAATGAAAATAGACGTTGGAAAATTATTCTCCCCATTTTCTCTTGCTCAAACTCTCTCATCTCTTTAATCTCTCAAGTTTAATCTCTTAAAACCTAACATGGTGGTAGAGCAATAAAGTTATTGTTCACTGACTCTCTCTATTCTCTCTTCATTTTTCCATTCTCACGGTTCAAGTTCTTCATTCTCTCTCTCTATTTCTATCCCATTCTTATATATGTTCTTAAGCTTTCACATCTGGTATCATGGAAAACATTGTCCAAGTGAACTCAAGCCTACTGTCATTTATGTAGTTCTCAGGGGCGTAAAATATAGAAAATGGCATAGAACAACCAAGATAGCAATCTGTGGCAGAGGAAGACAAAACATTGCCTGATGAAGATCCAAAGGAAAAGAAAGATGAGGCAACAAATAAGGAGGAGGCAAGGTGGTCTCAAGAAGACCAATCAGTCCTTGGTTTCCTTTAAAACTCACTAGATCCCTCCATTCTTGAAGCTTACTCTCATTGTGAAACTACTAAATCACTTTGGGACACTCTTAAGAAGAAGTGTGGTGATGTCTTCGACCTCAGTCGTGTGTATGAAGTGAAGAAGACAATCAGTGACCTTCACCAAGAGGATTGTGAGTTCACCAAATATCTTGGGAAGTTCTCATATGCTTGGTCTGAGCTTGACATGTTAAGGCCAAACACCATGGACCCAAAGGTTCTTAATGAAAGGAAGGAGCAAGACAAGATCTTTGGAGTCCTCCTCAATCTGAATCTGGTCTACAATGATGTTTTCAAGTTCATTCTAAGGGAGACTACTCTTCCTGACTTTGAAGAAGTGTGTTCAAGGATCCAAATGGAACAAGGAAGCATTGGGCTGTTTGGACTTTGGAGGAAAGGGGGAGTTTGTCACTACCAATAAGAGTGTGTTCAAGCATGAGGACAGAAGCGTGTTCAAGCAAGAAGACAGGAAACACATTTTATGTAAACATTGCATGAAGAAGGGACACACCAGGGGCAAGTGTTGGATCCTTCATCCACATCTCAAGCCATCCAAGTTCATGGATTCAAAATCCAACATCTCTCAAAAAGTGACTGAACAGGCCACTTCATCTACCCAAGGAGGAGAGCTTGCCTTGTTCACTAACACTGAGTATGTGAAGAGGAGTGATCTGGAGGATCTCATCAAGGCTTATGCATCTAAACTCTTTGGTATCATATTCTTGTCTCATAAATTACTTGCACAATCTGGTCATAAATTAGTAGTAGACTCAAGAGCTTCTCACCATATGATTAGTGATGCTAAGTTGTTAAAAGACGTTAAACCGGTTCTAGCTAGTGTAACTATTGCTGATGGTCAAGGTATTCCCGTTTTAGGAGCATGAAAGTTAAGATTATTTAACAAGGATAGTGATGCATTCTTTGTGCCTAAGTTTAAATCCAACCTGTTATATGTTAAGAGGATCACTAAATACTTGAATTGCAATGTTATTTTTGGGCCTAATGAGGCTTGCTTTCAGGATACTACGAATGGAAAGGTACTTGGCAGAGGTGAAACACAAGATGAGCTTTATCTCCTTGAAGACACCACTCCAAGCAATTCGGATTTCTTAGCTTTCAATTCTTGTTTTCCTATTAATCAAAACGCTTTGTGGCATGCTAGACTAGGTGATCCTCATGCTAGAGCTCTGAACTTGATGTTGCATATATAGCAAATATTTGATCATTCAACTTGTGAAGCTTGTATTTAGGGCAAACATTGTAGAACAATCATCCCTAAATCTACTATTATATATGAAAATTGCTTTGATCTAGTGCATTCTGATGTTTGAACTTCACCATGTCTTTCTAGGGATAGGAACAAGTATTTTAGACATTCATATATGAACAATCAAAATATACTTGGGTCACCTTGCTTCCATCTAAAGGTAGAGTTTATGAAGCATTCATTCACTTTCAAAATTATATCACTAATCAGTTTAATGCCAAGATCAAAGTGTTTAGATCAGATAATGGAGGAGAGTATACAAGTCAAAGATTCAAAACTAATCTGAACAAACATGTAATCCTACATCAAATAAGATGTCCACATACACCCCAACAAAATGGAGTGGCTGAAAGAAAGAACATACATCTTATGGAAGTTGCTAGATCCACGATGTTACATGCAAATGTGCCTAAAATATTTTGGGTAGATGTGGTCTTAGCAGCTTGCTATCTCATCAATATGATTCCAACCAAAGTTCTACAAGACATTTCACTATTTGAGGTACTAAACAAAATTCAACCCTTTATTGAACACTTACGTGTTTTTGGGTGTGTGTGTGTTTTGTCCATATTTCAGATGATCAAAGAAATAAGCTAGAGGCTAAAAGCATCAAGTTCATGTTCCTTGGATACTCAACTAATGCTATGATCCAATCAACAATCGCACCTATGTCTCTAGGGATGTCAAGTTCATAGAAGGGAAGATCTATTTTGAAAATAGAGATTGGGAAGGCTTGAAATACCTCTCAATATCACCCTCTGACCTTGCTACAAGCATGAGGTTTCTCTTGGATCATTAGAAGAATGACTTTCCTTAGGTACCAAGACAAGAGGAAACAGAAACAGGAAGTCATCAAGAAGAGTTGTATGAAGAAGAACCAGTGACATCTAATCAAGAACCCACTCAAACTCAAGAGTAAGTTCTACCTCATAATCAAGATCAAGACAACTTGAATATGAATGATAGGAAAACTATTCATCATGAAGAAGAAGATACGGGTATAGAAGAAGCTTCTCAACCGGTCCAACAACTCAGAAGAAGAACTAGAGAAAAGAAAGATTCATAAATCTGGATCAACAAAAGATTCTACTTCAACAATCAGGTTGTTGCTCATCCCAACCAGTATGTGTGTTCTATTGACTTGTTGACATCAATTAATTGCACTTTTCTTGGGAAGATAGAGATGAATCATGTTCCTAAAACCTATGAAGAGGCCAAAGACACCAAGGAGTGGATGGATGTTGTGATTGAGGAGAAAGAGGCTATGGAAAGGAACCACACTTGGAATATGGAGTCTTTACCGAAAGGAAAGAAGGATGTCAGCTCCAAATGGATATTCACAATCAACTATAAGAGCAATGGGGATAGAGAGAGGTACAAAGAAAGATTGGTTGCTAGAGGATTCACTCAGACTTATGGAGAAGACTACATTGATACCTTTGCACCAGTAGCTAAGCTTCACACTTTAAGGATCACTATCTCATTAGCCACCAACCTTTCATGGGATCTATGGCAGATGAATGTTAAAAAATGCTTTCATACAAGGAGATCTTGAGAAAGAGGTGTGCATGACTCCACCACCAAGTCTTGAACACCTTTGTAGACCAGGGGAAGTGTTGAGCTTGAGAAGAGCTATCTATGGTTTGAAACAGTCTCCAAGGGCGTGGTATCACAAGTTGAGTCACACTCTTATGGATCATGGGTTCAGGAAGTCCCAGTCTGACCATACCTTGTTCACTCTTCAGAGCTCTTCAGGTGTGGTTGTGGTACTTATATATGTGGATGATCTGATAATTACTGCCGTGATAAATCAGGGATATAATCTACCAAAGCATTTCTCAAGAGTTCATTTGACATCAAGGACCTTGCTTGTTGGATCTCCTAGGATCTAGGGTTTGATATATTGAAAACAACCAACCTCGTTCTTACCTGGAACTGGCAGCGGAATGAGTTAGTGAACGAAATCAGTTGAGCAACGCAGGTGCCTTGCCTCTACTAGATACACACGCACACAAGCTGGAAACGGGATGCTAGTGCCGGATCGCTGGGAATCCTCTGTTACTGGTGTTTCTGCTTCTTTCTATCAAGAAAAGCGGACGGCTCTGTGTTTTGGGTCGAAACTTTCGAGTTTTATTAGACCTAAAACACACTTAACGGGCCAGACTTGATTAAGTCTTAATTCGAAAAGCCTTTCCGAAAACCCGAACTGTGTCGACCGACACACAAGCTGTGTCGATCGACCCAACACCATTTTATCGATAATAATGTTTATCCAATACACATTAATATGATCATTACCATAATGATCATTCCCATGTCGTAGCTTCCAGTTTTCTTAGGTGTGTGACCCTATAGGATCATATAATACTGGCAGTAAGTCTACAACTTACAGATTGCAAGAGGCTTCTAGCAAAACATTGCAACCGCCCAGTATTATACGAATGTCTGATCTCGACACACAACTATCATCAGGAGTGAGTACAAGTGTGATTTCAGGACACTATCCCAACAATTTCCCACTTGTACTGGAATCATCTATTCCTATAATCCTTTTGTCTCTATATCTCGATTTGGCATAAGGCAAGATTGGTGTCATCCTTATTAAGCCAACATCGTGTTTATCGAACTCCTGATCTCATACTGAACATTACAAACAACTGAACTACAGTTCGTTTGAGTGCGGCCACACATTTTTCTCAGTATTAAATCTTCGATAGGCCCTGAGATATTTATCTTCCGTTTATCAGGAGGGACAAATCCCATCTTGTTCCATCCCTATTTCAACGCACACTTCATGATATACTTGAACAGTGCCGTTATAGTCGCCAGTTACGGGTCGACGTTTGACAAAGTCAAAGTGTACCAATTCATATGCAAGAAAACATGATGAACTCAGGTCTGAGGACTATACTCTATAGTCATAATGAGAACCTCTTATGACACAGATATAACTATCTTGTAGACTTCTCATTAGCGGGTCATGTCCGATCATATGTTCACCAACATATATCTATGTGACTGACTGCGATAATCATACCATTGGCTCCATGAAACTTAGCCAACAGTCACCTCACAATCTAGTCTCTCGCGGTTGCCATTGTCCCACTTTGACAACCTCGACTAGGGACAAAACATAATTTATATCATCTATGACTTATAGGGTTTCATGATCAAGTCCTCAACTTGATGACCTATAATATGACATAAACTTATTTTGGGACCATTATTTAGATCACAATAAATAATGCTGAAATCAAATTTCATTAAACATATCCAAAAGAATGGTTTACAAGAGCATCTTATTATAACTAAAATAAAACTAAAACTCCCACTAGAATCAAGATTACATCTTAAGATCTCTAATGCCTACAGCAGTCGTATGAATCTCATGCTTAGGCCTTGGGAGTGACTTAGTCAGAGGATCAGCGACATTCTCGTCCGTCGGAACTCGACTGATCTTCACATCACCTCTATTGACGATATCACGAATCAGGTGATACCTCCTCTCTACGTGTTTGGACTTCTGGTGTGACCTGGGTTCTTTCGCCTGAGCAATGGCTCCGTTGTTATCACAAAACAAAGCCACTGGCTCCAAGATACTAGGAACCACACCAAGTTCAGTCATGAACTTCTTGATCCAAACAGCTTCCTTTGCCGCTTCTGAAGCAGCAACATATTCAGCTTCCGTCGTGGAATCAGCTACGGTATTCTGCTTAGAGCTCTTCCAGCTCACTGCACCGCCATTTAGACAGAAGACATATCCAGATTGTGATCGGAAATCGTCTCTGTCCGTCTGAAAACTCGCATCGGTGAATCCATTCACCACAAGTTCTTCACTTCCTCCATACACCAGGAATTTATCCTTAGTATGTCTCAAATACTTGAGAATATTCTTGACAGCTGTCCAGTGAACTTCACCTGGATCAGATTGGTATCTGCTCGTCATGCTTAACGCGTAAGCTACATCTGGACGAGTGCAGAGCATGATATACATAATAGATCCTATTGCAGAAGCATAAGGAATCCTATTCATGCGCTCTCGCTCAGCATGTGTCACCGGACACTGCTTCTTGCTGAGACTAATGCCATGAGACATCGGTATGAAGCCTTTCTTGGAATCATGCATCCTGAATCTGTGCAACACCTTATCAATATAAGTGTTCTGGCACAATCCAATCAGCCTATTCACTCTATCTCTGTAGATTCTGATTCCAAGAATATACGCGGCTTCTCCCATGTCTTTCATGGAAAAACAACTTCCGAGCCAAGTCTTAACAGACTGAAGCAACGTAACGTCATTACCGAGGAGGAGTATGTCATCGACATACAGTACAAGAAACGCAATTCTGCTCCCACTAGTCTTCTTGTAAACACATGGTTCCTCTTCGTTCTTGATGAAGCCAAATTGTTTTACCGCTTCATCAAAACGAAGATTCCAACTCCGTGATGCTTGCTTCAATCCATAAATGGATTTATGAAGCTTGCATACCTTTCCAGCGTTCTTAGGAACAACAAAACCTTCAGGCTGTGTCATATACACATCCTCTTCCAGAATACCATTCAGGAATGCGGTTTTGACATCCATTTGCCAAATCTCATAGTCATAATGAGCGGCAATCGCTAGAAGAATCCGAATAGATTTAAGCATAGCGACTGGGGAATAGGTTTCATCATAGTCAATACCATGAATTTGCTTGAAACCTTTAGCCACCAACCTCGCTTTGTAAATCTGTACATTGCCATCCACGTCGATCTTCTTCTTGAAGATCCATTTACACTCAATGGCTTTTACACCATTAGGTAAATCGACCAAGGACCATACTTGGTTTTCTGACATGGATCCCATTTCGGATTTAGAGGCTCCAAGCCACTTTTCGTAGTCCGGGCCCATCATTGCTTCCGCGAAGGTCGCTGGTTCGTCACTATCAATGATCATCAGATCATTAGAATTGGTCACGAGATATCCATAGTATCTCTCGGGTTCGTGACGGATCCTTCCGGATCTGCGAACTTCAGGCTCCACAGGCGCCGATTCCACAGAACTTTGTGGATCCAACTGCTGCTCTTCCTCAGCAGGTTGAGCAGTCTCCTGTGCATCTCGAATTTCTTCAAGATGTACTTTACTCCCACTGTTTTTCTTAGAGAGAAACTCCCTCTCAAGAAAAGAACAGTCCCGAGCAACAAATACTTTGTTCTCAGATTGGTTGTAAAAGTAGTATGCCTTGGTTTCCCTAGGATAACCAACGAAGTAGCATTTATCTGATTTGGGTGCAAGATTGTCAGAGATTAAACGTTTGACATAAGCCTCACAACCCCAAATCCTCAGGAAAGACAGACTAGGAATGTTCCCAGTCCACAATTCATGTGGTGTCTTTTCCACTGATTTAGATGGTACCCTATTTAGTGTAAACGCAGACGTTTCTAGAGCGTATCCCCAAAAGGATAATGGAAGATTTGAATGACTCATCATAGACCAAACCATATCCAATAAGGTTCGATTCCTCCTCTCTGACACTCCATTCCATTGGGGTGTTCCAGGAGGAGTGAGTTGTGAAATAATTCCACACTCGCTCAGATATTCGCTGAACTCTTGACTCAAGTATTCTCCTCCGCGATCCGATCGCAGAGCTTTAATACTTTTGCCAAGTTGGTTATGTACTTTATTCTTGAATTCCTTGAATCTATCAAAGGATTCTGACTTGTGTCTCATCAAATAGACATAGCCATACCTACTGAAATCATCAGTGAAAGTAATGAAGTACTTGTAATTTCCTCTGGCAACAGTACTCATTGGCCCACATACATCAGTATGAACAAGGCCCAGTAAATCACTGGCCCTTTCATTTGGTTTGTTGAAAGGGGCTCTAGCCATTTTGCCCATCAAACAAGATTCGCATTTCTCACATGATTCAAAATCAAATGAGCCCAGAAGCCCATTTCGATAGAGCCTTTGGATGCGTTTCTCATTGATATGGCCCAAACGACAATGCCATAAGAAAGTCGGGTTTTCGTCATTGGACTTAAACCGCTTTGTATTTATCTTAAAGACAGGCATTTCTTGGTTTAAAACATATAACCCATTATCTAATGGGGCGCTACCATAATACGTACCATCACGATTAAAAGAACAAACTTTATTCTTAACAGCAAAATCAAAACCTTCCAAATCCAAAACGGAAACTGAAATTATGTTTCTGCTAATCGCAGGTACAAAGTAGCAATTATTCAAAGTTAAAACCATGCCCGAAGGTAAGGACAAATCGTAAGTGCCTACGGCCAGTGCAGCAACCTTAGCTCCATTCCCGACCCGTAACTCCACTTGTCCTTTCTCCAGCGTTCTACTGTTTCTTAGTGCCTGCACATCAGTACAAATATGAGCACCGCAGCCGGTATCCAATACCCACGAAGTAGAACTAGAAGACATAACATTAAGTTCGATAACATAAATACCTGAGTCAGACGCATCATACGTCTTCTTCAGCTTCTTGTAATCTTCCATGAACTTCTTGCAGTCTCTCTTCCAATGCCCTAACTGCTTGCAGTAGTTGCATTTATCCTCAGGAGAAGGCCCGGATTTGGGCTTCGGCTTGGGCTTGTCCTGACTCTCAGTCTGGACAACATGGGCCTTTCCCTTATCCTTCTTAGGTTTCTTAAACCTTTTACCCCCTTGTACCATCAGTTCACTGGGAGTTGCCTTCTTGAGATTCGGCTCGGCTGTCTTCAGCATGCCGTGCAACCCAGTCAATGTCTTAGTCATGTTTTGCATGTTGTAGTTCATGATGAACTGATCAAAACACGACGGCAAAGACTGCAGAATCATGTCAGTGGCTAGCTCCTGACTAATGGCACAGTTGATAGGTCGAGTTTTAACCCCTATTCTAAACTGCAAGTGCACAGTATAGTCAATGTAGTATATAGGGTTATCGAATCCACAGGGACACTTGGTCTCAAGAGAATCAAACCGTAGGAATTAATACTAGAAATAAGCAAGTAGTGATTGTAATGAATTGCGGTGCAAGAAAGTAAACAGAAGCAGGAAATCGGTTTGTAAGCAATAAACTAAAAGCGTCAAGCCTAGGATATTCTCAGGAAATCAGACAAGCAGACAAGTTAATCAGTCAGGATCAAATTAAACTCAGTTCTAGAACTCAAATCACGAAAATAGAATTAACCAAATCTCTTTGCGAAAACTCTCTAAGTCTAAGTGCAGTAATCCAAATCTCTTTGCAATTACTAACAAATTAAACTAGCATTAAGTTCAAGTTCGATATGTTCACAATTAAACTAAACCAAATCTCTTTGCGAATAATTCAATTGCTCAACCTAAATAGTTCAGATTCCTAAACCCCACTCTCGTGACGTATTTAGTAACCTAGGATCTAGATTCTAATTGATCAGGTTAGAACTAGCTTTAAGCACAATTTAGTTTGAAGAACATTCTAATCATATGAATCCCAACTGAATTAAACAAGTCTAGCAAGTCATCAAACCCTAATGAGAAACCCTAAACTCAACTATGGATCTACTCAGACATGATTGATGAAAACATAATCATAGAATAAATAGATTGCATATAAGAAATTAAAATATCAAAGGGGTTCGAAATCTTCTCCAAAATAAATCAATACAAGGAAAATAGATCAGCCCCAAAAGCTCTAAAAATCTCTTAGCTCTAAGTATCAAAGCGTATCTAAATTAAACACCAAAAACTAGTATATATAGGCATAATCTCGGCTGGGGCTTCTGTGTAAATACTGAAAGTATCTTGGGCTTCTTTGCAAATCTTCAATACTTGTTACGCCGACGCGTACGGCCCATCTCGCGACTGCATCGAACGATGCACAATGCGTGTCGATCGATGCAACATCAAATAATCGAACAGTGAATAAAGCTCTCGGCCAAAACGTCCCAAAATGCCCAAAATGCTCCATATATCTCCAATTAGCTCCAAACCTGATTTAACCTGTAAAAGACTCTAAACTAATACAAAAGACTCTAAAAACACAACTATATCATGGTATAAAGTGGGTAAAAACCATGATATATCAACTCCCCCACACTTAGCAACTGTCCTGAGTAAACGCCACAATCACATTCAAGCATTCAAATTCACCCTACTGACTTCTGCAAGTATTTAAGTGCGGTCTCACCTAAGGAGTATCGATCTAAAGGCACATGGATTCTTACCTTGCCAGCTCTAGACCACCATACTATCTTTCTCTAGTCCCTTTCTTCTCTTTCCCTTCTTTAACAACTGATTTTTCCCCACTGGGTATCATTTTATTTTTTTTATCAGTGTTCTTCCCGTTATGGGGTGTACTTTGGACACATTCCATGGATCACATGAGAGATAATAGTGTTTGCTACTATTCCCATGACCACTTCGGAGTTACTAACTCATCCTCAGTTTATTATTATTTTTTTTTTTTTTACTTTACAGAAGGGGAGAAGGGGACTAAATAGGACAGGTTTACAGGCTGTGTCAGAACTAACAGGGAATCCGACATAAAGCATACCAAGCCCTTAGGTGAGAAAAATTAAAGTCAGTATTAAGGTGAAGTCAGTAAAGGATCCTCTGATACCTGAAGTGATATGGGTGTCCTCAGTAGGCTGATCTGTGATGGGGTTTTCTAATAGTCATAGATAGATCTGCAGCTTCATCCCAATGGTCACTTAAGTTCCTGCAAATGCTGCTAATCTCCTCCAAAAATCATTGTTTCCTACTTAAACCAATTTTGACTCGAAAAACAAATTTTGAAAAATTTAACTGACTCTAAGAAAACAAAAGAAACTAATTAGTAGAACCTCCCCCACACTTAAGACACACTGTCCCCAGTAGTATCAAGCAAGGGATTGGTTAAAGAAAAGAAAAATTAAAATAGTTGAATGGTTAGTTCTCTCGGGTTTTACCTCTGTCGCAGTCAGGCATCGATCGTTGCACTAGGTGCACCGACCGTTGCTGTGCGATTTCTGTTGTAACGATCGACACAAACGTGTGTCGATCGACGCAATGCGATTTTCACGAACCTTGCAACCAAAAACTCACCAAACAGAAACAAAAACGTAAAATCTAGAAAAAATACTAAAATCAAAATGCAAAAACGAAAACAGTGGGTTGCCTCCCACTCAGCGCTTGTTTAAGGTCATTAGCTTGACCGGACGCACAAGATCTTTCAGGCACTTAGAGATCCTGACAGAGACTTTTTCTGTCTCTGTTCAAGTCTCCTCATCCATGGTGGAGTGTAGGCTGTTGCTGAATGCTTCAGTCCAAGAAAAGCAGGTGTAGATTGTGCTCCAGGATCTAGTATCACAGGCCCATCTAGCTGCTCATCTTCTGCTTCCAGGATCGTGAAGGTCTGCCCATCTATCAGTGGTTTCCGCAGCTTCTCCATGTCATATCGCAGCGTCTCATCTCCCATGTGGAGGTCTATTAGACTTTGTCTGACATCAATCACAGCTCCTGTTGTAGCCAAGAATGGTCTTCCAAGTAGCAGTGCTTCATCCGGATCGCAATCATATTTCAGCACAAGGAAGTCTGTTGGAACCAAGTAGTTTCCAACTCTCACTGGTATGTCTTCTAAAACTCCTTCTGGAACTCGTATAGACTGATCAGCTAGGATAAGACGGGTTCTAGTAGGAGAAAAATTCAGCACCCCCAGCTTCTCTGCCACAGAATAAGGCATCATACTTCCAGCAGCTCCTAAATCACAAAGAGAGCGTTTAAAGCTATTCTCGAAGAAGGAGCAATCAAGTATAAAGACTCCAGGGTCAGGTAACTTCTTTGGGATCTTGTTCAGTAGCACTTCACTAATGTGTTGGGGAACTACAATCACCCATTCTTTCAGGTCATCATCCAATGGTAGCATCTTGTTCAAATACCTCTGCACACAGGGATGATAAGGTGGATCATCAGGCGGTGGAATTTCTTCCAAGTCTTCACCACTCTCCTCCAGTTTCTTCAGCTCCTCAATCTCCTGTTTAATTACCTCAGATACCTTGGGATATTGCCTAATGGCTTGTGCATAAATCTCCTCCTGAGTGATTTCAGATACATCAGGGAATAGGCGGGCCAGTTCTGCATCAGTCTCATAATCATCCGGCAACACTGTCTGTTCACGTCCTGCATCGACCGACACAAGGTGTGTGTCGATCGTTGCAATGCGATCGTCGCGGATTCCACCCGTGAGTTTTTCACTCAATTCCGAAAATTCTGCTTCATCAACCAACTCAGCTGTGCTTAGCCCAAACTTCTCACCCAGATGAGATCCATCATTAACGAGTACAGACCAGGCTTTAATATGAGTATCTGCAGGTCCTTTTCCTTTCATAGTACCTGAAATCTGATTAACCTGAGTGTCCAGTTGCTTCATGTGAGTGTTCATAGACTCAATCTTCCCATTGAGATCTCCATACATAGCATCAATCTTCTTGTTGCAGTCCACAGAAGTCTTGATTTGGCTCTCCAGCAACTGTTCCATCATTGTCTCCATCTTAGTCTCGAAAGCAGTAGGTGTACGAGGTGTTTGATAAGATGAAGACCCGTAGGTCCTTTGAGCATTCTGTCCATAAGGCTTCTGAAAGTTGATGTTCTGTCCATAGCCTGAAGAGTTCTGATTGCCCGTGTAGGCAGTTTTCTGTCCTCCACCGGAAAATCTGTTCCCAGATTGATATCCAAATCTGTTTCCTTGGAAACCAGATCCTCCGATGTAATTCACATCCTCTTCCTGAGTGTCCTACTCAGTCTGAATCACTTCTACTTCTTGAGCAAAATGGACAGCTTTCTTCTCACTTAGAAGAGTGTAGATTTTGTCCACCCTGGATCTTAATTCAGCCATCTCTGATTTATCAACACTTCCACTAGGCTTCTTTCTCCTCTCATCCATAGTCTTGCAACTATTGCTGCTAATCAAATTCTCGATCAGTTGCTTAGCTTGTGTAGGAGTCCTGGTGTTGAAGTTGGCATCACTAGAATTATCCAGCGCCTGCTGATACGGAAGATCTATTCCTCTGAAGAAGATACCAATCAGCTGAACTTCAGTGAATCCATGGTGCGGACAGTCACGCTGATACTGCTTAAATCTCATCCAGGCAGTCTTTAAAGGCTCCACAACTCCTTGGGAGAAAGTAAGTATGTCCTGTCTAGATTGGTCTGAACGCGCATTGTCATAGAAATGACGCAGGAACTCACTCTTTAAGGCTTCCCAAGTAGTATACTGACCAGGTGCCATTTGTCTCAGCCATGCACTAGCGTCTCCAGCAAGACTGTGCGGAAATAGCTTAAGGAACAGATAGTCCTGGCAAACTCCATCGTATTTCATACCAGTAACTATGTCCTCAAACTTGTCTATGTGATCCATAGGCTGCTCTGATTGAAGACCATGAAAAGCAATCTGCCTCATCAGTTGGTAGTAGATAGTCTTTACCTCAAAGTCGTTCCTCTCAAAGGCAGGAAGCACTAAAGCTGCTCGGTTCGCATGAAACTCGTCAGGTCTGTTGTAATCAGCTAATGTCCTTTCACGGACAACCATCTGGCCCAGTGGCTCAGCTTCATCAGGGATCACTCGTCCCTCAGCATCAATCCTATGCCCAGCAGCATTGTAAGGATTGTTCTCTGGATCCCTCAGGGTTCCATCAGCATCTGGTATCAAGATCAAGCGTTCTCGTACCATTCTCTCTCTCTTTTCTCTTCTGATTGTCCTTTCTAGACGTCCAAGTTCCTCTAGATTGAGATTAACCAAGCTCGAGTTCGGATTACTTCTAGTGTTCTGCGTTGGCATAAACTGTCTGTAATCGTCCAACAACGATCGATGCTATCAGTGCAACGATCGGTTCAATCTCAGAATCGCCTAGTGTCGATCGACGCAAGATGTGCAACGGTCGACGCAAGGCGATTTCGGTACCTGCGACAGAAAGAATCAGAGAAAAGAATCAGTAAAATCAAAATAAAACAAAAACGAAAAGCAAAAACAAAAACGAAGAATTTCTAGTAAAACCCTAAGTTCGGTCCTATCGAAGACTCAAAGAGTCCCCGGCAACGGCGCCAAAAAACTTGATAGGTCGAGTTTTAATCCCTATTCTAAACTGCAAGTGCACAGTATAGTCAATGTAGTATATAGGGTTATCGAATCCACAGGGACACTTGGTCTCAAGAGAATCAAACCGTAGGAATTAATACTAGAAATAAGCAAGTAGTGATTGTAATGAATTGCGGTGCAAGAAAGTAAACAGAAGCAGGAAATCGGTTTGTAAGCAATAAACTAAAAGCGTCAAGCCTAGGGTATTCTCAGGAAATCAGACAAGCAGACAAGTTAATCAGTCAGGATCAAATTAAACTCAGTTCTAGAACTCAAATCACGAAAATAGAATTAACCAAATCTCTTTGCGAAAACTCTCTAAGTCTAAGTGCAGTAATCCAAATCTCTTTGCAATTACTAACAAATTAAACTAGCATTAAGTTCAAGTTCGATATGTTCACAATTAAACTAAACCAAATCTCTTTGCGAATAATTCAATTGCTCAACCTAAATAGTTCAGATTCCTAAACCCCACTCTCGTGACGTATTTAGTAACCTAGGATCTAGATTCTAATTGATCAGGTTAGAACTAGCTTTAAGCACAATTTAGTTTGAAGAACATTCTAATCATATGAATCCCAACTGAATTAAACAAGTCTAGCAAGTCATCAAACCCTAATGAGAAACCCTAAACTCAACTATGGATCTACTCAGACATGATTGATGAAAACATAATCATAGAATAAATAGATTGCATATAAGAAATTAAAATATCAAAGGGGTTCGAAATCTTCTCCAAAATAAATCAATACAAGGAAAATAGATCAGCCCCAAAAGCTCTAAAAATCTCTTAGCTCTAAGTATCAAAGCGTATCTAAATTAAACACCAAAAACTAGTATATATAGGCATAATCTCGGCTGGGGCTTCTGTGTAAATACTGAAAGTATCTTGGGCTTCTTTGCAAATCTTCAATACTTGTTACGCCGACGCGTACGGCCCATCTCGCGACTGCATCGACCGATGCACAATGCGTGTCGATCGATGCAACATCAAATAATCGAACAGTGAATAAAGCTCTCGGCCAAAACGTCCCAAAATGCCCAAAATGCTCCATATATCTCCAATTAGCTCCAAACCTGATTTAACCTGTAAAAGACTCTAAACTAATACAAAAGACTCTAAAAACACAACTATATCATGGTATAAAGTGGGTAAAAACCATGATATATCAACAGTCCAGTTTCCCCAGGTTATCAATGTAACCCATCATTTTAAGGACATGAGGACTTACTGGACTGTCCTTAGCCAGCTTGCAATCCATGAGAGATTTAACCATCTGGTATCTCTCTGTGCGAGCTTGCTCCTGAAACAAAGCTTTCAGGCTGTTAATCATCTCAATGGGTGACATCACGTTCTCGTATTGCTTCTGCAGCTCAGAGTTCATAGTCACCAGCATTAGACAATTAACATCTTTGACATCAGCTGAATGCTTATCCCAAGCATTCTTTTCTGTCTGCGGGGCATTGGAACGTGGCCTCTCGGTGAGAACTCTTTCAAGGACATATTCCTTGTTCTCCTGCCTGAGAACTATTCTCAGGTTCCGATACCATTCCAAGAAATTAGATCCATTTAACTTGTCCTTCTCAAGGACGGATCTTAGTGAGAAAGTGTTGATGTGAGTTGAGATAGACATAGTTGTAATTAAAAGAGGTAGAGGTTTAGTTATAATGCTCAAGGAATGAGAATTATTATCTAATAAGAAAAACTCGCATTGTATTCAAAACTATGTTTCCTCAGATGAATACAATGAACCAAGATCCTCAGATCACTAAAATTCGAGTGGGCGACTCGCCGTTACTCAAACTTTAGTTATCTAGGTAAGAAAATCATTGCTAATTGTACCCAGTACAACTCTTGGTCGTGGATGAGACAAACTATGCCTAATCCACTCTGATGTCTCTGGGCCCAGAACTTCTGACAGCCCAGTCAAGTAAAACCAATCTCTTCTGTCTTGTGATCACTGACAGTCGCACTGCAAGTCTGTCAATGACCACCTGCCTTACTCATGTTGCAGTGGATACCAAGGACTCCAAGACTATCCAACAAACGATACGAGTCTTGACAGTAAACAAGATCGGGCAAGACATCAAGATCACTTGATATTTAGATGAGGAAGAGAAATATTTCATCTTGATGTATATCCAATATACATCCAAGAAGTTATTAATTTACTTAAAACATTCAGTTTTATTAGGTTTAGGTTCATCTAGAACTTTAGGATTAAGTTTGGTCTGGTATATGCAGATTTATGGTCCAACCAATAATTCTGCGGGTGATGTGTCGATCGATGCAAACCATTTGCATCGGTCGACACAACACAATTTAAACCGGTCTTCGATTACCGGTCAAACCGGATCGAATTTCCTTAACCGATTCAATCTAATTGAACTGGTTCGGTTTAACGGTCCATGTCGATCGTCACACAACTCGGTGTCGATCGATATTACCTAACCAGAACCAAATTGGTTAATAAAATTAACCGAGCGAGATAACCGATTTAATCCAATTGAACCGATCTATCTAATCGCATTGCCTGTGTCGACCGACACACCCGGTGTATCGATCGACACAGCAGGATTACGGGTACTCGATCTCAGATCGAAACCCTAAAATTATTTACGAGTTTTCGCTCTGTGTCGACCGACACACGCTTTGTGTCGATCGATACTCTGCGACAAACCCTAAAATTTTACGCGTTATTTCGCGGTGTGTCGACCGACACACGCTTAGTGTCGATCGACACAGTGCGTTTTCATCAATTCATCGTTTTTCAACAGGAACAAAAACCGAGAATAAAACCTTGAAAACACAATTTAGCATGCAATGATCAATTCAACAAACTCAGTTTTCGAATTTATTGCATCAAACTCAATAGTCTAAACCCTAACAACGCTCTGATACCACTGTTGGATCTCCTAGGATCTAGGGTTTGATATATTGAAAACAACCAACCTCGTTCTTACCTGGAACTGGCAGCGGAATGAGTTGGTGAACGAGATCAGTTGAGCAACGCATGTTCCTTGCCTCTACCAGATACACACGCACACAAGCTGGAAACGGGATGCTAGTGCCGGATCGTTGGGAATCCTCTGTTACTGGTGTTTCTGCTTCTTTCTATCAAGAAAAGCGGACGGCTCTGTGTTTTGGGTCGAAACTTTCGAGTTTTATTCGACCTAAAACACACTTAACGGGCCAGACTTGATTAAGTCTTAATTCGAAAAGCCTTTCCGAAAACCAGAACTGTGTCGACCGACACACAAGCTGTGTCGATCGACACAACACCATTTTGTCGATAATAATGTGTATCCAATACACATTAATATGATCATTACCATAATGATCATTCCCATGTCGTAGCTTCCAGTTTTCTTAGGTGTGTGACCCTATAGGATCATATAATACTGGCAGTAAGTCTACAACTTACAGATTGCAAGAGGCTTCTAGCAAAACATTGCAACCGCCCAGTATTATACGAATGTCTGATCTCGACACACAACTATCATCAGGAGTGAGTACAAGTGTGATTTCAGGACACTATCCCAACATTGCTGAGTTAAAATACTTCTTGGCAATTGAAGTGTGCATATTTCAAGATGGTATGTTTCTGTCTCAAAGGAAGTATGTGAAGGACTTGTTAACAGAAACAAGAAGGCAAGACAACAAGATAGCTAAAACTCCTCTTGAAGATAGCTACCAAGTTAATAAAAAGGGGGAGAAATAAGATAATGAGAAGTTCAGGGATGTGTCCCTATACAGAAGAATGGTTGGGAAGCTCATCTACCTTACACTCACTAGACCAGACAATTGTTTTGCTATGAATCAAGTATGCCAACACATGCAAACATCTACTGTCTACCACTAGAGCATGATAGAAATGATACTTAGATATCTCAAAGGCTCTCAAGGACAAGGCAATTGGATGGGTAAGAATGATAGCACTGATATTGTTGGATATTGTGATGCAGGTTGGACTGGTGACAAGAGTGATAGGAGATCCACAACTGGTTATTGCACCTTCATTGGTGGGAACTTAGTGACTTGGAAGACTAAGAAGCAGAAGGTTTTTCATGATCAAGTGTTGAAGCTGAGTATAGAGCAATGAGGAAGCTCACAAGCGAGTTAACTTGGCTGAAGGCTCTACTTAAGGACTTCGGCATTGAGCAATCATATCTCATTACCTTTCATTGTGACAATTAGGCTGCAATCCATATAGCCACAAACTCTGTGTTCCATGAAATGACTAAACACATTGAGATTGATTGTTACAAGACCAGGGAGAATATTGAAGATGGAACCATCCTACCTTGTTATACAAGAAGTGAAGATCAGTTAGCAGACATCTTTATCAAGGCTGCAAGTCTCAAGGTTTGCGATCATATCTTTAGCAAACTAGGACTTGTAGACCTCTCTAATCATGATTAGAACTTCTATGATTCATGTGCATCATACTCTTTTTTCCTTGATGTGGTTTTGTCCCAAGTGATTTTCCATATCAAGGTTTTTAATGAGGTGTTGCCA
The DNA here is from genome assembly GCA_030180135.1 of Orychophragmus violaceus. Taxonomy (NCBI): domain Eukaryota; kingdom Viridiplantae; phylum Streptophyta; class Magnoliopsida; order Brassicales; family Brassicaceae; genus Orychophragmus; species Orychophragmus violaceus. The sequence continues at coordinate 13,332,989 of CM058232.1, forward strand.
TGATCATTCTAAGTTCAGTCTTTAGGGTGATTCCAAAGTCTGAAGTTGAGGAGGAGTATTGATCATGGAGTATCAATGTGAAAAGTCTAGACTATATGTGTCACCGACGATGTCGGCGACATGGATGCTGAAGAGCATTCTGATCTACATGTGTCACAGACGATGTCGGCGACATGGATGCTGAAGAGAATTCTAACCTATATGTGTCATATATGGTGTCGGCGACATGGATGCTAGAGTGAAGTATGGACTATGTGACATCGGCGATGTCAGCGTCGATGTCATGGACAATTCTATTCTATATTACAGTTGTCAAATAGAGTAAAACGTCGGAGACACTGTTTATTTTATCTTGTTTCAAACTAGATCTAAACTGTGTCCTTTAAATGTTTTGTAGCCACCAATGAATAAAAATAGACATTGAAAAATTATTCTCCCTATTTTTTCTTGCTCATACTATATCATCTCTCTAATCTCTCACTCAGAACCTAACACCCCGAGGATATTTACTTTCTCTCTTCCACATTTTATTTTATGATCTGCAAAGTAATGAATGATATGAAAAGGATTTAAATCAGAGATAGTCCAGACCACTTCTTAAGATGTATTGATGAATGGTTTAAGAACCTACTGGAACAGGACGTGACACATCTTCTATGAAGCATTAGACAAAGGTGCGGAAACGGAGCTGATTCAGAATGTGTGTGATACAAAGGCTAAGACTTATTGGTGCGGTAGTTTGTGCTAGCAGAACTGTCAAAGATGTTGTGGCAACTCTTGATGTAGTTCCTGATGTAGTTTGTGCTACAACAGATGGTAGCTCAGAACGTAGCTCAAGATGTATGATAGGTTCTAAGTTTTACCCTATTCTAAACTGCAAGTGCACAGTATCGTCAAAGTAGTATATAGGGTTATCGAATCCACAGGGACACTTGGTCTCAATAGAATCAGAAACGTAGAGATTAATACTAGAAATAAAGCAAGTGGTGAATGAATTAAAAGCAAGGCAAGAAAGTAAACAGTAGCGAGTTGGTTGTGAAAGCAATAAACTAAAAGCGTCAAGCCTAGGGTGTTCTCAGGAAATCAGACAAGCAGACAAGTAAATCAGTCAGGATCAAATTTAAACTCAGTTCTAGAACTCAAATCACGAAAATAGAATTAACCAAATCTCTTTGCGAAAATCCTCTAAGTCTAAGTGCAGTAACCCAAATCTCTTTGCAATTACTAACAGATTAAACTAGCATTAAGTTCAAGTTTGATATGTTCACAATTAACTAAACCAAATCTCTTTGCGAATAATTTAATTGCTCAACCTAAATAGTTCAAATTCTAAAACACACTCTCGTGTCGAATTTAGCAACCTAAGATCTAGATTCTAATTGATCAGGTTAGAACTAGCTTTAAGCACAATTTAGTTTGAAGAACATTCTAATCATATGAATCCTTAACTGAATTAAACAAGTCTAGCAAGTCATCAAACCCTAATGAGAAACCCTAAACTTAACTATGGATCTACTCAGACATGATTGATGAAAACATAATCATAGAAATAATAGATTGCATATAAGAAATTAAATAGATAAAGGGGTTCGAAATCTTCTCCAAAATAACTGAAGTACAGGATTAGATCAGCCCCGAAAGCTCTAAAAATCTCTTAGCTCTAAGTATGAAAGCGTATCTAAAATAAAAGCCAAAACTCTAAATATATAGGCATAATCTCGGCTGGGGCTTCTGTGTAAATACTGGAACTATTCTGGGCTTCTCTGCAATTTTTCATAACTTGTTTAACCGACGCGTACGGCCCATCTCGCTAGTGTGTCGACCCATGCACAATGTGTGTCGGTCGATGCTTGATCAATAAATCGGACAGAGAGTTAAGCTCTCGGCCAAAACGTCCCAAAAGTCCCAAAATGCTCCAAATATCTCCAATTAGCTCCAAACCTGATTAAACCTGTAAAAGACTCTAAACGAACACAAAAGACACTAAAAACACATCTATATCATGGCATAAAATGGGTAAAAACCATGATATATCAACTCCCCCACACTTAGCCTTTGCTTGCCCTCAAGCAAAACAGAGAACTAGAATGTAGTGAAGAGGTTTGAAAACTCTTCAGAAACTCTTTTCATCCTAGAAGCAGCAACACTCAGATTCCCCTTAGTAATCCACTGAAAGAATCACCTGCAAGATATCAAGACCAACATATACTTCCCCCACACTTAGCAACTGTCCTAAGTAAACTCCACAATCACATTCACGCATTCAAATTCTCCCTACTGACTTCTGCAAGTATTTAAGTGCGGTCTCACCGAAGGAGTATCGATCAAAGGGCACATGGGTTCTTACCTTACCAGCTCTAGACCACCATACTATCTTTCTCTAATCCCTTTCTTCTCTTTCCCTTCCTTAACAACTGATTTTTCCCCACTGGGTATCATTTTATTTTTTTTATCAGTGTTCTTCCCGTTAAGGGGTGTACTTTGGACACATTCCATGAATCACATGAGAGAAAATAGTGTTTGCTACCATTCCCATGACCACTTCGGAGTTACTAACTCATCCGCAGTTTATTTTTTTATTATTTTATGGAAGGAGAGAAGGGAACTAGATAGGACAGGTTTACAAGCTGTGTCAGAACTGGCAAAGGAAACCGACACAAAGTATACCAAGCCCTTAGGTGAGAAAATCTAAGTCAGTATTAAGGGTGAAGTCAGTAAAAGGATCCTCTGATACCTGAAGTGATGTGGGTGTCCTCAGTAGGTTGATCTGCGTCTGGGTTTTCTAATAGTCAGAGATAATCTGCAGCTTCATCCCAATGGTTACTTAAGTTCCTGCAAGTGCTGCTAATCTTCTCAAAAAATCATTGTTTCTTACTTAAACAAATTTTGACTCAATAAAACAAAAATTTCGAAAATTTTTAACTGACTCTAAGAAAACAAAAGAAAGAAGTTAGTAGAACCTCCCCCACACTTAAGACACACTGTCCCCAGTAGTGTCAAGCAAAGGATCGGTTAAAAGAAAGAAAATAAAAATAAAAATTTGTTAATGGAATGGTTAGTTCTCTCGGGTTTTACCTCTGTCGCAGTCAGGCATCGATCGTTGCACTAGGTGCACCGACCATTGCTGTGCAATTTTCGTTGGGGATCGATCGTTGCTCAGGACCGCAACGATCGCTGCAATGCGATCCTTTCGTATTGTGACGATCGACACAATGGTGTGTCGATCGACGCACTGCGTTTTAATCCGAGACCTGCAAACAAATCTCACCAAAACCAGAAACAAGCATAAAATCCTATGAAAATACTAAAATCAAAATGCAAAAACGAAAACAGTGGGTTGTCTCCCACTCAGCGCTTGTTTAAGGTCATTAGCTTGACGCTTCAGCTGATTTAGGTAGATGGTGCATCATCCAGAGGCAGAATCTGACCTTCTGGAATTTCGGCCTTAGCCCAATAATGTTTCACCCTCTGTCTATTCACAGTGAATTCAATACCATCCTTACCAGTTAGAACGACAGCTCCATACGGACACACTTCTTTGATTGTGAAAGGACCAGACCACCTTGATTTCAGCTTTCCTGGAAACAAATGCAGACGAGAGTTATATAAAAGTACCTGATCATTAGGCTCAAATTTTCTGGAGATAATCTTCTTGTCATGATATTCCTTAGTCTTCTCCTTGTACAGCTTTGAGTTCTCATAAGCAAAATGTCTAATCTCATCTAACTCATTAAGCTGTATAAATCTCCTTTCCGCAGCAGGCTTAAGATCAAAATTCATTTGTTTTACAGCCCATGCTGCTTTGTGCTCAAGCTCCACTGGCAGATGACATGCTTTTCTATATAGCAGATGGAATGGAGTGGTCCCAAGTGGTGTCTTGAATGCTGTCCTGTAAGCCCATAATGCATCATCCAACTTTGTTGCCCAATCCTTCCTTGTCTTTCCAACTGTCTTCTCAAGGATCTCTTTGATCTGCCTGTTAGAAACTTCGACTTGTCCACTAGTTTGAGGGTGATAAGGTGTAGCGACTCGGTGATGAACTCCATGCTTCTTCAGCAGCTTTTCGAAGACCTTATTGATAAAATGAGATCCTCCATCACTTATCACTATACGAGGCACTCCAAATCTGGGGAATACGAGACCACCGAAGAATCATTGGTTGGACTAGCTATTGCTTCAACCCATTTAGACACATAGTCCACAGCAACCAAGATGAATTTATTCCCATAGGATGAGGGAAAAGGACCCATGAAATCTATGCCCCAGCAATCGAAAACCTCAACTTCCAGAATAAAATTCTGAGGCATCTCATGCTTCTTGCTGATTTTTCCTCTCCTCTGACAAACATCACACTGAGAGACGAAAGAATGAGTGTCTCTGAACATTGTAGGCCACTAGAAACCTGCTTGCAGAACCTTAGACACAGTCTTGAATGTAGCAAAATGTCCAGCATAATCTGATCCATGACAGTGGAAGAGGATGTCTGAAACTTCTGATTCAGCAATGCATCTCCTGTAAAGGCCATCTGAGCAGTGCTTATAGAGATAAGGTTCATCCCAGTAGTATCTTCTAAGCTCCCTAAAGAATCTTTTCTTTTCATAACCCTTCAGATCATCTGGTTCAGTCTCAGCAGCAAGGTAATTAGCTATATCTGCATACCAGGGTCGATCAGAGGTTGCTACAGCAGAAATTTTGAAGTCATAATTCCCAATTCTGATCTTGAAAGATTCTCGGTTCGTATCAGGTGTGCATCGACCGTTGCGTGTGCATGTGTCGATCGTTGCTTCCCCGATACTTGTATCGACCGTTGCCGATGCGGCATCGATCGACACATGGCGATTTTCCCGACAGTTCTGCAACTCACCTCCCAAATCCATCTGAAAAATTGTACCAATCATGTTGACGTTTTCCTCGGGCAAATAATCATTTATGGGCACGTCTTCCTCAACCAGCAACCTTGAAAGATGATCAGCAACTCCATTCTCAACTCCCTTCTTGTCCCTCACTTCAATATCAAACTCCTGAAGCAACAGAATCCATCTCAACAATCTTGGCTTAGCATCCTTCTTCTGCATCAGATACTTCAGGGCTGAATGATCAGTATGAACAATCACCTTAGAGCCAACAAGATAGGGGCAGAATTTCTCGAAAGCAAAGACAACAGCTAACAGCTCTTTCTCTGTGGTTGCATAGTTTCTCTGCGCATCATCTAGTGTCCTACTTGCGTAATAGATAGCATGAAGCTTTCTGTCCTTCTTCTGTCCCAGAACAGCTCCTACAGCAAAGTCACTTGCATCACACATAACCTCAAAAGGTAAATCCCAATCTGGTGGCTGGACTATTGGAGCACTTACTAAAGCCTGCTTGATCTGTTCAAATGCAGTCTTACAGTCTGCATTGAACTCAAATTTAGTATCCTTACACAGCAAGGCAGTTAGTGGCCTAGCAATTTTACTGAAGTCTTTGATAAATCGTCTATAGAAGCCAGCATGTCCAAGAAAGCTTCTTATAGCCTTAACAGAATCAGGTGCATGAAGGTTGGTCATTACCTCAATCTTAGCGCGATCCACTTCGATCCCTGGTTCAGACACTTTATGTCCAAGAACAATACCATCTTTGACCATGAAATGGCATTTTTCCCAGTTAAGGACCAAGTGCTTCTCTTCGCATCTAGTCAGCACCTTGCACAGATTATCTAGACATTCATTATAAGATGATCCATAGACTGAGAAGTCATCCATGAATACCTCCATAAAGTCCTCAATCATATCAGTGAATATGGACATCATGCATCTCTGAAAAGTGGCAGGAGCATTACAGAGTCCAAAAGGCATCCTACGGTAAGCAAATGTGCCATATGGACAAGTGAAAGTAGTCTTTCCCTGATCTTCTGGGTGGATAGGAATCTGAAAGAACCCTGAGTATCCATCGAGGAAGCAGTAGTAAGGATGATTGGCTAACCTCTCCAGCATCTGGTCAATGAAAGGTAAGGGAAAGTGATCCTTTCTAGTTGCAGCATTCAGTTTCCTGTAATCTATGCACATCCTGTGTCCCGTCACAGTCCTAGTAGGTATCAGCTCATTCTTCTCATTCTTCACAACTGTAACTCCACCTTTCTTAGGCACTACATGAACTGGACTTACCTAATCACTGTCTGAAATAGGATAGATGATCCCAGCATCCAGGAGTTTCATAATCTCTTTCTTAACCACTTCCTGTAGATTAGGATTAAGCCTTCTCTGATGCTCAACAGATGTCTTAGACTCATCCTCAAGGTGTATCCGATGCATGCACAGCTCTGGTGAGATACCTGAAATGTCATCAAGAGAATAGCCAAGAGCTTTGCGATGCTTGCGCAGCTTGCTTAGCAGTAAAGTGAGCTCTGCGTTGTTTAAACCAGCGTTAACTATCACTGGATAAGTTGAATTCGGTCCAAGAAATGCGTACCTTAGCCCGGATGGAAGTTGTTTCAATTCTATTTTCGTAGCCTTTTCCTCTGCCCAGTTTGCGTCGCCTTGCAACGACCGATGCTTGGTGAGTGTCGATCGTTGCATCGTCGCGTCAGATACTTCCACCTGCATTGCAACTTCAACAGAATCCATCAGTCTTGTATAGCACATTGCTGGCTCGTCCTGCAGGTACTCCAACTCCATTATAGAGCTCAGTAAAGCTCTTTCTAGTGGATCTTCAGCATGTGACTGGTGAAAGTACTCTGCAGCTAATTCACCAAGTGTGTCCACATAGAAAGTCTGTCCGTCGATGGTTGGTCTCTTTACCAGCTTGTTCATATCAAAACTCATCTTCAGATCACCCACATTCAGAACTATTTTACCTCTCTGACAGTCAATCATCGCACCAGCTGTAGCTAAGAAAGATCTGCCCAAAATTAGTGGATCCTTTGGTTCATGTCCATACTGCAGAACCACGAAGTCAGTGGGAATCGCACATTGGCCAATCATTATAGGCACATCCTCCAATACTCCTTCGGGAATCCTGATCGTTCTGTCTGCTAGAACCAGTGATATCCTAGTGGGTCTGAAATCAGTCATACCGAGCCTCTTAGCAACCGAGAGAGGCATAAGATTCACACTGGAACCAAGATCACATAGGGATCTTTCGAATCTCTCCCTGTAGATAGTACAATCTAATACAAAGCTCCCAGGATCTTTTAACTTCTCAGGAGTTCTGCCTTGAATTACTGCACTGCATACCTCACTGATCATCATCACACTTTCTTCATCAGTCCATTTTCCAGCAATCATATCTTTAAGGCATCTCCTCATCATAGGTGAGGTATCCATGGAGTCAAGCAAAGGTACTTCAACTTTCACCTTTTTTATGAACTCTTTGCATTTGGCATACTGCCTCTCGTTCTTAGCCTTCCTAGATTCTTGGGATAGGGTATTTTAGGCTTGTAAACTCTTTCGGTCGACTGTTTCGATTTCTCTGGTTTTGAATCCTCAGCAGTCGCCTTGCATCGACCGTCACTGGAATTGTGTTGATCGTTGCTGGGCGACTTCGCGACGACTGTTTCTACGTTATCGCTTTGCGTCGACCGTTGCTTGGGTGCATCGACCGATGCATCGCGAATGTCACGAATTTCATTTTCCAATTCTTCAATCTCCGCGAGTTCCTCAACGCTCAGCTGCCTGTTTTGTTTAGGTAACAGTTCCTTACCACTTCTCAAAGTCACTGCATTGCATTGGTACTTGGGATTAGCGTATGTTCTTCCTGGAAGATATCCATTTTCCCTCTGAGCATGTCCAGCAGTTCTTGCAACCTTAGCATCAAGCTCCTTCATAATTGTGCTCAGGTATTCAAACTTCCCATCTAGCTCCTTATAGACTGTATCTATTCTCTTGTGTATGTCTGCGGCACTCTTAGCATGTCCCTCCAGCAGCTGGTTCATCATCGTCTCCATCTTAATCTCGAAAGCAGTGGGTGCAGGAGGTGTCTGATAAGATGAATATCCGTAGGTTCTCTGAGCACTTTGTCCATAAGGCTTCTGAAAATTACTGGTCTGTCCAAAGCTTGAAGAGTTCTGATTGCCTGTGAAGGCACCCTTCTGTCCTCCACCGGAAAATCTGTTCCCAGATTGATATCCAAATCTGTTTCCTTGGAAACCAGATCCTCCGATGTAATTCACATCTTCTTCCTGAGTGTCCTCCTCAGTCTGAATTACTTCTACTTCTTGAGCGAAATGGACAGCTTTCTTACCTGCTAGGAGATTACAAACTGTGTCTAGCCTAGATCTAATATCAGCTATGTCAGAATTCTCTACACTTCCACCAGATTTCTTCCTCCTCTCATCCATAGTCTTGCAGCTGTTGCTGCATATTAGATTCTCAATCAACTGCTTAGCCTGCGTAGGAGTCCTGGTGTTGAAGTTAGCATTACTGGAATTGTCCAGTGCAGACTGATATGGAAGATCTATGCCTCTGAAGAAAATGCCAATCAACTGAACTTCAGTGAATCCATGGTGTGGGCAGTCACGCTGATACTGCTTAAATCTCATCCAGGCAGTCTTTAAAGGCTCCACAGCTCCTTGGGAAAAGGTGAGTATGTCCTGTCTGGACTGGTCTGAGCGCGCATCATCATAGAAGTGACGCAGGAACTCACTCTTTAAAGCTGCCCAAGTAGTGTACTGAGCAGGTGCCAGCTGCTTTAGCCATGCACTAGCGTCTCCAGCAAGACTGTGCGGAAAGAGCTTAAGGAACAGATAGTCCGGGCAGACTCCATCATACTTCATGCCAGTGACTACGTCCTCAAACGAATCAATGTGATCCATAGGCTGCTCCGTTGGGTAACCATGAAATGCATTCTGTCTCATCAGCGAGTAGTAGATGGTTTTGATTTCAAAATCGTTCCTCTCAAAAGCAGGAAGCACTAAAGCTGACCGGTTTCTATGAAACTCATCCGGTCTGTTGTAGTCAGCTAAAGTCCTCTCATGGACAACCATCTGTCTACCTTGGGCCTGTCCTTGACCCTGGTTCGCTCCTGTTGCTGTTGCTCAGGAGGATCAGGGATGACATTGTTGGATCGTTTAGTGTTTCCTGATTCAATTGTCAATTGATTCATCCTACTAAACATGCAGATCTAGGTTCTCTTATTTAGAAACTTAATGGATCTCACCTTTTACCTTTTTTATGCAGCGGAATGGGAGGTAAGGTCAGAGATCAGCAGAACCACCAAGAGATGGATCCTCCAAAGGCTCACACACGCACACCGGGAATTTGGCTGCTAGACCGAGCAAGAAGGAGGCGCAGAGAGAGAGAGAGTTGGCGGCGCAGGGGAGAAGGGTTAGAGGAGAAAAGACTTGGTTTTAGTTTATAAAACCCTTCTTTAACTCTATTGGGCTTTTAGGCCCAATTCCCAGTCTGATTAAATCCCTTGGATTTAATCAGGCCCTTTAGTCTCTCTAAGCACAGTAAATGCCTAGCACTTTTACCGTACTTCTGCTAAACCGTTCTTTTCGTATTTTCCCGTTAGCTTAGGCGTGTGACCCATATGGGATCATATAATAAAGGCAATAAGTCCAAGACTTATAGATCATGAGCGGACTCTAGCAAGCCATCATGACCCCCAGTATTATATGACTTATGTCTGATCATTGACATACTCTTACTTTCTAGAGACAGTACCGAGATTACTGGACACAATTCCAACAATCTCCCACTTGTACTGGAATCTCTGTATTCATAATCCTTTTGTCTCAATATCTCGATTAGTCATAAGGCAAGATTAGTGTCATCCTTATAAAGCCTAATCTTGTTCATCGGACTCTGATTCGATACTGACAATCCAAACGACTCGGGAAAGTCCGTTTGAGCATGGCCATGCATTTTCCAGTATTCAAATCTCCGATTGGCCTAGAGATATTCTCTCCATTTATATTGGAGGGACAAATCCCGTCTTGTTCCATCACTGTAAACTACTCATTTCATAATACACCCAATCAAGATCCTTATAACCATCGCTTAACGACAGCATTAGACAATGATCAAAGCGCATTAGTTCATGTGCAATCACATGCATGCGAACTCAGGTCTAAGGACTATACTCTATAGTCGTAGTAAGAATCTCTTATGACACAGATATAAATATCCTGAAGAGTTCTTATAATCGGGTCTTGTCCGGTCGTATGTACCCTACATACACCTATGTACTGACTTTGATGCCGCGCATCTATGACACACACTGAGACTTTGTCATAAGTCACATACCAATCTAGTCTCACACGGTTGTTGGTGTTCCAATTTCAACAACCTTCGACTAGGGACATGATGATATAAGCCATCTATCAAATATAGGGTCTCATGATCAAGCTAAATGACTTTGATAACTCAAGATCAAGTCACTTACTTCGATGACCTATAAAATGGTTCATATCACTTTGGAACGATTATTTCATCACAGTTAAAATAATCTTGAAATAATAATTTCATTAAACATAAGAAAATGTTTTACAAGAACATATCAAATAACTAAATAAAGCCCCAAAACTCCCACTCAAATTTAGATTACATTTCAATGTTTCTAATGCCTACAGCTTCAGTAAGATACTCGAGCTTAGGCCTTGGGAGTGGCTTTGTCAACGGATCAGCGACATTATCATCTGTCGGGACTCGGCTGATCTTGACTTCCTTTCTATTAACGATGTCACGTATCAAGTGAAATCTTCTTTGAACATGCTTGGATTTCTGATGTGATCTTGGTTCCTTTGCCTGAGCTATAGCACCATTGTTGTCACAAAACAGTGCCAGAGGCTCAGCCGCATTCGGTATCACACCCAGTTCGATCATGAACTTTCGTATCCAAACAGCTTCCTTCGCTGCTTCTGAGGCGGCAACATATTCAGCTTCTGTAGTGGAATCAGCAACGGTGTCCTGCTTGGAGCTTCTCCAACTTACTGCACCGCCATTCAGACAAAAGATATAACCGGACTGTGACCGGAAATCATCTGTGTCTGTCTGGAAACTTGCGTCCGTGAATCCACTGACTTCAAGCACATCACTTCCACCGTACACCAAGAACTTATCCTTAGTATGTCTTAGATACTTCAAGATATTCTTTACGGCAATCCAGTGGCTTTCACCTGGATTTGACTGGTATCTACTCGTCATGCTCAGTGCATAAGCAACATCAGGACGAGTACAAATCATGGCATACATGATAGATCCTATTGCAGATGCATAAGGAATATTCTTCATGCGCTCAAGCTCAGCAGCCGACGTAGGGCTCTGCTTCTTGCTCAGCGTTGTGCCATGTACCATTGGTGTGAAGCCCTTCTTGGAATCTTTCATGCTGAATCTTTGCAGGACTTTGTCAATGTATGAATCTTGACACAAGCCTATCAGCCTTTTAGATCTATCCCGGTAGATCCTAATTCCAAGAACGTATGCGGCTTCACCCATGTCTTTCATGGAAAAACAACTTCCAAGCCAGTCCTTTACCGACTTCAGCATTGGAACGTCGTTTCCGAGAAGCAGTATGTCATCGACATACAGAATAAGAAATACTATCTTGCTCCCACTAGTTTTCTTATACACGCATTGTTCTTCTTCGTTTCTGATGAAGTCAAATTGCTTGATCGCTTCATCAAAACGAAGATTCCAGCTCCTCGATGCTTGCTTCAATCCATAAATGGATTTATGAAGCTTGCATACTTTCCCAGCATTCTTTGGATCTATGTAACCGTCAGGTTGTGTCATATACACATCCTCTTCCAGAATTCCATTCAGGAAGGCGGTTTTCACGTCCATCTGCCAAATTTCATAATCATGAAAAGCTGCAGTTGCTAGTAGAATCCGAGTAGATTTCATCATAGCCACTGGGGAATAGGTTTCATCGTAATCCACACCGTGAACTTGTCTGAAACCTTTTGCCACCAACCTGGCTTTATAAATCTGGACATTTCCATCCACGTCAATCTTCTTCTTGAAGATCCATTTGCACTCGATGGCTTTTACACCAGCGGGTAAGTCAACCAACGAAAACACTTGGTTGACCGACATGGAGTCCATTTCGGAATCAGTGGCCTTGCGCCACTTCGAGGAATCTGGGCCCATCATGGCTTGATTGAAGTTCGATGGTTCATCACCATCAATGATCAAAAGATCATGACAGTTAGTCACGAGGAATCCTTGATATCTCTCGGGTTCGTGACGGATCCTCCCGGATCTTCGAACTTCAGGTACTACAGGTTCAGGCACTACAATTTCTTGTAGGTCCTCCTGCTGCTCTTCCTCTTCAGGTTGAGCAGTATCCTGCTCATCTTGAATTTCTTCAAGCAGTACCTTACTCCCACTGTCTTTCTTAGAGAGAAACTCCCTCTCAAGAAAGTTACAATCCCGGGCAACAAAGATCTTGTTCTCGGAACGTAGATAGAAGTAATAAGCCTTGGTTTCCTTCGGATAACCAATGAAGTAGCATTTATCAGACTTTGGTGTAAGCTTGTCTGAGATTAATCTCTTGACATAGGCTTCACAACCCCAAATTCTTAGATAAGACAGCACTGGAGCTACTCCAGTCCATAATTCATATGGTGTCTTTGCTACTGCTTTCGATGGCGCTCTATTTAGAGTGAACACTGCTGTTAGCAGAGCATATCCCCAAAGGGATATTGGAAGGTCTGTGTGACTCATCATAGATCGAACCATATCCAATAAGGTCCGATTTCTCCTCTCAGACACACCATTCCATTGAGGTGTTCCAGGAGGAGTGAGTTGGGACACGATCCCACACTCTCTTAGATGATCACTGAATTCTTGGCTTAAGTATTCTCCTCCTCGGTCGGACCGAAGAGCCTTAATGCTTTTTCCAAGTTGGTTTTGTACTTCATTTTGGAATTCTCTGAACTTCTCAAAAGATTCAGACTTATGTTTCATTAAATAAACATATCCATACCTACTGAAATCATCAGTGAAGGTAATGAAGTACTGATAGTTTCCTCTTGCATTTGTGGACATTGGGCCACACACATCAGTGTGTATCAGGCCCAATAAGTCACTGGCCCTCTCGTTAGGTTTATTAAAGGGGGGCCGTGTCATTTTGCCCATCATGCAGGATTCGCATTTCTCACATGACTCAAAGTCAAATGAGCCAAGAAGTCCATTCGAATGGAGCCTCTTGATGTGTTTCTCGCTGATGTGCCCTAAACGACAATGCCATAGAAACGTTCGGTTCTCCTCATTAGGTTTGAACCGTTTGGTATCAATGTTATAAATTGGCGCGGATTGATCAAGTATGTAAAGCCCATTCGTAAGAGGGGCACAACCATAGAACAAATTGTTGCGATTGAAGGAACATAATTTATTCTTAACTGAAAAATCATAACCTTCCAAATCCAACAAAGAAATTGAAATAATATTTCTGCTTATCGCAGGTACAAAATAACAATTATTGAGTTCTAAAACCAATCCCGAAGGTAAAGACAACAAGTATGTGCCTACAGCTAGTGCAGGAACTTTCGCTCCATTCCCAACTCGTAGCTCCACTTGTCCTTGCTTCAGCCTTCTACTGTTGCTGAGTGCCTGCATATTAGTACAAATATGAGCCCCACAACCAGTATCCATAACCCATGAGGTATTATCAGAAGTAGTTGTATTAACTTCTATAACAAAAATACCTGATGAAGAAGTCTTGAGAGTCTTCTTCTTCAATTCCTTTAGACCTTCTTGGAATTTCTTACATTCTCTCCTCCAATGCCCTGGTTCTTTACAGAACCTGCAGATGTCAGTAGGCCCAGCCTTAGACTTGGGCTTGGGCTTTGGCGTGTCCTTGTCCGAGACTTGGACAGCCTTAGCCTTTCCCTTGTCCTTGGCAGAGGATTTCTTAAAGCCCTTGCCCTTCTGTACCATAAGCACATTGGGGTCCTTGGCGGTTTTCCTCAAGTTGGGCTCTGCAGTCTTGAGCATTCCGTGAAGCTCATGCAATGTCTTACTCAAGCCATGCATATTAAAGTTCAGAATGAACTGATCATAGCTTGCAGGTAAAGACTGCAGAACGATGTCGCAGGCAAGTTCCTGGCTGATAGGGCAGTCGAGTTTCTGAAGATGATCGAGATAACCCATCATCTTCAAGACATGAGGACTCACTGCCGCATTTGCAGCCAACTTACAGTCTAAGAGGTTCTTAACTGTCTGAAACCTCTCAGTCCTTGCTTGCTCCTGAAAAAGCGATTTCAGGCTTGCCATTATCTCGATGGGTGACAACACACTCTCGAACTGCATTTGCAGCTCAGCAGTCATTGTCGCCAACATCAGGCAATAGACATCATTTTCATCTGACGAATGCTTTTCCCAAGCATTATGCAGAGTCCTGGCGGCATTGTTAGGAGGCCTCTCGGGGAGGGGATCACGAAGGACATAATCCTTCTTCTCCTGCTTGAGGACCAGCCTCAAGTTCCTTGACCACGTCAAGAAGTTCGTTCCAGTCAGCTTCTCCTTCTCGAGAACAGACCGGATTGAGAATGTGTTTTGAGTGCTTGTAGTAGTCATAGCTGAAATATAAGATAAAAAGGTTATTAGTTAATATGTTCAATATGATTAATCTTGTATTATACTTAATATGATTAATCACGCATTATATTCAATAACATAAGTTACCCTCAATAGAATATAATGATTCCAAGATCCACATATAACTAAGATCAAAGTGGGCCACTGGCCGTCACCCAACCTTAGCTTATATCGGTAAGCCCTATATCGGCTAATTATATCCGTGATATAACTCTTGGTTGTGAATCTGGGCCCGAGGCCCAATCCACTCTGATGTCTCAAGGCCCGGGACTCCCGATGGCCCAGTCAAGAAAACCAGACTATACAGTCATGTAATCATTAATGTCTGGGACTCCCAATGACATTTATGAATCACAAACCGTCTTATCCACGCAAAAGTAGACACCCTCACACTGTAAGGCCATGAATACAATTGAATGGGCTTCGACAGCTGACATAGACTGGACAAGACATCCAACGCTTGATATTATTTGAGGTTTGTAGGTTTATTAAAAATTCATCCCAAAATAGAAGATTACTATTTTGGGAAACTTTCCTTTTTGGGAAACCTACTAATTTTGGAAACTTTCTAAAATTGGAAACTTCCTAAAATTGGAAACTTTCTAATAATGGAAATTTCCTAAAATCCAAAACATGCAAATCTAGAAAATTCTAATTTAAGAAACTTTCTAATTTCAAAATTTTGGAAACTTATTAATTTTAAAAAATTGATTTTTATAATTATTTTATAAAAATAAATTTTAAATTAATCTGATGAAAAGACTCAAATAATTGGCCCAATTATTTTAACTTCTTGGCCCGAGGCCCAAGAATTGGTTCATGTCCAAGACATAACCCAATTGCCCAATTAAATGACATAACCGATCTGGTTCATTAAAATTGGTCTTAACCAAAATTAATTACTACGATGACCACAATTGTCAACCGGTTATTTACTAAACTGGATTTTCTCAATTTATTTGGTCCAACCAAATCAAATTAGAAAATCACTGGTTTAGACACAAAATCCAATTTTTCGACTTTGGATTTCTTATCCCGGTTTAACCAGAACTTAATAAATTTATTAAGTCTGTTTATTAAACCGTGACGTTTTTGATTTTAATCAAGTTTTAAACCGAACCGAACCGAATTGGTCACGAACCGATCACGGTCGTGACCTAGCTTCTCGATCACTGTCGACCAGCCGCACGCGATCCACGATCCACGCGATCCACGATCAGCCGAACGGCCGAGCCTCAAGCTGGACGGGACGGTGATCGGACGAGCTCGGGCCGGTTGCTTCACGCTATCGCCGAGCGATCGGGACAGCCTTGGTCGAGACTCGATCCATCCGATCGGTCGGCCCTTGATCATGCGATCGCGGCCGAGAGATGCATGACGAGCTCGGTTTTTGATCGGGACAGGAGGTGAGCGGGTCGATCCATGCGATCGATTGATCCATGCGATCGGTTCACCTCTCGTCTGACGATCCGACGCATACCAATTCATATAGATTGGATCATGCGATTTCTTGTTTGTTTAGGTTTTTAATTCTTTGTTTCTTAAGTGTTTTTCCTTATCAGTAGATTGATTCAAAAACACTTCTTAAACAATCCTAAACAAGATTCTAAACAAGAAAAACCACAGAACCAATGGCTCTGATACCACTGTTGGATCGTTTAGTGTTTCCTGATTCAATTGTCAATTGATTCATCCTACTAAACATGCAGATCTAGGTTCTCTTATTTAGAAACTTAATGGATCTCACCTTTTACCTTTTTTATGCAGCGGAATGGGAGGTAAGGTCAGAGATCAGCAGAACCACCAAGAGATGGATCCTCCAAAGGCTCACACACGCACACCGGGAATTTGGCTGCTAGACCGAGCAAGAAGGAGGCGCAGAGAGAGAGAGTTGGCGGCGCAGGGGAGAAGGGTTAGAGGAGAAAAGACTTGGTTTTAGTTTATAAAACCCTTCTTTAACTCTATTGGGCTTTTAGGCCCAATTCCCAGTCTGATTAAATCCCTTGGATTTAATCAGGCCCTTTAGTCTCTCTAAGCACAGTAAATGCCTAGCACTTTTACCGTACTTCTGCTAAACCGTTCTTTTCGTATTTTCCCGTTAGCTTAGGCGTGTGACCCATATGGGATCATATAATAAAGGCAATAAGTCCAAGACTTATAGATCATGAGCGGACTCTAGCAAGCCATCATGACCCCCAGTATTATATGACTTATGTCTGATCATTGACATACTCTTACTTTCTAGAGACAGTACCGAGATTACTGGACACAATTCCAACAGACATTCCCTTCAGCATCAACCCTTTGCCAAGCAGCATTGTATGGGTTGTTATCTCGGTCCCTCAGGGTACCTTCAGCATCACGTACCAGAATCAAACGCTCTCGTACCATCCTTTCTCTTCTTTCTCTTCTGTTGGTTCTCTCTAAACGTCCAAGTTATTCAAGATCGAGATTAACTAAGTCCAAGTTCGGATTACTTCTAGTTTTCTGCGTCTGCATAAACTATCTGTAATCGTCCGGCAACGATCGATGCTATTAGTGCAACGATCGATTCAATCTCAGAATCGCCTAGTGACGATCGACGCAAGGGATGCAACGATCGACGCAAGGCGAAAGTCGTACCTGCGGCAGAAAGAAACAGAGAAAAAGTTAGCAGATTATAAAAATAAAAACGAAAAACAAAAATAAAAAGAAAAATTTCTAGTAAAAACCCTAAGTTCGGTCCTATCGAAGACTCAAAGAGTCCCCGGCAACGGCGCCAAAAACTTGATAGGTTCTAAGTTTTACCCTATTCTAAACTGCAAGTGCACAGTATCGTCAAAGTAGTATATAGGGTTATCGAATCCACAGGGACACTTGGTCTCAATAGAATCAGAAACGTAGAGATTAATACTAGAAATAAAGCAAGTGGTGAATGAATTAAAAGCAAGGCAAGAAAGTAAACAGTAGCGAGTTGGTTGTGAAAGCAATAAACTAAAAGCGTCAAGCCTAGGGTGTTCTCAGGAAATCAGACAAGCAGACAAGTAAATCAGTCAGGATCAAATTTAAACTCAGTTCTAGAACTCAAATCACGAAAATAGAATTAACCAAATCTCTTTGCGAAAATCCTCTAAGTCTAAGTGCAGTAACCCAAATCTCTTTGCAATTACTAACAGATTAAACTAGCATTAAGTTCAAGTTTGATATGTTCACAATTAAACTAAACCAAATCTCTTTGCGAATAATTTAATTGCTCAACCTAAATAGTTCAGATTCTAAAACACACTCTCGTGTCGAATTTAGCAACCTAAGATCTAGATTCTAATTGATCAGGTTAGAACTAGCTTTAAGCATAATTTAGTTTGAAGAACATTCTAATCATATGAATCCTTAACTGAATTAAACAAGTCTAGCAAGTCATCAAACCCTAATGAGAAACCCTAAACTTAACTATGGATCTACTCAGACATGATTGATGAAAACATAATCATAGAAATAATAGATTGCATATAAGAAATTAAATAGATAAAGGGGTTCGAAATCTTCTCCAAAATAACTGAAGTACAGGATTAGATCAGCCCCGAAAGCTCTAAAAATCTCTTAGCTCTAAGTATGAAAGCGTATCTAAAATAAAAGCCAAAACTCTAAATATATAGGCATAATCTCGGCTAGGGCTTCTGTGTAAATACTGGAACTATTCTGGGCTTATCTGCAATTCTTCATAACTTGTTTAACCGACGTGTACGGCCCATCTCGCTAGTGTGTCGACCGATGCACAATGTGTGTCGGTCGATGCTTGATCAATAAATCGGACAGTGAGTTAAGCTCTCGGCCAAAACGTCCCAAAAGTCCCAAAATGCTCCAAATATCTCCAATTATCTCCAAACCTGATTAAACCTGTAAAAGACTCTAAACGAACACAAAAGACACTAAAAACACATCTATATCATGGCATAAATTGGGTAAAAACCATGATATATCAATGTAGCTCAGAGCGTAGCTAAGAATGGAAAAACGGAAATAAATGGTTATTTCCTTTTTGGTGGAGTTTCCTTGGTTTTAGGAAACATAGCCACGTGAGTTGAGAAGCCCAGAAGATGGAAAAATCATGTGGGCTTATGGATGCTTAGGGTTTTGACCCTTAACTATATAAACCAAGAGACGGCAACTTGTATGGGTGCGCGTCTAGGGTTTTATGGAGAGATGCACACAGGTGTGTGTGGCGTCGCCCCACCTTGTAGATTAGTAGATCTACTGGTAGTTTCGGCTATGGAGTACAATCACATCGGGTAGATGGAGTTGTATCGATTGTAATCGATGGTAGACTTTGTAGAGGTACCGTTCCATTGTTGTCCATCTAGAAAAGAATGATAGGCACTGTTGTGTTGGATATCATAGCAATTGTAATTGCATCTTGTTCTAGTGGATTTGTTCTGGACTAGGTCCCGGGGATGTAGGGCAACCGAACCTCGATAAAAAAACTCTATGCGTTATTTACTTTATGCTCATACATACACTTGTTATACATGCTTATCACAAAACACATAGATCTAGCCATATATGTTCTTTCAATTGGTATCAGAGCGGGACTCGATAGAGAACCAATCTTATTTTCGGGTATGGTCCTGGATATGTGGCTAGATGGGTTGTTGTAGAGAGAGTATATATCATGGGTTTGAAGCTGGTTTCTGATTAGGCTTTGTCACAAAGGTAGCGTCGTGTCTAAGAAGAAAGGAAAATATATGCCTTGCTATTGATTGAAGTTTATCATCGACCGTGTAGTTGTCTGTTTTCACCAATTAGGGTTGTTCGCTGGCATGTGTGGTTGTTCTCGGGAAAAAAGGAGATAGAAGGTTCGCTGAATGGGCCAATAGGTCTAACTAAAATGTTTACTCCTGGTGGGCCAATTGTCAACATTTAAGCCCAAGACAATTATAAGCTGTGAAGGTAGGTGTAATACTGACGGTGGAAATGCACTCACACAGATCATCTCAGCTTCAAATCCAATTCAGAAATAGCCCAAGCAAAGAAATTAAGGTGAAGTAAATTCAAGTGAAGAAAAGTGCAAGGAAGGACGAGTTCGTCTGTCAGCTTGGTTCGTTAAGCTCTGGTCTGGTAAATAGAAAATCAAGCTACTTTTCTGTCTGAATTACAAAGCCGTCATCATCAATCTTGACTGAAAGTGAATCGAAATGAAAGAAGAGCTGTCTTTAAGGATCGGTAAAAGGATTCCTTGTTTGGGTTTGTGTTGTAAAAATGAAGATTTGCAGATCGGAGATTCATCTTTTTCTATCAATCATGGGTTTCTAGCTAAAGGCAAATTGATCTGTGTCAAAGAGATCCTAAATTTCTTTACCGACCATCTACTTTGGACTTAGCTAGTTTTGAGCCTGAATGAGATTGCTGCTTACGATTTTGTTTCTGGGTTCTCAAAATCAAACGGATTGGTTTCAATGGTGTGGTTCCATGACTCTGCCTCTGTAGACGAAAACAAGATATGAAACCGACTTGGGTGCAATCAACGTAGAAGAGTTGAATTAAATATGAGGCAAAGAAATGGAAATTTTTGTACAAAGTTAGTCTCAAGCTCAAGAAGAGATGAATGGTGGTGAGAGTCGTTAATGTGTTTGTTTGATTGGAAATTGGAGCTTAAGGTTCTCTTTTACTACAAATTCTAACAGAGCTGAGAAGTTTGGTAGAGGCTGAAAGAGAAGCAACGTGAATATGGTTTTGAAAGAATTAAGTTTGTGCTGAATTTGCTGTCACGAAAAGAAAATATCGGGAAGAAGAATACTTGTGTGAATTGGGACAACTAAAGCACAAATTGAAGTTGTAGCACAAACTGGGCGTTAATTGTGATAAGCCCAATTAGAGATTAAATCATATTATACTAGTGACTCATTCAACAGAAGTCTTCGTTGGTTAACACGGTTAGCTCAAGATGTTTGGACCTGCGAGCTTTGGTTTGGTTGTTCTTTGAATATGATTTGTAACTTCTTTGGAAAAGCTTGATGATAAGGAGACAGGAAAAATAAATTGATAGTTCTCATCTCTGATTCGCCCTTCGAATTGATAAGGCAAGGAGACAGAAGCATTAAGTAGTGGTTCTCTATGGAATTGTACAAGAAAAATGTTCTCTGAGAAGAAGCTTGCTGTGAAAAGAACCTTGATCTCAGAAGTCTATCAGAGGAGATTGATAGAGTAGTAATCACCAAGAAAGACAATGTTCGTGGTGGTCGTTGGTATTCTGCCATTGTCATGGATGTTCCGATCAAAATCGAATAATTGGAGAGGAGCTTTAGAAATTAGTAATTCAGTGCAATTTGCGAGCTCGTGAGGTTTAGAGTGTTGAACGATGACAAAAGATTCACTGTAAATGCAGAGGTTTTGGACGGAGATCTGCCTAGTTTGGTGTTAGTGCAGCGAAAGAAGCCACCGGAGAAGAATGATCTAGTGTATTGAGCAAATTGAAGAAAAAGTTGGAGTTAATAATACATTGGGTTTAACCATCTGATTCAGTTATGGCTTAAAACGTTTTGTTTTTGTGGAAACAGTGAAACGATGGTGGGAAGGATGAAACAGATTTCACTAATTCAAGATTTAAAGAGAAAATTAATCAATTTTCATGTTCTCTACTGAGAAAGAAGCACAATTACTGAAGAATAAGAAGACTCTGATGGGAATTTGAGAAAAAGGGGTTCAAAATAAAGAAGAAAAACTTGAGTCTAGAAAAGGAGGAATTGTGAGTTGTACGAGAAGACTCGTCGAAGAATGCAGTCTTATGGTCAAATTCACATCATGAGTGTGTTCTGTCAAGGTATGTGATGTACTATGAGCTCAACTGAAAAATAGTGAAATTTATTCCAAGTAGTATGAATCTTTCGAGTAATTATTTAGTTAGTATTCATAACCCTAAGTTTACTAACTTAGTGTTTAGGAGGTCAAAAATGACTTAAATACCCCTGTTTAAACACTTTCCTATTATAATACATTTACCTTAAAAATCTTTTTAATTATAATTATATAAAATAAAAAAACAAAAATTATTCAAAAAAAAAAAAGAAAACCGATGTGTTAAAAAAGGAAACAATGTTTTAATTTTTATTTTTAAAAAAAAGGTAAAAGCTTTGGGTAAAAGCTTTGGGTAAAAGCTTTAGCTTTAATTTACTAGGTCTTCTATTGTTCTCCAAGCTCACGCCGCCGTCTTCTTCGATCAACACGAAGCTCGACCTCAGTTCCGCCAACCACCAAAGCTCCGTCGCCGACCTCACTTCCGCCGCCCTCCAATTGTTCTATCGCCGACCGCCGCCGATATCAATTCACTCGTTACTGTCGCCTCTTCAACCGGCGATAACCGCGAGGTATTCTCTTTGTTTCTTTGTCCGAGCTGAATCTTCTTCTCTGTGTAAATAAGTGTTCTTGCCCCGATTTATTATCATTGCTCTCATATTTTAAAACCGATTTTCCTATTGCTAATTGTATCATCATTCTCTTGTTCTTGGCCCGAGTTTGTCTCTTGTTGTCGGGTGTGTTTCAAATTTTGGATTTTATCCGTCATTTTCTTGTTCATTCTACCCCTTGTTGCGGCCTTATTACTCCTTTGTTTCGGATTTACAACACTTTGTTGCTGATTTATTACTCTTTGTCGCGGATTTATTTCTCATTTTTGGGGATTTATTTGCTCATTCTAATACTCTCGTTTACTTGTTAATTATATATCTTACATTACAGCTGCATTTGTCTTTGTTCTTATTCGTTTGTTTTTGTTACGTGTTCCCTAGATTCCTTTCTGCGGATTTATTTGTCTTTGGTGCGGATTTATTTGTCTTTGTTGCGGATTGTTGTTCCTTAATTTTACCATGTTGCGGATTATTTGTCACTGGGGCAGATTTGTTTGTCTTTAATTTGTCATTCTTGTTGATTTGTTTGCCGTTTGATGATGTTGCAGTTCTGTTTCTGTAGACATGGAGAATGCGAAGAAGAAGAAGTATCCGCAGCGCTTGTTTAAAGACGGGAATTACCCGTCTTTGCCGCGAAGTCTTAATCACGGTACCAGCTTAGAGCAGTTGAGACTAGCTAGAAAAACTCTCGGTGAAGATGCATGGAAGGTTATGAGAGAGTCTAAACTTGGGTGTATTGCTAAGCTTGCCGAGATTAATTTCATTTTTTGTGGGAGGACGTTGTTCTACTTTCTTACACGGCAGTTGGACACTAAGAAAGTGATGGAAATGTGGTGTTTGATTGGAGATGATCCACTGAGGTTTTCCTTCCACGAGTTTGCACAGATAACAGGTATGAACTGTGATCCATATGGCCCGAGAGTTGAAGTAGTTGTTGATCACACAGAGTTATGGGAAAAGATGGGGCTGGCTATAGGTGATGGACCTCATTGGAAAGACATGCGACGGGTTTTGGATATATGTGCCGGCTGGACCTTACCACAGAGGACGGTCGTTGGTTTGTTATGCCTCCTCCATGTAGGTGTATTTGGGTATCAGAGAGGTCAAAGGATCGATTTCAAGTATGCTAAAATGGCTTTAGATACAGCTGCTTTTAATAGTTTTCAGTGGGGTCGGCTAGCATTTGAGGTTCTGATGAAGTCAATCAAAGAAGCAAATCTTGCTGGGTCTTCGGTTACATTAAATGGTTTTGTTCAAGCGGTCTCTGTATGGGCTCTGGAGTCTTATCCGAAGCTGGGAGAAATGTTTGGTCGTAAAAAGAGTGATGATGAGCTTCCTTTACTTCGTTGGGGTGGATCACGCTATCATTACGACGTTGATGACGTGGTTTTTGCAGCTAAGCGTGATAACGCCATGGTATGCCTCGTTCTCAGTTTTTTGTTTGTTTGTATTTTATCTTCAAATTATTGGTTTGGTGCATGTTACAATGATAATTTAACACCATTGCGAATTTGTGTTTTGGTTTGCAGGTTCCTGTTAAAAATATGGTAATGAAGCCAATGACTAACATTTATCCCGACTGGCCTTGTGAAGTTGACGATGATAGAGTGGATACATTGATCCAAGACATCCTTAACCAGTGTTTGAGGAAGAATGAATGGACATGGGAATGGCACGGAAGAGTTTCCGTTGATCAGAAGATGGTGAGGCGTCCAAACAAAAAGCGTTCTAGTGTGGGGCCAATTTCAAAAGATGAGGGAGCTGCTCCAGTTGGTTCGAAAAAGAAGAAAGTAGTGGTGAATGAAGGCGGTGAGGATGTCGGTCAGACCAGTGCCAATACAGAAGTTCTTACCGTGCTTAGGTCTTTGAGTGCGAAGATAGATGAGATGGGCAACCAAAATCAGCAGCAGTTGTTAGCTGTAAATACAAGGTTCGAAGATCTCGCGGACCAAGTGGGACTGATGAAAGGAGCTATTAGTAGTTTACAAAATGCAGCAAAGGTTGAGGCGAAGAAACCACTTTCACATGAAGGCCATGGAGAATCATGCTCTTCAAAAATACCGGTACGTTTACATATTGGTCTCTTGCTGATTTGTTTTACTCTATTGCGGTTTTAATCGTCATTCTTCACTCATGCAGGCCAGAGTTGATATCCATACAAATGTTGAAGCTGGAAACAGCATACCAAACTCTATGGTACGCATAATTTCCCAAATCCTTAATGTGTTTAAATCAATACTTTCGGTATAAGATCTGAATGAGATATTGGTGTTTATTTATTACTGTAGGCCGAGACTGATTTAATTGGAGAAAAAGACAGGAAAGACAGTGTTTCCGAAAACTTGGTATGAGATTTGTGTCCTATTATTTTACTTGTTGTTTTTATATTTCTTCTGTTACATCGTTTTATATATAATGAGGTTCTATTACTTCTGCAGTCATGGTTAGAAAGACCTACTCTCGAGAAAAAGAAACCTAAATTGAAGAAAACAAGCAAAAAACCTGTTGAGAAGAAGATTAGAAAATCTGAGAAGGCAGTGAAGGTAAAAGTAGAGCCTGTTGAGAAGTTTGTGACACCGAAGAACCGGGGGAGACAGAATAAAAAGGGTGTGAAACATATAGATGAAGATGAAGCGGATGACGAGAACACAGATTTCGGCAACCATTTGGACTTGCTAGCCGCACAGCTGCTCAAAATGAAAGATAAAGAAGATGGTGGCCGGGTCAGAGTCTTGGCGCAGACACAACAGAGCCCTTATATCCCTAGTTCAGTTGTGAAAAGGATCATGTCCACCAGGGCAGCATTTGGAAAATTCCCAAGTGACTTCGCATATGATCCATTTGAAAAAGTGGAAGAGAGGAAACTCCAAAATCTTAGGGACTTACTGCAACAGGATGAGTAAGTTTAAGTATTTTCTTATGTCATTTTTCTTGTTGTTGGGCATTGTCATAACACCAAACATACCACATATGTTTTCTATGTTTTGATAGGGAGGAGCCAATTAGCACATTCAACTCTGAGGTTAATTTCTATAAAAGGCTAATGACGCCGAAGGAAGAATGGCCAGAAGAAGATTATGGTTGGTTAGGCGATCAGGTAAGCTTTCGGATCTTTGATTACGAGCTTTTATCATCATTGCGGATTTGTTGTTCTGTGTTGCTGATTTTTATGTTATGTTGATGCGGATTTGTCAGCATATGTCAGCGGCTATGCGAATGTTCAGCAAGCGGTTACTACTGGATGAAAATCCTTATCGGACTGAACGTGTTGCTTTCATCGACCAAATGTTCATTAATTTTTGGTATCAGGAGACTAAAGAATTTGAGAAGAAGAAGGCGAAGTTCATATTCAAGTCCGGCTACAATGATGTGTTCTCTGGTGTTGGTCTTGGCGATGATATTAGTACTAAAAAGAGATGGCTCGATGATGTGGATGTTGTCTACTTTTGCCACAATTACAACAACAATCATTGGGTGGCATGTGAACTTGATTTGCTTCAAAGAAAGATTGACATCTACGACAGCATCATCAACGATGCGAGCGAGAAGTTGGTCACTAACCAGGTGAAGAAGTATGCAAAGATGCTACCATATTGGATCAGAACAGAGACTGCAAAAGGTGAGTAGGTTCTAGATTTTAATCAAATCATTATATGTTATCTACTTGTTAATACTTTAGTTTCTTTTCATTTTGTAGGTGAAACTAAAAAATGGAACTAGCATCCATACAAAGTTAACTTTATCAAAGACATACCACAGAACACTCAAGTGGGAGATTGTGGCATATATGCATTGAAGTTCATTGAGTGCCTTGCTCTTGGTGTACAGATGGATGATCTGAGCGACGAGATCGTGGGCGACATGCGCTTGAAGCTAGCAGCTGAAATATTTGATGAGTGCCCAGAAAAGAAGCAGCAGATGTCCGACCCGGTCCGACGTGCTGATATAGGCCACGAACCTCGACCTGCCACACAAGCTTAGTCTGTATCCCTGAGACTTGTTGAACTTGTCTATGTTTCGATTAGAAGGCCCGTTATTATGGACTGTGTTGCGGATTTATGTAATGTGTAGCGGATTTATCTGCCATGTTGCGGATTTTTCCACTGTGTTGCGGATTTTTCCACTGTGTTGCGGATTTATGTAATGTTTTGCGGATTATGTATTGTTTTGCGGATTTATCTACTGAAACCTCAAAAAAATAGCTTATACCGAAATTTTGATAAAGGAGAAATTGTAAAATGAACCCTAGAATCCCCAAACCCTAAACCCTATAACGAAACCTCAAATATTAGCTTATAATGCTAAAAAAATACCCCAAGCAAAAGAAATAGCTTTGGATAAAGAAGAAATTGTAAAATGAACCCTAGAATCCCCAAACCCTAAAACCTATAACGAAACCTCAAATATTAGCTTATAAAGCTATAAATATACCCCAAGCAAGAGATATAGCTTTGGATAAAGAGGAAATTGTAAAATGAACCCTAGAATCCCCAAACCCTAAACCCTATAACGAAACCTCAAATATTAGCTTATAATGCTAAAAAAATACCCCAAGCAAAAGAAATAGCTTTGGATAAAGAAGAAATTGTAAAATGAACCCTAGAATCCCCAAACCCTAAACCCTATAACGAAACCTCAAATATTAGCTTATAATGCTATAAATATACCCCAAGCAAGAGAAATAGCTTTGGATAAAGAGGAAATTGTAAAATGAACCCTAGAATCCCCAAACCCTAAACCCTATAACGAAACCTCAAATATTTGCTTATAATGCTAAAAAAATACCCCAAGCAAAAGAAATAGCTTTGGATAAAGAAGAAATTGTAAAATGAACCCTAGAATCCCCAAACCCTAAACCCTATAACGAAACCTCAAATATTAGCTTATAATGCTATAAATATACCCCAAGCAAGAGAAATAGCTTTGGATAAAGAGGAAATTGTAAAATGAACCCTAGAATCCCCAAACCCTAAACCCTATAACGAAACCTCAAATATTAGCTTATAATGCTAAAAAATACCCCAAGCAAAAGAAATAGCTTTGGATAAAGAAGAAATTGTAAAATGAACCCTAGAATCCCCAAACCCTAAACCCTATAACGAAACCTCAAATATTAGCTTATAATGCTATAAATATACCCCAAGCAAGAGAAATAGCTTTGGATAAAGAGGAAATTGTAAAATGAACCCTAGAATCCCCAAACCCTAAACCCTATAACGAAACCTCAAATATTAGCTTATAATGCTAAAAAAATACCCCAAGCAAAAGAAATAGCTTTGGATAAAGAAGAAATTGTAAAATGAACCCTAGAAACCCCAAACCCTAAACCCTATAACGAAACCTCAAATATTAGCTTATAATGCTATAAATATACCCCAAGCAAGAGAAATAGCTTTGGATAAAGAGGAAATTGTAAAATGAACCCTAGAATCCCCAAACCCTAAACCCTATAACGAAACCTCAAATATTAGCTTATAATGCTATAAATATACCCCAAGCAAGAGAAATAGCTTTGGATAAAGAGGAAATTGTAAAATGAACCCTAGAATCCCCAAACCCTAAACCCTATAACGAAACCTCAAATATTAGCTTATAATGCTATAAATATACCCCAAGCAAGAGAAATAGCTTTGGATAAAGAGGAAATTGTAAAATGAACCCTAGAATCCCCAAACCCTAAACCCTATAACGAAACCTCAAATATTAGCTTATAATGCTAAAAAAATACCCCAAGCAAGAAAAATAGCTTTGGATAAAGAAGAAATTGTAAAATGAACCCTAGAATCCCCAAACCCTAAAATGAACCCTAGAATCCTCAAATATTAGCTTATAATACTAAAAATAATACTAAAAACCTTGGATGTAGAAGAAATTGTAAATTGTAAAATGAACCCTAAAATGAACCCTAGAATCCTCAAATATTAGCTTATGATACTAAAAATATACCCCAAGCAAAAAAAACTTTGGATAAAGGAGAAATTGTCGCTATATTGCGTAGCATGAAGGACCTATGTTCCATTAGCAAACATGTAAGGTTGCTTGTTTCAACAAGTAATTTGTTCCAAATAAAACCTTAAACTGAAAGACTATAAACTGCAATTTTTTTTCAATTCTTGAGTAGACGAAGACAGATAACACCAAATTAAAAGGCAAATTCAGCAATGTCTATTTTGGAATACGCCCACAAGTACGACTGTTATGCCCACTTTGGTTGCAGTTCAAGCAAATATGTGGCTTCCTTGGACGCTTTTTGAGCAAAGCTTTCTCTAAAGCAGACTTGTACCGACTCTTCTTAGGTCTTCCTGGAGGCTGCCGAGGTATAGGAGGTAGACATTGTTGTGCTGCGACGAGTTTGGGAACCGGATGAGCTACATCTCTAGGCATTATAGACGCGGCGTAAGCGTTGATAAGGTAGCTCTTAAAGTAATATGGAGATGAAAGACCAATCGCATTAATCTTCTTAGGTACTCCAGCAGCGATAGCATGAACACATGGTAATTGATGAACATCGAATCTTTTGCATGAACATTGCCGTTCTCGTACGTTGACAACATTTGACTGTCTCTCGTTGGTAACATGTACATGATCAGCATCTATTTCCTCAACTACCAATAGTCTGGCGGCTGTAACACGGGGCTGCATACAAGTAAACGATTGGCGGAACATTTAGTCTTAAGTGATAACAATTGAAATTTAAAAAACTAACCTCAATAAGTTTTTCAGCACCATCAGTCAGCCTAGTACTCATTTGTTCTGCCGCCCGCCTCCTCTCGGAGAACCACCTTGTTAACATGGAACGAATGGCGTCTAAGAGCTTGACAACTGGAACCGTTCTCGCGTCTGATAGGACCATGTTGATAGACTCAGCTATATTGGAAGTTAAAATATTGTATCTCTGTCCTGGGAAGTGAGCACGACTCCACACCTTAACATCAGCTTTTTCCAAATAAGCATGAAGGCTCGGTTTGAGGGTTTGGATCTCATTGAATATGTGATTGAAATCAGATATTCTATACGCGTTTGCTGCCTTCTTTACCATCCGAAATGCCTCACCACCTTTAAATCGCACAAGTATGTTTTTGTACATATGATATGTACAAATACCCCTAGTAGCCAGTGGATAGACATTTCCAATCGCTTTAGCTATCGATTTATGTCTGTCGGAGATGATGGATAGGTCAGCTTCGTCTGGAAATACACGCTTCAGTTGTCTGAAGAACCAATCCCATGATTCATCGTTCTCTGTGTCAACAACTGCAAATGCTATAGGGAAAATCTGGAAGTTACCATCTTGACATGTTGCAACCAATAGTGTCCCTTTGTATCTCCCTTTCAGATATGTCCCATCGACAACAATCACTTTTCTCATGTATTGTAAGCCATTGATACTTGCACCAAAAGAGATAAATGCATACTTGAAACGACCTTCTTCGTCCACAGCTAAACGTGTAAAAGTCCCTGGATTAGCCTTTCTAATCAAGTACAAATACGAAGGAAGTTCCGCATATCCACTCTCATGGCTACCATTATCCAACAAGCGTGCATATATAAGGGCCCGATGAGCTTTCCAGTAGTCAATACCAAAATAATCAACTTATTTTAACTATGTTATTCACACAAAACAATCCGCAACAAGTCGTAAGTAAGGCATCTATAAATCTGCATCAAACGAATTAACAAAGAAAATCCGCAACCAGGATAAAGACATTACAACTTACCTTTATACCAAATTTGAAGTTAAGAGCCACCGCAACATGATCTGGTATCACTTTTGGTCCAACACTTCCCACCGAATCATAGTACAGCTGTCCTAGGATATCTTTTGTAGCTTGACGACTCCGCCCACCTCGTTCTGTGACAGAGCAAGTATGATCTTTGTTGTACACTTTGATATAAAAACAAGGCGAATCTCCAACTGTTCCGGCGCGAACTCTCCATGTGCAGCCTTCGACCCAACATTCAACAACCAATAAGTCTGGCCTTCAGTCTACACGGTTGAAATCAAACTTTTGCGCAAGAGACAGAAGCTGCAACCTATTAACCAATGCATCTTTGTTATCGTATCTTTGCCCAACAGCAATATCCAATGCTTGTAACTCTATTTTCCTGTAATTTTCATCGTCAACACTTTGATGGACAGCTTTCCCAGAGGCTTTTTTCTTCTTTGACAAACAAGGTTCCTCTAACTCTATCGGAACTCTCCCAGACAAATCATAATCTTCGTCACCAGAACTAGCACCATCTGAATCTTCACAACAATCAAATATCAATCCTTCTTCATCGCTCTCGTCATCTTCCACAGCCTCTTCCGTGTTGTCTTCAGAATTTTCAGAAGCAGCCGCCACCTTCTTAAATGTAACACATAACCTGCATGTCTTATCTTTGAACCGATCAACGAAATCTTTCATTTGTATATCATTACCAATCTTAACAGGAGGTGTGCTCTTCGCTAAATTAAGCAAAACCTCTTTTGGAAGCATATAACTAAACTCGCCAATGAAATTCTTGATGTCTACACCAAAGTCCTTGTAAACTGTTTCTATGAATCTGCTAAAACTAAGCTTATCCTCTATCACTATAGTTCTTGTTCCTCTTTCTTCCACAACAAATTTCCACCTTGTTTCATCAAATATCCAGTCGCCACACATAAGAACAATCTTAACCATGAGTACGTACCAATCAAAATTGTGGGAGATGAAGGCTATGTGTTGTGATTACTGTGGAGGAATTTTGGAGAATTGGCGTTTTCTTGCAAACGAAAAACGCCAGTTTCCATCAATGAAAAAAAAAAAAAAAACAATTAAGGCAATTATTAATGTCAATAATTAAAGCTTCTTAATATGGTAACACGGAATATTTCCGTTTTTTGATTAAAATTATATTTCCTTTTTTGTAATAGTCGAATTATGTAGTTGCCTAAAAAATTTTTTTCGAAATTGTCATAAAACAATAAAATATTTTCCGAAATTTAACAAAATTTAATAAGACACTTATTGACTTATTTGGTTATTTGCATGAATTTATTATTAAAATACTTTCGAAAATCAATTAGTTTATAATTTTTGGAAATTTAGAATAGAAAATTTTCAAATATAATTAAAAAACTATATACCTACTTTTACAAAAATATTATTTTTAAAAAACTATAATTCATTTTATAATCATTTAAATTTAAATTTAAAAATTCATAAATCATTCTCAAAACATTAAATTTAAAATTTAAACATTACTATTTTCGCCTAAGATTTTTTAAATTTTAAATTTAGTGCTCAATAGTAAATATGGAAACAACTAACAAATCTGCAAAAAAAAAATTAATTCAAAATGTGTCACATTATAAAATTATAAAAAATCTGTAGAAAATTATGATAAATCTGTAACAAATAAAAAAACTCTGTAACAATATAACACTGGTTTAATAATTTTTTTCACCTTTTCGTCTATGTAACGGATTTTCCTAAATCTGTATCAAATGGAAAAAAACAGCAACACTGGAAAAAAAAAACTTGCAGTTTTAATCCGCAAATTCTTGAAAAAACGGCAAACAAATAATAAAATCTTCAACACTAGCCAGGAAAAATCATATATAATCCGCAGAAAATTAAAAAATCTGTAACACATAAAATAAATCTGCAACACGACATACTACTTTAGTAATTAAAAAACAGCAATACACTTTGTTACGGAGTAATATTATATCCGCAACAAATAAAAAAAATCTGCTACACATAAAATTAAATCTGCAACGAAAAATCTGTAAATTTCTAAGTAAATCCGAAAACACAAAAATCTGCAACACATAGCTGCGGATTTAAAATCGTTGGGAAAGTGGCAATTTCGTAAATAATAAGTTTTTTTCCAGATTTGGAAAAAATCAATAATGGCAAATCGGTAAAAAAAAAATTTCCTTCCAAAGGGTTGTAAGGGTAGTTTAGGCAATAAAGTAGAGGAAAAAAAGGTCAAAAGATTAGTACTAAGCTAGTAATTGCTCTATTAATTTATACTAAATAAATAAATTTCCCTGAAAAATATGACATAATTTGGTTCAGCAGAGTCTTACTGGTCAAGTTTAAGTATGATTGGCTTCTAACAATCTGAATTTGAGCTTGTGCGAGAGAGAAACAAGAAGCTATTGTGAGATGCTGGTTTGAATCATACTGTTAACTTGGGATTCGATTGTGTGTCATCTTACCATGAAAACAATATTGAGCCATTTAAACATATATTTTTGAAGGTTGCAGATATCTGTTTGTGATTTGAGAAAAGGTCCTCAAGAGAATTCAGTCTCGGACTAAGCTATGTGTAGACTTTATGGAACTTAAGGTTAAGGTTCTTCTTGGTAATTCACAGGGTATTACTCTCAAGACAAAACCATTTTTAAAACGTTGTTTAGAGATCTGATGTGCAAGTGGGTACTAAATTGGAGGAAGTCATTGAGTCTGATGCAAGGTGAAGTTAGCACATGCGAAAGGTTATTTGATTCAAAGATGATGAGAGTTCTGGTACTAAATCAGAGATATGAAGATCAGAATTGACTCAACACCTCATTCATGAAGAAACAAGTGCTGAGAAGTTAAATATATGTGTGCTGCAACATTCTGTTTGTGCACTAGAGATCAAGTGATTTGTTCAAACATAGCAGAAGGTAATAAACATGGGCATGAGCTGAAATGATTTAAGTTCATGACCTTAAGTGGGTTTCATTGTGGATTACGTGAGTTAAAAGGACCACTTGAAGAGAGATTGATTGCAGGCTGTTCAGAGACTGTCCTAGAGAGCATGGATGAAAGAGAGTTCAATGTTTCCGCCTAGAAGAGAGGTGTTATAGAGGGGTTGTTGAGAGAAGGCTTTCTGGAATTCAGAAATAAGAATAAAATATTGCATGAACTTCTCAAGAAGAGAGTTGAAGAGGAGTCTCACATATATATCTTCAGTCTTGAACTTTCATCATAATTTCAAAAGCTTTGGCGTTCACTCATTTCACAAACAGCCAACACCAGAAGGACGAAATTCATGATGGAGAAACTCAGCGGAAACTGCTATTTCAGTCTCTAGATTTTGAAAAATCAAAAGAACTGTCAAAAATGGAGAAATTTTTCAGGTCCGAAAATAAACAAGAGCGAGTTGAAGAATTGAGATTCTGAGTTCTGAAGTTTTACTTGTGAGAAATTGTTGGTAAAATGGTTGTTACATCATCTATTACGGTTTCAGAAAATGAGCCAAGGATTTGCAGATGATTATGAAGTGGAAGCAAGTAAGGTGATCAGAGGTTGCTGTTTTGGCTGGAAATTTGAGTATGATCTTAAAACAAGGGATTCTCTTATCCGATCAGTTTCAAACAGATAAATAGTGATGCAGCTAATCAGATTTGCATTGTGGTTGCATAAGTGAGAGAAGCCAATAATAGTTAAGAGAATATGTAGGTTTCAAGCATAATTCTGTGTCTGATTGAGGTGACGAGATACAAGAAACCCTGAAGGGTTAAGGTTGCTGGTGAATGTGTACAAGTAGAAGACAGATTTGTCAAAGAAACTTCAGAGCATCGTTTGGAGGATCAAAAATATTCTGATTGAGCTTAAACTTGGTAGTTAGCTTCTTGACACGATTGTCTTAATAATCAACGGTGGGATCGAGATTCCAACGGTTATTTCGTGGTTTATGCATACATTTTCGAGATAGGACTGTACAGAAAATGATTTGTCCAGTATGATGAGAAGTTGTGTTTGATTAGTCAAACAAGGTGACCTTGATCTGAATTCTTACATGAGCATTCTGGACATATGAAACTAAGTTCTGGGAAAAGTAGAGATCATTTTCAGCTTGAACAACAGGCTTGAGGAGAAGCAACTAGACTGATGAATGAACAAGGAATAGCAAGAAGTTCTTGCTTCAGATGAAGTAATATTGCATGGTAGTAATCATACATCAATAGAGTTAAGCTGGACCATACAAAGGGTAAGTTGAAATACAGAGGTTTGGCTGCTGGGACATAGCTGATGAAACAGAATCAGAGACCTTGTTCTTAGTTTTTGAATCTGAAACTGCATTTGAAAGGGATTATGTTAGAAGATATCACTTTGGGTTGATTAAGAATTCTGAATCAGAGGTGACTGTGTGGTTCATTTTTTGAAGAATTTTTCTCAGGTTCCATTGCAAGTGCAAAGTCTTACATAAGTATGTCTCAAGATTTGACAATGTTATGTCTTCGGCTGATGAAGGATTGCTCTCAAAATTGGTTGTTCACAGGTTTATATCTTTCCGGATTTGTCTTGTTGAATTGGCCATAACTGTTGAACCGTAACCCCAAATCATGATCCGTTTTTTTCTGTGGCTTCGTATGACTGGTGTTAATTTGTCCACAAAGTTTGAAAATTTTCTGGGTTCTTCTGCTACTCCATTTATGTGTCAAAATCATGAAGACGAAAGCCAAGTTGTAGTTGATGTATCACCCATTGTTCGTGGAGCAATTGATTTCACATGTTTCTAATTGTCCTCTAAGAAGTGTTTTGATCAGAAATATGACTAGCGACAGTTTCGTATCACAGAGAAAAAGAAGTCGCAAGCCCATGTGATCAACAATGTGAAATGGTTTAAGATTCACAGCTGGTTGAATGAGGTTTTTTCGATGGCTGAATGTCTTGAGGATAGGGTCTTGAACTTCGGAGCAGAATGAGGTATTCTAGATGGCTTTCTTCGAAGCTTACAAGGTTTCTACGTGACTATTTTTGGAGCTTGATTTATCATGTGGAGGTATTGATATGGGAGAAGCAGATAGCATTTGAAGAGGACAATCAAAGCACATGATAGTGATGGCTCTTAAGGTCATCCATGGACACGAAGATGACAGCAAAGAAGAATTGCAGTGACAAGATATAGCAGAGATAACTAGAGAATTTCTGAGGAAAACGAAGAAAAATATGTTGTTTCTATACCGATTTCAATTGAGGTGGTAGTTGTTTGATGCGTGAGATTTGTGAAGCCTGTATTTCTCAAGCAACGATTAGCCTTTCAGTATTCAAAGTGGAAAGGCATGGAAGCTTTTCAGTAACAGAGGAATGTTGTTTAGAGTCGGAAGTTAGGATGCTTGAAATTTCGACACTGAATGAGAAGTATGATCCACAGTTGAATTGCGTGAACTGAGGCAAAGACGTTAAAGTGAGAGCAAGATGATTTTGAGAAGAAGTGTGTTTTACATTTCAATGAACTGAGAAACTCAGTTTGAAGCTGGTAATTGCAGAAAACAAGGTCTTAGCTTCAGATCATTAAGTTAAAAAGAAATGCTAAAAGAGCTTGAAGCAGAGGCAAAAAGATGAAATAAAGAGGAAGATAATCATTAGGATTGCTTTTGTTTCTTTCACGATCGAGAAAGAAGATGTAAGTGGAATGGGTCAACTGAAGCAAGTGGGAGCTGTTCTGCAATATGGTCTTCCATCGCTTATTATTTCTCAGTCAGAAAGTAAGCCATAATGAGTCACAGCCTATACGAGTAATAACCTACTGCAATACAAGTAATTTTGAAGAATCTAAAGTGTGGTTCATGATTCGAAATTAGTTTTTGGTGAAAAGATTTTCTGTGAAGCACTGGATATTCATTTGGAAGAAGACATAAGCACATGTTTTCTTTAGTTGGCTTGGACACATGTTAAAGATTCACTCGCTAGCTTTATTAAGGTGAAGAAATCTCTTTCTCCACATATAAATTTATGAACAAAGGGATGAAAAAGAAAACTTATGGAGTCTGAAGCTGAGATAGCATACGATCTAGTTAAGAAGAAGGTTATGATAACAAAGTCTTCCACAGAAGCTAGCACACATCTAATTCAGAAGCAACTCTTGAGGCAAAAACAATGGATGCGTTGTTGGAGGTTTTTAGCTTAGTTGTGCACTCAAGCAGGGAGAGAAGTGTGGTAATGTCTGATGATAATGTGTGCAGTTGGCTGCAGGGATGTGTTCAGATTATGGGAGAGCAGTATTGTCTATGATTCTGATGATAATGGCTACAGATCATGGGAGAGTAATTGTCTATGATTGCTTGAGTATCAAACTAAACTAAAAAGGGAGAGAATGAAGATGTCATATCGTGTATGATGTGAATTACACTTATGTTTGCTGTGTTTGGATTCTAAAACTCAATCATCAAGGGAGAGATTGAAGATGTATTGATGAATGGTGTTAGAACCCACTGGAACAAGACGTGACACATCTTCTATGAAGCATTAGACAAAGGTGCGGAAACGGAGCTGATTCAGAATGTGTGTGATACAAAGGCTAAGACTTATTGGTGCAGTAGTTTGTGCTAGCAGAACTGTCAAAGATGTTGTGGCAACTCTTGATGTAGTTCCTGATGTAGTTTGTGCTACAACAGATGGTAGCTCAGAACGTAGCTTAAGATGTAGCTCAGAGCATAGCTCAGAATGTAAAAACGGAAATAAATGGTTATTTCCTTTTTGGTGGAGTTTCCTTGGTTTTAGGAAACATAGCCACGTGAGTTGAGAAGCCCAGAAGATGGAAAAATCATGTGGGCTTATGGATGCTTAGGGTTTTGACCATTGACTATATAAACCAAGAGACGGAAACTTGTATGGGTGCGCGTCTAGGTTTTTATGGAGAGATGCACACAGGTGTGTGTGGCGTCGCCCCACCTTGTAGATTAGTAGATCTACTGGTGGTTTCAGCTATGGAGTACAATCACATCGGGTAGATGGAGTTGTATTGATTGTAATCGATGGTAGACTTTGTAGAGGTACCGTTCCATAGTTGTCCATCTAGAAAAGAATGATAGGCACTGTTGTGTTGGATATCATAGCAATTGTAATTGCATCTTGTTCTAGTGGATTTGTTCTGAACTAGGTCCCGAGGATGTTGGGCAACCGAACCTCGATAAAAAACTTTATGTGTTATTTACTTTATGCTCATACATACACTTGTTATACATGCTTATCACAAAACACATAGATCTAGCCATATATGTTCTTTCAACTTCCACTTGTTTAGAAACATAAATTCAACTAATATCTCCAATATAATTGTGCATTTTCTCTCTCTGCCTTTGAGAGGCGATTTTTACCCCCTTTCCCCTTCCTCTCCGTCGACCAAAAGTCTCGTCCGATCTCCCTCTCCGGTGGGCAGTGGCTCTCACCGCCACCGTGGGAGGGACCCCCTCCTTCTTCCCTTTCTTCTGGTACCAGATTGTTGATTTTCTCCAGGTTGAGCGGCGTAGATCTGGAATCCCCTTCTCTCCGTGTTCTGGTGCGTCGATGGTGATGGTGGTGTCTCTGGCATCTTTCGACGGCAGCCTTTCTCGTCCTCGCTCGTTGTCTTCTTTTTCATCTTGTGGCTTGAGGACTGCTTCATGGTGGTGGTTGTTGCTCCGAGTTTTGTGATTTTGGTTTGCTGTCTTCGCTGGTCTCCTCTCTCCGGTGCTCTATAGCGGCGTCTTCTCGGGCTTTGGCTTCTGAGTTTGGGGGTTTTTTGTGGGTTTCGGCTTTGAGGACATGTCTTCTCCACTACCATCCCCAACCTCTAGCTTCCCGGTTGCTCCTGTCGCGGCGGCTCCCTCCGTCTGTCCTTTCCTGTGGTGGTTGTGTCTTTGGTTTAAGGTAGTTTCTCCTCCGGTTTAATGGCCCTTGCAGTGGTCGTTTGGGTCTTGGTCTTGCGCCCTTGCCTGCTTCGATCCTAGGTCTCCCCTGTTATCTCTGTTTGTGTTTGTTTTTGGGCCCAGCTGCGGAAGAGGCTCGGGTCATTGTCTGGTTGCAAATGTAAAGCTCGTTTCGTCTGGTTTCGCTGTGGGTCTGAGGTGCAGTCGCAGGTTCTCTGCCTCAGTGAAGGTGCTTGAACCGGAGATCTCTGTTCCGGTTCACTCTCTGGTGGTCTTCTGTGCCGGTGAGCTTCTTGCGGCGTGTTTCCTTATTGGTGGTGGTCCTGTGCCACCGGTTCTTTTCTAGGACACTCGTCTACTGGTGTCTCCAGTTGCTTCCTGTTGATGCTGATGTTCTCCGGTTGTGCGCCGTGGTCGTCTTTCATGTGGCTCGATGGAGTTGCTTTGGTGCAAGAGGTTTTCTCTCTTTGGTTTTGTAAGCTTCTCGGCCTCGACAAGGTGGGCTTCTCTTCTCTTCTAGGTTTTCCTCGTCCCTGGCTCCTCCTTTTGTCGTCGGGTTCCCGAGTCTTAACTTGTCGTTGGCTAACTCCCGGTGATTGTTTAGCATCCTCTTGTATCCTTCGGTATCCTTTTATATTTCTAGATGTTGTAGATTAGCATTTGTTTCCCTATGTTGTTCTTATTTCCTATCTTATCATGCTGTAACCTCTTCCATCTTTATATTAATGCATCAAAATTTGTCCAAAAAAAAAAAAACTTCCACTTGTTTAGTAAGGACAAAGAGACCACATGTGTCTATTTGGAGACTTGAATTACTCATTTATACCTCTAATGCATGTTTTGTTGTGTTTAGGTTAATCCGAAATCAACACTGATTAAATATAAATAATTTTACATCAAGAAAATTAAAAAGTAGATATGAAATGTTTCTAAAAAAGTTTTATTTCACTATTTTTGAGACTACAAGTGTTTTGTAAGAACAAAAAAACAAAAGATATATGTAGTTCCTTTTCAAAAATGTGTATTATGTATATATTTGGATATGTGCTCATAATCATAATCAATCATATCAACATTCTATTTTGCTTCTTCCTGGATTGCTATCTGAACAGTGAACACTATAGCTCTTATTATTAGTTCCTCCTTTGTTTTTGGTTTAAGTAAGTGTAGAGTTTGAAGACGCAGGCGCAATTTCTTTAAGATACTTGTGCTCTGCTCGAGCCATTCTTTTCTCAAAGATTGTCCATTCCCTTTTACATCTCTCCCTTACCTGACCACAACATATATTTACATATAAATCAGTAATTATCATTAAAACTTGATCTAAACCCAACGAATCAAGAACCTTGTAAAGTAGATAGCTGCAAGAAAATTAGTCGCTAGTTTTGAGTAATTACCCCTTGGAACGCAGATTTCCCTGCTTGAGAGGTTCCCTGGTCAAATTTATTAAGAGATTATCTCATGGTTAAAATCTATTAACAATGAACCTGTAGTAACTAATGTACGTAGTTTGAGTGTATAGAAGGGTAAAGATTTTGATCATTTATTTACCTGGCTTGCTAAAGAAGGAATCTTTTGATGAATGATCCATTGAGAATCCACAACACCAATCTTCTCATGTGCAGGCTGTTTTATTGTATCAAGCAAATGTTTTTCTACTTAGTCTCCGAAGTTTTTTTAACGCGTTTGTGAATAAGTTATATTTTAACCTCGACACATTTCCTTAGGGCGAAGTCAAGACCCCAACCGTGAACCAAGTCGTTCTGAATCATATGCCACACGCAGCGCCATGAATCTCTCGAGAAAACCGGAGCCATAATCTCTATAAACCTATCAAGAAACATCATAGTAAACAGTGAGATCAAGAAAGATATAAAGTGTTGGTTTTGGAAAAACAAATGAGATCCATACCCTGCACACGGGGGTAAGTGAGGGTTATTGCATCGGCCTGGTTTCTCTTCGACTTGTCTGATGAAAGAACACGAGTTACTTTGTTTACTTTAAACCTAGGAATTGACATTTTTTAATATTTATTTTACTTGTGAACTTCGACTCCAGGTATTCTCTTTGTTATCCGCCATGTGATCGATTTTCTTGATTCCACAGCGGGTTGAGATATTTCTAGACCATGCTTCTTTACAATCTTGATGTACCTGCAAGATGAGCAAATTTGGTTATCAACAATTTTTGATTAAATTCGTAATAAATGAAAAGAAAACAGAGAGAGACTCACTCTTCTGCATCAAAGTTTTCAACGCCAAGATCTTCATCCCAAATGAATATATATTCATATGGTGCTATAATGTCAGGATGCAGAAACCTTTTAGCATACCACCTTCAATGGTAACATAATAAATAAGCCATAGAGATGTTCTCAAAGATGTGGGGATCAATGAATATGTTGAAGAAGTGTGTTGTTACCACTTGGTTTGCTTAGGTACACTGACGTGTATTGCACGTTTAGACCATTCAAATTCATCGTATTCCGAGGTTCTTCCATCGTAATGAAACAGAACAATAGTGAAGTTATCTGAGAACTGTGGACATGCATAGTCAAACAACTTAGCTTCTTCTGCTGAAAGAGTAGAAGAATAAGGGAAGAGAGACATACTTTCTTGATGCAAGCATCAATGTTTTTTCTCTGTTCATAAGCAACTGTAAAAGCAACAAGATACTTAGGCTTCACCACCGGTAAATCCTAAAGAAACCATCATAGCATGATTCAGACAAGTCAAAGATTCATAGATGTCTAAAGATGAGACAAGTCAAAGATTTATATACATCTTTAGGCAATCCCCACAATCTTCTTAAGTAGAAATCTGATTCAGCTGCAACAAAACTTGGAGGCAACATTTCTGCACCTCGAGGATTCGATGGAACCCAAATCTGCAGAAATTAACAGATCTTGTAAACTATTCAGGACACACAAAGTCAAGATCCAATCATGTTCAAATAAAGAAACATAACACACCTTATGTAATGATGCATCACTTGAATTAAGACCTTTTGATGGACTACTTGAAGATGATATATCCGGTTTCTTATTTTCTGTATATATAGTATTAACAGAAGGAAGTATGCTTGATGGAAAATTCATCTGCAGTGAAAGGATTATTAAGTTATATTAACAAATTACACCAAAACATTAGTTCTTGAAAGAAAGTAACATATTAAAAAGCTTACTTTAGTTAGTGACAAAGCAGGGAAAGATATTCCTAATAAAAATCCGATAACTATTCCTGCGATAGTTGCTATTATGAACATTATGCCATCATTTGCTTTTTTACTAATCGAACTGCAACACACACAAAAAATAATCGTTAATCAAATTTCTTCTTCAAGAATAAGCTCAAAGATTCAATCTTTAATGTGTCTGGTTAAAGTCTCAAACCTGCGTATTGAGTTGTCTGTTCGGTTTGCCATGTCTTGAATTTGGATAAGTTTACGAGAAACAATTTCTTTCAATGGAGCCTTTAGTCTCCGAGTCTTTACTATCTGTATCATGTTAAATATATATGAGATCAAGTAAATTAAAGGAAGCTTATCTTTAGATTCAGATCAAAATCATAAAATTGAGAAAAAATCTTCTTACTTAGGAGAAAAACTATTGACTTGCATAAAAAGAGTCACCAGAAAACATGAATATATTTAGACATTTATCAAGAAAAAATCTTAAAAGATCAAATACTTGTCAAGAACGATTAACTCGAAATTAAGCTTACGTACCTGTAATCAAGAAAGTAATTAAGACAAAGGACAAGTTCACAAGTTATGATCTTTGTTTTGGAAATTAAACAAGGAGCCGAAACTGATAGAGACATTAATTTCTAGATTCAGACACAATAAGGAGTTAACAATATATATAAAAAATACAGAAAGACACGTTCACTTTTTGAAACGAACGATAAATTTTGATCAAGAAGTTTAAAAGACTTTTCTTTAAGTTGGATCATTGTTCCAAGCAACAAGGAAAGATTTTGAAAAAAAACAAACGTTTAATATAATTAAGCAAATAAACTTACCAGGAGAGAATTAAAAGAACTATAAAAAAGTCTTCGTCTTCTTCTTCTTCAAAGAAAAGAATCGATGAACTTATCTGAAAGCTAGAAATGCAAGTTAGTTCTTCGCGGGTTTAATAAAACAATAATGTGAAAAAAGAAGTTGTAATCAGGTGTTACGCGAGACACGGAAGATTGCGTGAGACAAGGAGTTGACTTTCAAGACGGTCGTGGAGGGAGGGTGACTCTCACGAAGCAGCCAGACTGGACGGCGGTCTACTCCACGACTCCACGGCCTAATTAATTGTCCACGTGGAGATATGTCAGTCGATCATATGAGATTCCTGGGTCATGTGCCTCTTTTTAAGTGGAATAAAAAATTTAACTTTCTTAAAAGGTCATTATTGCCCTTTTCCGAATACACGAGGAGTCTTAGGTGAAGTGAAGACGACGAAAGCATACGTCGTTGATACAATCTTATAGGATGGATTGGTGCGATTTGCAACCATACTTCTTACAGCTTACATGTTTTACCAAACACTTCCACTTCATTGCTATAAAAATGTATTAGAAAATTCAAATAAAATATCATATGTAGTTGCGGTTTCATTTTCATGAGCTAATTTCGTAGATGTAGACAGAAAAAAATAAGAAAACCAGTATATAATATATATAAAGAACCCAAAAGCTTTATTAGTCCCCAATTTCAAAGGGCATTTTGGTCACATAAATGATCTGGTACAGGCAAGTTTAAGAGGAAGAGGAGGATCCGAAAACGCTCCACCGTTTATTTGCTGAAAGATCCAACGGTTTGCAGTTTCAGTGAAATGCACGCCGTCCCAGCTAACTCTAAACGCCACGTCGTTACAAGACTTGGCAAGCACGGTCTCTTTCCCTTTCACCATAACCTTAGCTCCACATTTGATTAGCTTGTTGAAATTGTACTTCCCACCATGTCCACAACAAGCCACCAAAGGATATTTAAAACCTACCTCAACATAGAAACAAACCATTACAACCAGTCTAAACCCAGCCTTTAAAACCACCTATGGGTTCGGTATAAATGGTTTGCACGTACCGAGTTTCTTGGCTTGAGTGATTAGAGTAAGCTTGATAGAGTAGACATCAACATAAGTGATTGCAGCTTTAGACAGCTCTTTTCTCAACCCAATCACTCTTCTTTTGAGTTCGGAGTTGAAATACCGAGCAATCTCATTACGTGGAATTGCACAACCGTGC
Organism: Orychophragmus violaceus; assembly: GCA_030180135.1. Taxonomy (NCBI): domain Eukaryota; kingdom Viridiplantae; phylum Streptophyta; class Magnoliopsida; order Brassicales; family Brassicaceae; genus Orychophragmus; species Orychophragmus violaceus. The sequence goes on from CM058232.1 coordinate 13,375,722, forward strand.
TCATCGATTTGAGAGGAAGGCACTGGGAACCGGTCTAGAACATAAGGTAAACAACCAATTGGACCTGTGTTGTGTATCCAAAATCTTCTTCCTCCTTTCTTATACACCTTCTACAGATATTCAAAGACAGTTAATTCAGATAATAAACAAAGTTTTATGTATCTACTGAAATAAAGCCTATCATTTCCCTTACACGAACGGCATTGGAGAATTGATTGAGAACATCTGGAATGTAAGCCTTAATTTGATCTGTTGTCATGTTGAGTTTTAACCCAGTAGTGAGATCGTTCTGACCAATGTCGAACGTGTACAATGCTTGAGAGAAATACTCTTTCCTCGGAAGTAAATGCTCAAACACTCCACCTATTTTACAACTCAAGACATGAATCTTGTAATAAGTACATGTTCCTTTTATGATTTGGGATCAAAAGGTTGACGCTTTGAGCACCTCGATTGCGAATGAGTTGTGATCGTGTGAGGAAATCGGAGAATTGAACCAATTGAACGTCGAGAGAGATTGGACTCGCACCGCTCTGAGAAATAGTGGTGTTTGGCGGCCGGACGGTGGATCCAGCGGTGGCGAAATTCGCACCATGGCTGAAGTTTGAACCGATGGAGTCTAAGAAAGCATGTAGGTATGGTAACCCTAACTCCTCCGCTGGTTATAACAAGAGAGAATATAATCAAAATCGGTAAGTGAGAAAATTCACTAAAGATTCGAAATTTATCATCAAATATATGTAAGCAACTACGCACCAATGAAGTCAACGATGAGTCGACCATCTGAGAAACGACCGGAAGGGGAGTGGAAGAAGGTTTGACCATTAGGGTAAGGGGCTTGTCCGAAGGCAGCGGAGAGACCTCCTGTATCGGAATTAGAGTCGCCAAAGTTGAAGATCGCCGGGAAACTACAGGTCGGAGAGCATACTCGAGCTAATACGACAAACGTTATCAAGAGCAGTTGAGTTTGCATCTTTCTCTTTTTGTTTCTTCCTACTTCCGGTAAAAAAAAGCGCTCACTTGGTTTCCTCGATGAGAGCCAAAAGAGGGAGAAAAAGTTCTATTCTATTGGCTATTGCTATAAAATAATAAAGTCAATGTTTACGCTAATCTCGGCAGAACTCATGCGTCTTAAATTATGTTAAAATGGTTGAATCACAAGAGCATCTAAATGATGTATGCATACACATCATGATAGCGGAATTAGAGCACCTATTGAATATAGATAAGAAAATTATGTGCCAAATAAGAAATAAAGGGTAGTGGGTCACGAGCAAAGAACAGAGCAGACGGAGGCACGAAGAGAAGTAGAGAGCCCAAAAGAATAGAGAGATGTCCATAAACTAGACGAGCCACCAACGACCATTGCTATGCGCTTCTTTAGTCAGAAACCCATGAAACTATCTTATAATTGCGCAAGGATCATTCTTTTTTTCACTGAGAAAGGACAAAGACACATTCGTTGCTCAAGAAGGGATGTGTTTGAGTTCCACTAGCCAAGTATCAGCAACGTATATTTCCCAATTCCATCACAAGTTTTATAGACCGGTCGTTATTTCTCGGCTAAACCCAAGTATCACAGATCATCCTGCATCATTTACCACAATCAATAAACGGTATAATCCCCATATATAACAACATTTGAATTTTACCAAATGTCGACCCTGGCAATCACATACCTGAGGCTTTTGCAAATTTTGTCGTTAGGATAACCCACGCATTCATTACGATAAGCATAAAGTAGCACATCTCATATTGTCTCAAACCAACCAACCACAAGGTTTCCATACGGATCAACATATCAAAAGGAGAGCACTTTTAAGAACATAGCCGACGCTTGAGTTTTAGAAGCCTAAACAGAGACACATCTTCTTTCTTGAGCTATCGAAATACATTGACGAACAAAGACCATCCAGCGTAACTTTGACTTCGCACTTGACAAGAGAGCCGAAAGCAGAACCACCTTCCACTTCTTTTGACTGCAGAATAAGATGTGAAGAATCTTCAACTTAAGTCGTATAGCATTACCAGCACATAATAATTACTTTAATAATATGATAGAAAAAGTTGAATAATCTAAAGCATACATACCCTTTGGAGTAGGATTTTAGTGAAAGCCTCCAGCTCTGGGGCGATCATACGGAGCACGGCTGTGCCTCTCCCCTCCTGGACCTCCACGGCTGCCACCATCCCGGCTACGTCCTCCAGCACGCTCACCACTGCGATCAGGTCCATAGCGACTACCTCCACCATCCCTTCCACCATCCCTACCATACCTATCTTCCTTTGCACCATACCTGTCATCCTTTGCACTGTACCTATCGTCTTTTGAGCTGTACCTATCATCCTTGGCACCGTACCTATCGTCCTTTGCACTGTACCTATCATCCCTCGAGCTGTACCTTCCCCCACCACCTCTACCGGATTCATCAGGACACTCTCTTGCAAAATGTCCAGGCTTGCCACATTTAAAGCAATCTCCACCACCTGAACCTCGCCCACCAGAGGGACGGCTACGATCACGGTCATACCCACGATCACGACTGCGGTCACCATCATGATCCCTGCCTGACCCACCCTGATGTGGCTGAGCTTTATCAACAGTTATAGTTCGCCCATCTAGATCCATTCCATTCATTGCTGCAATCGCTTCATCCATAGCTTTCTTCTCATCAAAAGTGATGAATCCAAAACCACGGGAACGGCCAGAAAACTTGTCAAGAACTACCTGTACCACATTAAAGTTATGGAAATGAGAATAAGGTGGATACTATAAAACCTCAATCAAATAAGCAAGTAAATAAACACGTTACTAAAAGAAAGCTTCAACATCTCAAGTACCAAAGCAGATAGACACTAAACAAGAGAGAAAAAGTTTTATACCTTGGCCTCAAGTAAATGACCGTACTTCTCAAATGCATCTCTGAGGCCACGATCGGACGTTGACCACGCAAGCCCACCAATGAAGCAGCGGTACTCCACCTCTTCTGACATCTTCTACAACAAACTGCCAATTTGATGAAGAAAATAAATACGACTCCCAGAAGATCCAGTAAGCACCATCGTAAGTTCCTTTACCGAAGGAGCTAAACAAAGAAACTTAGGAAAGAAGATCCTGAAGTTTACACAGCGAGAAGACAATGAATCGCGAACCAAATCTGATCTTGTTGTCTACCATGATAAACACACACTGTTACAAACCTATGGCATGTATCTATGAAGCTAATTTCAACTGAAACCTATCAGAAAACAGCAAATTTAGAGATCGTAATTGTGTGAAGCTTGTTTAAACCATTGAAAACTCGAATCAGTAGACGTAGATGACAAAGACATACAAGCGAATCAATTTTCAGTATAAACAAAGTAAGACGAAACGAGAAATCATACCAGACAGATCGGAGAAGATGAGATCTGATCGTGATTTGCTACGTAACCCTAATTTCAGAAAAGAGGAGCAGCAGCAGAGAATCTTTGGGAAACACACATATGAAGCAAACGACGCAAAAGTCCTATCGTATTCGCTAGCTCGCAGGGTACTTCCGTCATTTCATATTTAGTTTACAAATATTAGGCCGTCTGAAAAATATAAATGGGCTTTACTGGGCCTTTAAAGAGGATTTTCAGAGAGGTTTTAGTCGCCGTCGACTCCTTCTCCGTCTTCGTCTTCTTCTCAGGTTTTCTTGACGAATTAGGGTTTTGGATTTGGGAGAAAAGAACAGATGTGGTTTCTATGCGTCTTCTATCACAGGCTATTAGACTTCAGAAAGCCAGAAGTGGAAGCTTTAGCCGAACTCTTCGGAGAGGAGATTGCAGAGAATGAGCCTCTCCAGTGGCGTCTTCCTGAACATCACCATAACGATACTCCATTCCATTTCGTTCAACTTTCTTCAGAAGAAATCGCCCAGAACATTGCCAGGCGAAGTATGGTTTTTTCTTACCTTTCTTCCTTTGTGTTGCTGCTTCTCCTAACCTAATAGAAAATGGTGTTAGTGTAGGCATTTTGGTGAAAGGAATGTATGAGCTTTGGGGTGAAGGAACCTGCTATGAAGAGCTTAGAGACTCCATTAAAAGCTACCCTGATTCTCGCAAGCTTCCATTTCTCACTTCTGATTCCACCTTTAGGATCTCTGTTGAAACTTTCGGAAAGGCTATGACTTTCGATGAGCAGAAGGATCGAATTCATTCACTTACTTATATCCCGTTTGAGGTCTAATCTTCACTTCCTTGGAAGGAAACTTTCTTGTTCAGTCTCTTTTGGTGTCCTATTTCTTTACATTTTGGTGATTTAATTATTGCAGGGGAAGGTTAACCTGAAAAACCCAGATCACAACTTCTTTCTCATGGAAATGGATGAATCTGAAGAGAACAATGGACTTCCACCTATTGTCCAGAGAAGAATCTTTTTTGGTAGAGAGGTTGGGTTTGCTGATAGGAAGCTGTTACCGACTTTTCAGTTGAAATCTCGGACTTACCTTGGCCCAACTGCTATGGATGCTGAAATGGCTTTCTTAATGGCTAATCAAGCTAAAGCTACATCTGGAAAACTTGTGTATGACCCTTTCGTTGGTACAGGGAGCATTCTTGTTTCTGCTGCACGTTTTGGTGCAATGACAATGGTTTATTACCTCCCTTGGTTTCTTGATACCCTTTTGTCCTTTTTTGCTGCTTCTTGGATCTCACACTGACAGAGGGTTATATTGTATTTAGGGTGCAGATATCGATATTAGAGTTGTGCGTGATGGACGTGGTCCAGACTGTAATGTTTGGAGTAATTTCAAGCAGGTTGGTGTCGTAACTTCTCCTGTTATGCTTCGTTCTTTCATTTCAATATCTCGGATTCTTACATGTACTATATCGTATTCAGTATGCACTACCTGCGCCAGTTGCTTTACTTAGAATGGATAATAATCTTCCTCCTTGGCGTTCCGGGCTGAAGGAGGTAATATATTCTCTCATTTCTTTCATTATTTTCTCTGGGATTTTGAGTTGAGATCGCCAGTTTATGTTTTCTGTATTCATTGGTTCAGATCTTTGATGCGATTATCTGTGATCCACCTTACGGAGTTCGAGCTGGTGGACGCAAATCTGGTGGCAGGAAAATCCTTAGAGGAACAGTGGATCCTTACACTGTCCCTGATGATAAAAGAACAGATCACATTCCATCCACTGGTGCATATAGTCTAGTGGAGTGTGTTCATGATCTGCTTAACCTTGCTGCAAGAATGCTTGTGATGAAAGGCAGGCTTGTCTTTTTCTTCCCGGTTTTGAGAGATGAGATTGGCAGCGAGGTTAAGTTTCCAGAACACCCGTGTTTCAAGTTGGTTGCTGTCTCCGAACAGATCTTGAGCTCGAGGTATAGTCGGGTTTTGCTAACAATGGTGAAAGTAGAGCCTTATAGTGAAGAGATTGAAGAAGCTGCTCGTTTAATGCATTTAGAGTTTAGAGAGAATCATCTCAAGTGGTTAGAGGAAGGTAATATCCATTCCACTGTGTTTAAACCTTCTGATTCTTCCCAGATTCATACTGATTCCAAAACCTTTAAAGATCCAAAACCTAAGTATAGAGGGAAGTATGTGTAAGCACTGAGTTTTGTGATCTGTCTGTTGTATTTTGTTGGATCTTTGAAGATGTGTTTCCCATTTTCCAATACAAAACAACTTTTGGGTTTACAGGCAAAGAATGTGTTCTATAATAGTTTGATCAAAAAGAAAAGAGATGAGAAACAAGATTAAACTACAAAAAATATAACAATAAGGATCCGAGATAGTCTTAAAAAGTATAACAGAAGAGACATTCTCTTGAGACACACGTCTTCCCTGAGCAGAAGACCAAAACAAAACAACGAGGCTTCGATTCCGAAGATGGACCAACAAAAAAGAACAAAGATTAGGTTGTTTTTCATGGAGATGATAAGTTTTTATTACTACGAATTAACGCTCCTCTAACTCTGGTCTTCGTTTCCTTCTTACCATCCTTCCCTAGACGACGACCTGTCAGAACCAGAGATTTCAGATCAGAAATTAGTATAACATCTTTGTACCAAATGAGAATTCGATTGTAATGGACTAACCTGTTGTTGAAGAATCCACGCTCTTTGCTTCCTTGGAAGTTTCTTCGCTGATCATCCACAGGTCTAACCCAAGCATCAACTGCACCACGAGATCTAGGTCTCTCTGTGGATTCAAAACTCCTGGATTCATCGATTGATCCAGAACGGGAGTGTGTTCTTTCTGAGTATGAACCGGTTCTGCCTGCACCAGACCCGGGTCTCTCTCCTGGTTTCTGCCTGAACCTGACTTTGTCGTCCAACTCACGGGTTAGTATTTCCAGATCTTTTTCTTTCCCACGTATAGTTTCTGGTAAATCATGGTGATTATTGTTAGTGCCCGGTTCTTGATCAGATTTCTTGATCTCTGGATCAATGGATTCCTTCTCGAGTATTTTCCTTAATTCTTCAATCTCTTCCTTTAACATCTTCTCTTCTTCTGTTTCAGGCCTGGAAAAATTGGGTTTCACAAAACAGAGATCAATAGCCGAAAAGCATCACAGTCCATAACATAAGGATCATCACACAAGAAGCATCTCAAAACTTTCATTTAGGCAGAGACAATAGCATGCATATACCTAAGGAAAATTCTAGCTCGGATAACACCCAAGAGAAAGAACACAAGTTATGTGACAGGCTTTGGAACTCAATCAATGCACAAAATAGCTGAATAAAACGACAAATCGAAAAGAATCCCTTCATGTTAAAATTATCTTCACTGAGACATCAAAGTTTTCATCATTTGGTGAGAGCTCGAACTCATCGAGGCCTAATAACATGTTAGCAAAAACAAAACCTTGAAGACTCTAACTAAAGTACACACAAAACCTTCAAATAAAAGCCATTGAAGATATGAAACCTAAAGCAGAAATGGCAAAATTATTTATGTTCTCAGTTCCATACATTTTAATCTTCAATTGGATCCAACTACATAACAATTGACTTATGCCATAATATATCAAGTAGTTCAATGTTGCTTCAAAATTCTTACCTTTGTCATTTAAGCATTGGTCAAGCAGCAAAATCACCATGCAATAAAATGAAAAGAAAATCAACATTCAGATAACTGCACCAACATAGAAATGAAACATATCCACAATGCTCACTGAAACTAAAAAAGTCCAGATGAACAAGGACCTGTCAACTCTGCGATGTTCGAGTTCCATATCCATCTTGCGCCAATCCTTGCCTTGTTCCTCCAGCAACACTTCTCGAGGCTTAGCATCCCCAAAAGGATTCACCTTTGGTCTCGGTTTCACCACATTATTCAATCCCAAACTCTCAGACCTGTTAGACTGAGCACTGGAAGGTCTGCTCGATTGTGCGCTCGTTGGCCTGCTCGTTTGAGAACTGCCTTTCTTAGCCTCAATCTCCGAGTCAAGCTTCTTCCAGTCCAAACCTTTCTCCGCCAAAACATCCTCCCTTGGTCTAGCTGCCCCAAACGGGTTCGGCTTACTCGTCTTCACAGCAGCAGGTTGAGTTTCACTCGCTCCTGAGTCGACTTTTCGTGGTTCCAAAACCAAGCGACGACGTTCCTCCTGAACACCACCTACGGCTATTCCTCTAGACCAACGGTCAGAATCACGGCCTGAATCACCGAAACTGGACCCAAATGTAGATGATCTAACCGGGGCTTGCCTTTTCCCTGCATCCCAATTATCGGTTTCGTCAGCTTTGGAGAAGCCACCGCCCCCTCCACCGCCATAACTGCCACCTCCTGCCCCACCGCCGTTAAAACTACCACCGCCTCCGAGGCCACCATAACGACCCTGTCTTCCTTGATCGAAAGAAGGAAGCGGTTTTTTTGCTTTCCCCCAATCATCAACCTCATCAGCTCTCGAAGATTGCGGAAAATCCGAAACCCTGGACGGAGGTCCTCTCCTGTCATCATCAAATCCGCCACCGTAGGGTCTTCGGCCACCACCTCCACCACCCCACGAACCTTCGGAATCATCTCGATCTCTCCCCATTCGACCAGGAGGCCCACCAGAACGGCCTCCGTAAGAAGAGAATCCACCGCCTAAGCGTCCAGGTTGCATTTCGTCCTCGGAGCGTTGCCTAGGACCAGTCGGTAGCTGGAGAATCTCTTGCTGCGTCAATCCAACGGAGTTTCTACCTGCAGGTGCTGCGTAAGCACCAGAGGCAAACTCCGATAGAGTCATCTTCTTCTTCTTCTTAGACTTGGCATTGTTCGCAGCCTCTTTCAGGCTAGGAAAACTCTGCACATCCGCCGGAGTCGCCTTAGCTTCCGCTGCCTGCTCTTCATCGGCACGCTCGGCTTCGTCCGCCCACGCCCCAATTCCAATTCCACCCCAGGGTTTCGACATCAACTTGAAATCAGAATCTGAAAATTTCTCAGATCTAAAAACGGAAGTTGCTTGTGTGAACGGATAGATCTGTATCGCGAAGGAAACAAGGAAATTCAAATCGGAAAATTGAAAAGAAGATCTAGGGCTCCAATGAAAGCTTAATCCACAGAAGAAACCGTCGGAAGATTATTCCTTTTGCGTGAAGATGAAAACTTTTCTGGGATTTATTCCTTTGAAAATGTTTTTGCATGCTTCTCAACGAAGGAGAGATGGACGAATCGAGATTCACGCGTTATAGATGCGCGTGAGGTAAACGTACCACTCAATAACGAGAGCTTGAACGAAGTTACGGCTCGAGCGTGTGGTCACGCTACGTTTAAAGCAAGTGACGGTTGACTTCAATGATATGAGCGGTCAAAAATGTATCATCTATTAACTCATTTAACCAACTTGCTTTTATTCCTAATGACATAATTATAGGTAGATAATCACGCTAAGAATACTCTGTTTTTTTTTTTTTCATCTGGAAGATTATATATTCAAACGGAGAAACCACTGATTACAAACTAGTGATCCAACTAAGGCGGCAAGGAATACACTCCTTCCGCAGTCAAGAGCCCACACACGGGCAACATAACCCACAAACGGGCGACAAAACCACAATGAACCGAATCCAACAGTAAAAGCATTCAAGAGACCAAAGGATGGAAAAGAGAGATAGACGCGGAAACTATAACTCCTTAGACAAAAGTACGAGGAAACACCGATAAACGGGGAAACCTACAAGCAGCGGCAAACCGCAAAACTAAACTCAAAAGCTTCGACTACACGACAAATAAGAAACGAAACGCGAATCTAACACCCCCATACCTAATCTGAATCCTACCAAGTCTAGACCGAGATCTATGCATCCCCACATGAGGTTAGCCTTACTAGAACCGATAAACGAAACGACTAGAGGAGCAGACTACTTATTTAAACTAACAGCGGCATAAAGGAGATAAACGATTTAGATCCAGCGAATAAAGAGATAAGCTAGTCGAAACAATCCCAAAGCCTGATACAATGTCTAAGACCATCCTTCCATCACCCAAAGAACAACACCGCAGATCGAGAACAGAGGGCACCGACTAATCACACACCAAGCCACAATCCACCGGAGGAGAAGCCCGAGCACGCAAGAGGAACGAGTCACACTACAGCCTGAAACCTTTCCTATACCGTTGAGGATTGAGCCATCCTAAACCACCACCTTACGGCCAACAAAAACCAACCATAAAACCACTAAAGTCGACTCCTAACTAAAACGAGATCTTCTACCACCTACACCAACACACATATCCATGGCTAACAAAAATTGGAACAAGACCAACTCCCAACCGAGACCACCGGAATAAGCCGACCACCACACGCGGTGATTAGCCAGCCCAACCGCCGAAAGCTACTCTGACACGGACCGAAAGCTCCGACACGGGCCGAAAGCTCCGACACAGACCGAAAGCTCCGACAAGGGACCGGAGCATCACCACCAAACTTGCTTCACATCACCCACCAGCGATAAGGGAGAGACGACTGACGCCCCTGCCTGGAACCGCTGAGCCCACCATTGACACACCACCAGAGAAGACCACATCCCACCGCCATCGATCTACAAGGAGGAGAAGAAAAGCTCGCCGTAGAAGCTGAAACCCGACAACTACAGACGTGAGGCACGCCTCCCCGGTGCCGATAAAGGGATTCCGACCACCGGGGAGAGAAAACGGCGAAGAAAAACGAAGGAACGGCTCTGTCGGCGACTGTTTCTTTGTCCAATTAAGAATACTCTGTTATTTAGAGTAAAACATAATGTTATTTTATAAAGAAGCTATTTAAATAAAAATATTAATCAAAATTTTCTAATGATTTAACGATTTTTTCCTCTAAATCATTACTTTATAATGAAAATAGTCCTCTCGGATTTGAGTGAGAACTACAAACAAGATTAATGAGAACATAATTAATGAGTAATAGGAGTGTAACATGATTGGGAATATATTTTGTAGCAAGTAAATGAGCAACATTATTAGCAAGCTTTGGTATCCAAACAATTTTTTATCCTCAAATTTTTATAGTCAGTCGAGTGCCTCAAGTGTGTAATTTGTAGACGAAAGTTTTTGATTGATCTTTGTATGTATTAGTTGTATATTGTTGCCTTCAAAGATAATCCTCTTGTAACATTTGCACCAGCAGCTCTGTATACCGATCAACAAGGCCTGAAATTCACTTTCTAAAGCTAGACTAACATTGATCAAATTTGTCTATAGTTCTATAGCTTATGTGATTTAATGCACATAAAGTATTTGTGAAAATGCTTGAATGAACTCATATAGAGATTTAGTTGTTTATCTCATAGAAAAAATATTTTAAAAAGTATTTTGGCTTTTGGATCATACTTTTAATGCTCACTGATTACTCTTTTCACAAATGAAAACTTTTTCTCGAATTGATAATTAGTGAAGTGATTAAAAACTATGAATAAGATTAATATTATTTAATCATTTAGGCCTAAAGATCACTTGTGTGATTGTATTAACTTTTTGATCACTCCTAAGACCACCTTATATCAATAAACTAACGCAAAAGCTTGCTTTCATTATAATTTCTTGAAATTTATTTAATCTTGTCTGATTTACTTGTTTTCTCTTAATTTCTCTTACTTAGCTTATGAACTTGGATCCTAACGCTTTTGATTACGAATGATTGTTACTTGTTTGGTCCTAGTTGATTGCTTGATGCAAATATCACTTAAGATTGTTTAGATTGTTAATCTCAAATTGAATTTGGCTTGGATTAACTTGGATTTTTGCATTCCTTTTGATTGATCTTATTCCAAAATGGAATAACACCTCTTAATGTTATAGTGACTTGAATGTGTGTATTTTGAGGAATTGATAAGTTTCGAAACGAAAAATCTCTTTACAGTACATTTTATGTACAAAGGTTAGAGAAATATTTACTCTAAAATAGAGTTTAGAGGTAAAAATATAGGTAAATTGAAGATGTCATTTTGTGATTTTTTGCAGGAAATTGAGGAAAAGGCTGAGCGTTATGCCAAGGGCGAATTTGAGGATTATATTCCTCGTACTTATCAAGGCCTGGAGCTCCGAGATAGTCTTTAGAGAGAGCTCCGAGATAGTCTTTGGAGAGTGATAATCAAGACTGCATGGGAGGATAGGCTTTTGGAACGAAAAGTGGACAAAATTTGCATGTTTGGAGACTATTTGGTTAATGCATGCTTTTATTCGGAATCATCCGCATACAGCTGTCTGAGCAGCAAGGAGGTGAAGAGTATTCATGCACTGTCACTGAGGTTCGGAATGTTAAGCGAGGGTGAGTGGCGATCGGCTCAATTGTTGACTATGTATGGTGACGGTTTTGCCGTTTCATTAGATTCTGTTGAGAAGATCTTCAAAGAGTGTAAGCATAAGGGTCTCGCCATATGCAATGCATTGCTTTTAGTTTATTCAGTGATTGCAGACTTCTTCAAAGAGATGTTGCGTAAAGGGATTGCTCCTACTGATGATACATTTAAAGCTCTACTTTCCGGACTCAGTCACTATGGAAAGCGAGACGTAGCACGTGAATATGTGTATACAGTGGAGAAGAACTATGGGTTGAAACCAAAATAAAGTGACTACAATAATCTAGTTGATGTGTTTGCAAGGAGCCGAGAAACCTATTATCTCGCTGAAGCTGTTGAAATTGTGAAACATGTGAAGATAGCAGCAAATCATATTTCATTCAACAGTATACTCAGTCGATGTGTCCCTCCTCCAAGCCCTACAAAAGAGGGATACGGAAGATTATGGATGATATTGCTATTGCCCAAGACTTGGTTAATTACCTTCACGAGAAGAATTTCAAGTATGTTGTCCTTAAGAAAACCCATTGGAGGCTAGAGAATTTTGGAAGTTTAATCACAGTATCGACTGTTGGAGATTCAGACAACCAAAGAGTTCACCCCAATATTTATGGTCCTTTACCAAATTCTTCATCGTCTTCTTAGAAGCCTAAGGAAATTTCCCACATGGAAGATCAGTGACTATACAAAATTCCCTTAGGGAAACCCTAAACGGCCAACCTGCAAATAGAAACCAAATCTCGTGCTTCTTCTTCACATATAGCATCCGCGTTATGATGAAAGGCTAAAAAGCCCATGAAAAAGTGGGTTTCTCGAAAGTATCTATGAGCTTCCCAAAGAGGAATTTTTGAGCTGACGAACTTTGTGGTCGTCAAGCGCGTTCAGAATCGACCGGATCCAGTCCGGTTTAACGTAAGAGTTGACTTTCTGACCATTAGGTTCCTCGCCGGCAGCTTAAAAGTGAGGAGGAAACCCCGATATAAGTTCGCCTTGCATGTCCACTGAGATTAATAAAAAATAAAGGAAAACAAATTAATGAAGCTACAAAACTCAGACCTACGGTTGAAGTTGAGAAAAAAAGTTTACTTCTTCGGAAGAGAGATGAAAATTAGTTCGATGCTAACTAAAAAGAAAAAGAAAAAACATAAACTTAAATTTGGTTCTCAGCTTCATAATTAAGCGTTTGTCATGGCCTAATTAAGCCTTGTATTTATGCCACCGAGCCCAATTTCACTAAAATATCATATAAAAAGAAGTTATAATCATTTACCTTAATATACTTTATTATATGTTGCCGAAGCCATATATTATACGTAACTCCATTTTAAATAAGGCTAAAGATAAAACATCCGTAGGATGAGAAAGGACATCGTATGTAGAAGGTAAAACAAAAGTCTGTTGATCTGAAATAGTCATGCATGGCTACACTGGAGAACGAACAGAGCAGGACCATGAGATTCGACTTGAATCGATATTGAATCTTTTGTTGGTCCGAAATCTTTGCCACTCCATAGCTCGTGGCTCTTACAAGAAGCTCCTTCAAGATTCTTCTTGTTCTGAAGAGCCTTGGCAATATCTGATATCTTGGCTGATATTGTTGTCTTCACCGGATTTAAGTTGAAAAATGCGACATATACTTCACCTCTTCTTCCCGTGGCAATCCAAGAACGAACACCACTGGAGTTAGCTTCGGCTGCAGAAGATGAGTAACAATCTCAGGGAGATGTTGCAGAAAGAGAGTAATTTTAACTGAGGTGAAAAGATCTACCTCTCACTGGATTTAAGACAGCGCAGAGACCGGAATAACTATTCTCTAGTGTTCCATTACTGTGGAGCTCCCACATCTGATGATTATACTGTGTTATATGAATATGAAGATAGGATACTAAGGTAATGAATAGCGGGAGAGATCAGAGATCATTTGTTGTGGTACCTGGTTTGCATCTAGTTTGCAAGGTGATACCGCACCTCGACTATAATCTTTCGAAGTGAGCTTTTGCTTGGAGGAAGCTCCTAAACAAGACTCTGCTTTATCATTTGTTTGTAAATGAAGCTTACCTTGATAAAGCCGGTTGAGTTTTATCTCCTCATTGCTGCACCAAGATGAGGCAGAGCAATTGGTTAAGGGTGGTTTATGAGATGTAAAGCGAGTAGAAGAATTTTAAAAAAAAAAGAATCATACGAAGCTAGAAGAGCTTTTCTGTTGTATAAGCAAAAGGGCTTCTCTAGTCTTTCGGTAGAGTATTGATCCCAACAGATTTGTCCACGGTTCTTGTTTACAATGGACCAAGTATTGGCTTTCGGTTCTTTGCAGCTAGTGAGACCAAAAGCATGTTTGGTTGAAACGTTGTTGCTTGTTGGATGATGAGGATGGATGTTGTGCTTACTCCTAGATACTCTTGTCGCGGTGATGTAAGGAAACTGTATAACAGGAAACAGGCAGAGAAGTTAGTAATTTCAAAATCGCGAAATGTGTTTGAAGACTGAAGTTATGATTCTACAAACCTCCTTGTTGTTAGAGCTATATGAATTGATTTCCAGCAGTGTAGGATTTGTGATCAGATTATACGTAGCTTCGTCAAGCTTTCTCACATCACCTCCAAACATGAGAGGGGACTTTGCAATAGACCACAATGTCATCTGAATAATAAACCAAAAGAGCCTAAGAGACATGCCATACCCATATATGGTCTAGATGATTACTATAAGCTATGAAGTGTGAAGCTAGAGCTATACCTGTGTCTTCTGTTCTTCCATACTAAGATTACACGATCGATGAGGCCCAAAGTTTGAACCTTAACCAAACATTAAGACAACAACAACGTTATTTGGACTGCAACCATCTTCAGAGTTGAGATCGCACAGTTTTTAAAGTCAAACCTTGATCAGTAAGCCATCCAAGAGGTAACATATCTAGGTCGGGCCATGATTTTCCTTGTAACCCTCGTGCACCGATCATACTAGAAGCAGATAAATCCCTGGAAGAACAGCGAATTATATCACAACAAAGAAAGATTAAAACTTGTCAAATAGATTTTCAGCAACGTAATGCTCATGAAGCTTGACCTTGAGATATCAAAATGTGCGACGACATCTTTCCATGTGTCCCAATCATCACCTGTTATTCTGTACATGTTAACCAATTGACTAACTTCTTTAGCCATTATAGGTGTCACACTCGTCCCTGGAGATATTGAGTACAAAACAGGCCGATCAAGCTCTTTCAAAACCTGAGAAAGAAAACCAAATCTCATCTCCTGCACTTTTGACTCTAACCAGAAGAGTTAAGTATTACAATATATACCTCTGACACAATTGTTATCTCGTCTATGTTGAAGTCATCGCCAAATACGCAGTCATGTTTAACTAAAGACCAAGAAAATGAGACAAGATTAAGATATTCATAACTTAGATTCAGACAAGAATATAGTTATGCAAATGATGTCGATTCTCTTACTGAAATCGACGCCCCATTCAGCATATTGCCGATAAAGTGACCTTAAGAACGCTTTCCCTGCACCTAGCTTGGTATTCACACTCATGAACCCATGTGGCATCCAGACACAAGCCTTCTCCTTGATCCCGATATCTTTTGCCCGCCACTGTCTACCCGATTCTTCATAAGCACCTCCCTGAGCATAAAAGAAGGTTAACAACCACCAGCTACTTCCATACAAACTTTAGAAACCGAAGAGATATCAAACCAAATACCTTAACACTATCCATGACAAGAGTATTTGCGTTATAAGCCTGTGTGCTTATTCCTCCCATAACATGAATCCCAAACTTCAAACCCATTCTATGAACTTTCTCAGCAACTTCAGTGAAACCTTTACCGCCTTTAGAAGATGGCCATCTTGCTGGATCAGGATGCATCCTTCCCCATTCATCAATCATATCAAACCCAAGAGAGTCCACATAAGCACCTTCAACTTTCTTTCTATACCAAAGGTAATCCACGACAACATACTGTATCCAAATCAACACACAACACAAGAAAGTTAAAAAAGATCCAAACTTTTACACTCCAATGAAACAAGGAATTCAATTATACTCCAACAACAGTAAAACCCACTGTGAATCATTAGGGATTTTGGTGTTTATGCAGCAATTACCTGATATCCATGAGGAAGAAGACGCTTTGAGATGATTTCAGCGCTCTGCAGGAACTCAGCTTCAGAGATGGTCCAGCAAAAGGAATCGTACGAATTCCATCCTCTTGGAGGAAAGCTCGCATGTTCATTCGACCTTGCGTTACTCGATATACTGAAAATAACATTTCGAGTTAAAAATCAGAATCGACCCAACAAAACAAGCTTGTAAATTTTTAAGACGGATGAGGCCATGAGGAGAAAAAAAAACACACGGTGGAGTGAAAAGAAGGAAAAAAAGGTGGAGTTACCCATAAATGGAAAGATTGAGGACGATGAAGAAGACAGTGAACCGGATCAACCCGGTTTTTTCAAGGGATTGTCTGATCATAGGGATGATGAGACCCGATTATGATGCTTTCTTTGTTTCTCCTGGATTTTGTTTCCTCTTAAGTTGTTGATGATTGAACCTGAGAGACTATAGAACACGCGATTGTCATTACTGGCGGTACTAGTACTAGGCATGACAAGAACTAATCTTTTTACGGATTAGATTAGTAACCGTTTGAAGTATTTTAAGTGAAATTAAATGACACTAACCTATTTTCAACAAAGAACTTTGAGCTTTTGTCACACACTGTTTTGAGATATCTCGATAAGGCATTAAATAGTAAACATAAAACGAATGAATGAAATAACATTAATCTGATAAATAGATGGAATATGGAACAATGGAATAAATTCATTTTTACGATTACCATTTGTTGAAATAAAATTATCTGGAATGACTAAAAGTTATCATTTACATTACATTACTTCGACACAAAATTTCAAAAGAAAATAATCCTTTTCATTCATCTTATTCTATTTAATATTATTTCAACAATTAAAAACTATGTATCAGTTATATAGTCTTTATGCATTCTCCATAAAAAAATGCAGAGCAATGTTTTTTTTTTGAAACTTGGTTTGTTTTAATGTAGAATAATATGGAATTGATAGAATCATCATTCTATTAGATTCTATGTAAATTGTTGAGCCAATGTCCAACTTATTAGGTGATATCACTCAAGGTCTAAAGATTCTAGGAGAAGAAGAGGGTCTTCACTGGTCTTTGGTGTTGACTCGGGTCATGTGCTCGTCACGTGACTCAAGTACTCTTGTAATCAGCTGGATATAAAGCTGAATCTTCTTCTCTTTCGAGTGTTAAGCAAGACGTTCGAAAGGTTTGTAACGAACGATCTTGAGCCATTGTAGAGAGAGATCAAGAGCTCGGGTTTGAGCTGTTCTAGTGTATTGCTGACATAGTCAGTTCCGGTGAGTATAACAGCCATTCACATTGAGTGGTGCGGTGAACACCGGGTGAAAAGTCTTGTGCATCTCTTTCACTTTATGAGTTTTTGATTTCTTAGAGTTGAGTGTTTGATTCTTGTGAAGTTCGAGTAGATTGAGAACTTAGGTTTCACAAATTGGTATCAGAGCTGAAGGTTATTCAGCGAGAGAGCAAGAATCGGAGTTTAAGGATCTAAGATCGAAGAGGAGATGGGATATCTTTCGCCCGCCATTGTCTACCGGATTCTTCATAAGCACCTCCCTGAGCATAAAAGAAGGTTAACCATCACCAGCTACTTCCATACAAACTTTACAAACTGAAGAGATATCAAATCAAATACCTTAAGACTATCCATGACAAGAGTATTTGCGTTATAAGCTTGTGTGCTTATTCCTCCCATAACATGAATCCCAAACTTCAAACCCATTCTATGAACTTTCTCAGCAACTTCAGTGAAACCTTTGCCGCCTTTAGAAGATGGCCATCTTGCTGGATCAGGATGCATCCTTCCCCATTCATCAATCACATCAAACCCAAGAGATTCTACATAAGCACCTTCAACTTTCTTTCTATACCAAAGGTAATCCACGACAACATACTGTATCCAATTCAACACACAACACGAGAAAGTCAAAAAAGATCCAAACTTTAACAGTGCAATGGAACAAGGAACTCAATTACAAGCCCAGAAACGGGTCAATCATTAGGGATTTTGGTGTTTATGCAGCAATTACCTGATATCCATGAGGAAGAAGACGCTTTGAGATGATTTCAGCGCTCTGCAGGAACTCAGCTTCAGAGATAGTCCAGCAAAATGAATCGTACGAATTCCATCCTCTTGGAGGAAAGCTCGCATGTTCGTCCGACCTTGCGTTACTCGATATACTGAAAAGAACATTTCGAGCTAAAATCAGAATCAAAATCGACACAACAAAACAAGCTTGTAAATTTGAAGACGAATGAAGGGAAAAAAACACATACAGTGGAGTGAAAAGAAGGAAAAAAAAGGTGGAGTTACCTATAATTGGAAAGATTGAGGACGATGAAGAAGACAGTGAACCGGATCAACCCGGTTTTTTCAAGGGATTGTCTGATCATAGCGATGATGAGACCCGATAATGATGTTTTCTTTGTTTCTCCTGGATTTTGTTTCCTCTTAAGTTGTTGATGATTGAACCTGAGAGACTATAGAACACACGCGATTGTCATTACTGGCGGTACTAGTACTAGGCATGACAAAAACTAAAGAAGATAAAGTGCTCTTTTTACGGATTAGATTAGTAACCGTTTGAAGTATTTTAAGTGAAATTAAATGACACTAACCTATTTTCAACAAAGAACTTCGAGCTTTTGTCACACTGTTTTGAGATATCTCGATAAGGCATCTATACTATTATTTGGGAAGTGATTTTGAGAGAATGGAGCTCTTTCATTAACTCTCAAATTTAATTATTTTTTTTTTTGTCATCTGGTGGATTATATATTCAAAAGAAAACAACCACTAATTACAAACTACTAGTCCAACTAAATCCGAAATGATACCGGACAACAAAGGCGGCAAGGAACAAACTCTTTCCGCAGTCTAGAACCCATACACGGGCGACAAAACCCACAATCGGGCAACAAATCCACTTTGAAACGATACAAACAGAGATATCTATCTAGAAAATGGGAAGGCGAAAAAGAGAAAAAGCAACGGAAGAACTACAACTCCTTAGCCAAAGAACAAGGTAAACACCGCAAAACGGCACAAACCACGGGCAACGGCAAACCGCAAAACACTAAACCCCAGAACTCCGACTAGAAGACACACAAGCAGCGAGACGAGAATCCAAATCCTCTCCACCTAATCTTAATCCTAACCAGTCTAAACCGAAATCTATGCATTCCCACACGAGGTTAGCCTTACTAGAATCGATAAACTAAACGACTAGAGGAAAAAGACTAATTATTCAACTAACTAAGGCGGCAGAAAGGAGACTAAAGGTAAAGATTCCAACGACTAAAAAGATAACCTAATCGGAGACGAAACCCAAAGCCCTAAACGATGACTAAGCCCACCATCCCAAAGACCGAATAGCTACACCGAAGATCGCAAAACAAAGGGACACCAAAAATCACAAACTTAACCACAATCCTCCGGAGAAGAGGTACCAAGGAAAGGGGAATCATGGCCTCACCGTAATGAGCCGAGAAGCCCAGGCACTAGAAAAGCAGAGCGGATGAGCACAAACAACACCCAAGACCGCATCCAAAACCGGATCGCGTAACACCACATCCCGGAACCAGATCTATAACGTTGAAGATTGAAATCCTAACACCAGACTGCTCGGGAACCTGCAACTACCAACATCACCGTTACTCCAAGCCATGAGGCTGCGCTTAAAAACTCGCCGGAACACACCAACGAAGACGACGCGACCACCTCCTAATCCGGAACAGCACCCAAACCGCATCTCATCATCACGGAGAGACCGCAAACAAAGAGATAGAAGCACACACCAGAAGAACCCCACGACGCCACCGCAGCCGAACCACCACTGAACCGCCTGCAACATCGCATCCTCAGGACCGACGAGAAGGAGGGCTAGGCAGAGAAGATCTGAGATGCTTAGCAGGACCCGAACGAACAGACAAGCCACAAAAACGACTACTAACAACAACAGAGGACTCCCGGCGGCGGCAAGAAACGCCGGCCGCCGGAGAAACGATGAAATTTCAGGTGCCGCCTACTTCTTCGAAAATCGTGTCTCAGAGCGTTCACCGCTTTTTTTTTCTCTCAAATTTAATTATTAATAATTATTTTTAACACAATATCTATAATATCTTTTAACGTATTTTATTTTATCTTAGATATATTAGATGATGTCATAACATTATCACATCTATACAAAATATATATAAGATATATTTTGCAACTGACTCACACAGTGGCGGAGGCAGCCACATTTTTCAAGGGGGTCAATTTGATTCTAACTATATATTATTAAGGTTAGACAAGTTAATTTTGTAGCATTTTGACAAATTTCTTCTTTATTATACAAGTAAAAAGTATATTTATAAGAATTCATATGGGTCAAATGACCCCCATGCCATAGTGAGTGGACTCACATATATATTATATCTATTGTATATGGTGATTTAGGTTTATCTATTTAGGTTTATCTAATAGTAATTACTAATTAGATTTTACAGTGATTTTGAGGGAATAAAGCTCTCTCATTAACTCTCAAATTTAACTCTCAAATTTAATTATTAATAATTATTTTTAACACAATATCTATAATATCTTTTAACCTATTTTATTTTATCTTAGATATATTAGATGATGTCATAACATTATCACATCTATACAAAATATATATAAGATATATTTTACAACTGACTCACATATATATTATATCTATCGTATATGTTGATTTAGGTTTATCTATTTAGGTTTATCTAATAGTAATTACTAATTAGATTTTACAGACAGAAAATTCTATATATAACTACATCATATCCTTGCCTCTTTCATTATTATTAGCAGCACAAGCACCAGGACGACCACCACCAATTTTCTAATATTAGTAGCTTTCAATTTTCCAATTCAAAATCATGTTCTATTTTAGAAGAAAAACAATTTATACTGTTCTCATTAATGAATCCTATTCATAATAGATATAAGATAAAAGTCCAAATTATAAAATTATGGAATGGAATCAAAAACAACAAAATTAATTCAATTGAAGTGGTTAGTTTTCTTTATTTGATTTACTTACTTTTTACAATTTCAAAAGAACTTTCAATAACCTTTAATTACCCTCTCTTATTCATTCTCAATTTTTCATATTAAAATGTCTTAATTACTCTTAATGAATTTCTTCGGAAAAAAACAATGCAAAATCACATATGTATTAACAACAATGTCGTGATATGTGATTTTTTTAACAAAATTAAGGAAATTCAAAATCACGTGTTCAATAAATTAAACAATTTAAAGATAAATAGTATAGATATTTACATATTCTTAAGACAAAACCGAAAATCATTTGTTATTTTAAAGAAATTTTGATAAATGCGGTTTTGACATAAAACACAGTTTTGTGGAAAATTTCAATCTTGATGAAAAATACGATTTGACAGAAAACATGATTTTGACGGAAAATGTGATTTTGCGAAAAATTACTATTTTGGCGTGATTTTGACAGAAAACACGATTTGCGATTGACGAAAAACTCGATTTTGACAGAAAACATGATTTTGACAGAAAATATGATTTTGATAGAAAACATGATTTTAATAGAAATACTATTTTGTGAAAATTGTGATTATGACGGAAAACATGATTTTGCCAAAAAAACACGATTATGTGGTTGTGACTGAAAATTTAATTTTGTCGGAAAACACGGTTTGACGGAAAACAAGATTTTAAAAGAAACACATGGTTTTAACGGAAAACATAATTTTGCGGTTTTGATAGAAAACGCGATTTTGGCGGAAACACAATTTTCATGAAAATTGTTACATTTACTTAGCTTATAAAAAATAAATAAATACCTTTTAGTTAATAAATATACCTATTTTGTTGATAATTTAAATAAAAAAAAAATTTCTTTAGCTTATAAAATATGTTTTAGTTAATTTACCTATTTAGAGATAAATTAACTACATATGTAGATATATACAAACATTTTTGATTTTTCACTGTTAAGATATATATATATATATATATATATAATTAAAATTTTAAGTATTTTAACAAATATATTATATGAAGATTTTACTTTATCTAATAGTATATAACATTCTGGAAATATTTTATAGAACCGACTTACACTTTGTTAACTCTATGCAACTAATTCTCACACAATTAGATTATATGTTTGGCTTACATATAGATTCAAATGATTTTACATTTTGTATTTTCTTTAGATCAACAATTGGAAAACATATAAATCAACCCAACACAAAAATATTTAATTTAAGTTTAAATAAATAATATTAACTATTAAATTTTAAAACATAATTTAAACTTATATTAGCACCCCACATAAGGTGTGGGACAATCACCTAGTTAAATAGTAAACATAAAACGAATGAATGAAATAACATTAATCTGATAAATAGATGGAATATGGAACAATGGAATAAATTCATTTTTACGATTACCATTTGTTGAAATGAAATTATCTGGAATGACTAAAAGTTATCATTTACATTACATTACTTCGACACAAAATTTCAAAAGAAAATAATCCTTTTCATTCATCTTATTCTATTTAATATTATTTCAACAATTAAAAACTATGTATCAGTTATATAGTCTTTATGCATTCTCCATAAAAAATGCAGAGCAATGTTTTTTTTTTTTGAAACTTGGTTTGTTTTAATGTAGAATAATATGGAATTGATAGAATCATCATTCTATTAGATTCTATGTAAATGATAAAATTTATGTAGAATTTATATAAATAAATTGTTTTACGTAGCTTTATTCTATAAAGTGACAATCTAGTTACATCTTTGCTTGATTTAAAAAAGATTACGAAACTGCTATTCACCCCCAAATTCACTACTCAACTGCTCCTCACAAATGTGAGACATGCACCTGAGACAAGACATAACGGAACGTGTATCTCGGTTCGAAAAAAAAAAAGGAGTTGTTCGAGTGGAAGAATGTCGTTGTTAGAGAGAAAACAGAACAAGCATACGAAATGAACCATTGGTATTGTTGAGCGTGAGCACATTGGTTCTGTTCTCATTTGGAAGGGAGAAAAATGTATTTTCTTCTTCTTCTTCAAAGTCATCTTTCAATTGCATTTCGAAACGTAATGTCAAACAAATGTTTAAACTCTACATTGGTTATACCTCAGAACCACGAGACGGCTCAAAGTATCTTTTGTAATTTTTTTTCTTCACTAGGAACTTTACATAATATCAAAATGATTACAAAGAAAAAGGCATTGAAGGACAAAAAGGAAGGGAATAAAGCTACCAAATCTCTATAGCCTGTTGCTCCTCCGACAAAATCCAGACCAAACTCATCACCTATTTTTAAGACAATCAGCTCAAAAGGCAAAACAAAAGTATCATCAAGCTTTGCACATGCATGGAGTGAGAGGATTTTCCCAAAGATCGTAGTTAGGGAAAGTTTCTTCAGGCAAACCGGTCCGTGTTTGATGGGTTACAACTACATCTTCCACAAAAGTTGCCCATCCCATGTAAGGATCCCCAAATGATTTCGACATCAACCCTTTATCCGGTTTGATTGATTTCTGGCGATGACCCATATATCTCCGTGCTCCAATGATCAGTTTTGCAAAGTTTCCACCGTGTGTCATCACAAACACATCTGACTTCAAACAGACCAAGAAATCTAGAGCAGCGAGGCTTGTTACGTGCTTTCTAAAGCTTGCTAGTTCCTCTTTGCCTGCCAAATCCTCCTTTGTTACCTGGTTTAAAAGGACAATTGTGAGAGACTAATCCTGCAGACTGATTTTGATGAGATAGGGGGTTCAGTGTTCTTACCAAATTTGGGAACATGTTTCTTAGTGGAGCCATACGGTTTTGGCCGCCATAGACTTGACCAGATGCTACATAGATTTGCGTTTCTTTTGGATAGCCCATTGCACGTAGGATCACAGCAACTTCTCCTGGCTCAAGAGGGCATCGACCTTCTTTGCGCTTCTGCAATGCGAGCTGCCAGAGATGGGAACCATTCTGCAATAAAATGTCAAAGCAATTTTGTAAGGTAGCGGTTGAGGTTATTTAGGCACCAAATACAAGTTATCAACCACTTAAAAAGTCACCTTGAAGCGTCGAGGCCATTCCTTTTGTCTGTATTCTGCCATTCTAGCTTTCTCTTCCCTTGTCCCCACGAAATCACAGAACGATAGACCAACCATTCCTTTCTCGAATCTAAGATGAAGTGCCCTATACAAGAGAGAAAAATATAGCTTTGAGTCAAAAGGATGCTTAAAGTCTTAAGTTGAAACAAATTACTACATGTCTGATATCTCATACATATAGGGATTTGGATTTCCAGTGCGATTTCTCATTCTAGAAACAAGTGAATCAGCCATCTGCTCTATCTCTGGGAGAAATTTGAGGGCATGATAATTTACACGGCATCGTAATCTGTTGATTTCTTGAGGTACATTGTCGTACCTGAAAAATTTCCAGCACCACAAGGATATATCATTCATCGTGTGTATAAGAACATATTAAAAAGTCTTGAACCCTAAAGTAGAGAATACAGATTATACCCAAGTCGATCTACAAAAGGCTTCAAGGCCATTATTTTCTTCTCCTTTATCCGTGGCAAAACATTGTCTATATAGAATTGGGCTGCTGCATATTTGGGAATGTTTTTTACTGTTCTTCTGCAAATGACAAATAAATAACTCTCAAGGTTTCTTATCTGATTTTAAAAGTATTGATCAACTTTGAATCAGATATATACACAAGGAGCACCCGATGACGCCATAAACCCACAAACTCAGATTTTGAAATCTTCAAACAAATATATCATCACAAAAAAATGAAAAGCAAACCTTATGCTAGAGAATAACTCTGCTTTGTCAGTGAACCAGTCAGGTATATCTCTAACAATTCGAACATCATCCTTCAAGTAATCAATGAAATGATCTACATCAAAAATGTCTTCAAATTTCCTGCAAATGAAAGGTCACATATTCAGTAAACCTAAAAACAAAGATAGAGCGAGTACCCGACTCCTTTTTCAATGTGCTCATATAATCGTAACTAGGATACAAACGTAGCAACGTAATTAAAGAGGAGATGAAATCAATATCTGAATTAGCTTACGTTTGGTCTTTCCAAATTTGGTCCTGCTTCAGTACTGGTAGAATCAGAGTTGCATTCATAATCTTGGCAACAGCTACTGCATTACAGATCTGTAAACGAAAGCCATAGAAATGGATAACTCAACCTTTCAAAATGAAAAAAAAACAGCAGCCAATTGCGTCGTGATCCATGATATGACAGTGGAAAGAGGAAAAGGAGATACAATCATGGAAGATACATACAGCAATTCGCTGCTGATTTAAACCACCCTCAGCATGAATGAAAACATAGCCATTTGTTTCGTTTTCAGGAAGAAGATCTGAAAAAAGAAAGAGTTGATGCAATCAAATAAGCAACCATGAAACATAACCCATAATACTTGAACTGTCATGAAAAGACAGATCAAGACAATGTCAATGACGATCGCTCTATCCCTTAATACCTGAGACTCCACCTATCCGCCGCTCAGCACAAGGCTTCCAAGAAGTTGTTGCAGACAAAGGATTCTCCCATGGAGAAGGTGACTCTTTTACCTAGCAATGCAAATAAATACAAAATTCGATTAAATGGATGCAAAGCTTATGCCTTTGACAAAACACATACCAAAGTACAAACACTTACATGAGGACAGTTAAGCACAATTCCATCCTTTTTACACAAATATGGTGCATTCTGCAGGAAACAACATAGAGACACACGAGATCTTAGTTTGAAACTAATGTAAATCCAATCCACCAAGAAAAGATTAAACCCTTGGTCACGAGAATTCGTACGCAAGCTAATACTTTCTCAAATCGATTCAACAGTTTGAACATACAGCACGAATCGAGGAGAGGTGATAAGTATGGAAGATCTCAATTCTAAGATCGAAAGAGAACGACTTACCAAGTGATTAATAATCCCGTAAACAGAGATCAAGCTTGCGACGGCGATAATCAATATCAATAGAAGCGATATTTTATTCTTCTGAGTAGAAACCCTAGGATCGTCACCGAGGAAAGGAAACAAAGAGTGAAACCCAGACACTGACCAGATCGGACGGTCTCGAGAGGGATGACGTGGTCGTCCATCTTCGTCGTCTCCGCCGTTAGGAGAGTGATCGTGTACGTGAGGCGACGACGAGTCCTCGTCTCCTCCACCGCCTCCGCCACGTAGCGGAGAGGAAGAAGATCGGCTCCCAAGAGAGCTCGAGTGCCGCAACTCCGCCATTGCTCGCCTTGGGCTAAAAGTCGCCAGCTTAGTCTATCGATTTTATCTCTCTAATCTCACAGTTTCTTCAGCTTACTATTCGAAAACGCTGCCAGGTGAAGAAGGAAGCTTGGAGAGACTCTCAAACACTCTACAGACGGGAAATAAAGAACGCTTTTTTGAAAGACTTGTATGTTGTTCATCATCAAAGTCAACAACTCTCTAAAGCAAACAGAGGGTTAGGTTATTCTAATTTTTATAAACACATCCCCATATTTTAATTCAATTACATAACCACCCCTATATTCTCTGATTTGGTCCCATTTCCTCCGCTAGTTTAATCCCTTCTTTAACCTAGTCGTCATTCTCCATCTTATCACTCAATTCTAAGCTCTTTGATCTCTCCGGCGACATTCCGACCAGCAGAGTGACAGGTAAACTCAAAATTAGATCCGATTGCTTTTCTTTCTCCAATTCTCTTTACTTTCTCAGCCGTCATTTTGGAACTCTGTTTCGCAGAAACAACATTTTCTTGGGAAGATGAATACGATAGCGAAGCGAGTTACGGGATTAGTGACTCGGTCGAGTCACAACCAGTTACAGCAGGAGCGCGGGATAAGGGTGAAGGTGTTTAACGGGGATCTGGACAATGCGCTGACGATTTTGCAGAGGAAGATGCAGTCGAGCGGAATGGAGAGGCTGATAAAAGCGCAGCAGACTCATCACATTAAGAACTCGGAGAAGAAGGTTCTTGCTCGGAAGAATCTGGAACGCAGGATCAAATCCATTGACTTTGCGCGTAAACTCCAGTCGATCCTCATCAAGAAAGTCAGGTATATAGTTTCGATTTTCGAAATGTTCTCGCATTTAGGGTTTAATGGTTCTTGGAATTTCTATAATCATGAACTGGTTCGATTCATAGGATGTGAAAAATGTTTGAACTTTAGTAAAGATGCTACAAGAACAGACACACTCTAGGATCTGCTATTCAACCATTGTTGCAGAACAAGTTTGGTAGTTATAATTGGATCAACAGATTGTAATGGTTTCTCTTATGTTCTTATTTTGCAGAGGTTTATGAGAGCTGAGTCCGAACAACGGTGTTGCTATGTAACCATTCATCATCTTCTTTACATTACATTTTCGGGGAATGAATGTTGAGTAGTGCTAGTATCTGTTATATAACACAGTTGTGGTCTTTATTTTTTTTCATTTTTGAACTTTTGATGAATGGAATTGGTTGGTATAATCTTGGATTATCATTAGCTGTTTACTCTATGAATAAGGCTTCTCTTTCCTAAGTTGTCCATTAATCAACTTCAGATCCATTTAGATACATGTCCTCTCAAAGTTTGTTCTGGGATCTTAGATAGTTCATGACAGGACACAGTGCCCATTATTCATGCCGAACAAGGCATTGTAGTAGTGAAAAAAACAATCTCCAAACCATGAGACCAAAAACCAAAAGCATGTTTATGTTGTGGCCGGCACTATTAACCTGTAAGTTCTTAACTCTGTCTCTCTTGGATAAACAGAAATTTGGCTAAATAATGAACTTATAAAATAAGAAATAAAGAGATAGTGTTTTATAGTTTTCTTTCTTTTTGTTTAGTGCAAAGAACAAGGAAATCTACAAAGAGATTACTTGCTTCAATGTATTAGCTTCAATTCTTTATGTTGGAGAGATTATTTGCACAACAAGAATCCTTACTTGAACTTCTCACGAAGTTATCTTCCTCTCTCCATCTCTCCCATTTAGAAATTTGGACACAGTTGAAACCTCCTCTCTCAGTCTTCTCATGCTTTCATCTGAACTCAAGATTTTCTTTTGATGCTTTCTTAGCTTCTTCCTCTAAATGTCTCATCATCATCATGAAACCAACCCTCATAATCTCACCCTAACGCTCAACCTCGAATCCAAATCAAGCCCCGTGATCGCCACCGTAAACGTCCAGTCCACAAACCGCCTCATTCCATAATACCTTTACCACTAAGCCCTGAAGAGAGACTACCGCCAAGGAAAGCTTCAAACTCTGACAAAATACCATTACTATCAAGCCCTGAAGACAAACTATCACCAAGGAAAAATCCAAACTCTGCAAAAAGACCGTTATTATTAAGCCTTGAAGATCATCATCATCAACAACAACAACAACGATCTCCACCACCACGCGGCGGGGGCGGTTATGCAACAACATTACCTCCCATACCCAAACCAGATCCATGGAGAACCGCTCCATTGCCATCACCGACGGTTACCACCGCCTTCAAGAGATCAGACAAACGCAATGACATGGTCGGTTGCATTTTTCTGTGCGATTTTCTGGATTATACTTAATCTCGGCGGTCTAATCGTCCTAATCGTCTACCTCGTGTACCGTCCACGCTCTCCTCACATCAACATCTCAGCCTCTAACGTAAACGCTGTGTATCTCGACATGGGTTTTCTTCTAAATGGAGATCTAAGCATTTTAGCAAACTTTACAAACCCAAACAAAAAAAAGCGTCAACACTTTGACGTTCGACCTTTACTATTATGTTTAGGTGGCCGAGGGGGATTGAGGGGAAGCCATGGGCCATGCCAAACATCAATTTGGTGTCCATTTCCAGCTGTCCACATTAAACCCCTTTGTAGCAAGGATTTGGCAGTATAGATGCTTCTCAAAGCATAACTTGACTTAGGATGTATAGACGAATGAAGAAAGTTTTTTTTTTGTGGATAAAATTTAGCTTGATAGATCTGGGCGAGATCTGGGCAAATAGACTGCGGGCACAAGGCAAGTACTTGCCATTTTTGGTATATTTATTACTTGACTTGGTTTGTTCGAGTAATGAAAATTTTGACTTATACTTGATTTGTTAAAAACGAATACTTGCAATTTCAAGTACTTGCTATAAAAAAAATACATACTTGCAAGTTACTTGCCCTGTCTTATTATTTGCTATTTGTAAAATATTACCAAGTTATTTGCAAATTATTTAATATTAATTACAAATTATTTGTAAATTATTTGAAAATTTTATTGAAAGTTACTTGTTAATTGTTTATCTCATTTTTTAGTTATTTAAATTTTATTTTAAATTTTGAATCTAACTCGATTTTACTTTAGAAAGTTGTTATTTAATAATTATACATATAACATTTAAAAAACGAGTAACGAATAAAACAAGCCGAGTATTGATAATTTTTTGAATGCTTGATACTTGACTTGTACTTACAGTAATAAAAATTGATTATTTGTTATTCGACTTAATCATACGAAGTACTTTCTTTTCCAAACTAAGTACGTGGCAAATACCAAGTATAAGACGAGCAACAAGTAATTGTGCCCATGCCTAAGTGTTTGGGTACTGCATCAGGCCATGTCCTTGTTTCGCGAGGAGAGCTAAGTTGAAGTCTCTAAAGTCCCATAAACCTAATTCTTCCTCTGTTTTGGAATCCACTATTTTGTTCCAAACTACCCAAGAAATTTTATGTTTTTCGGGGCTATTTGACCACCATAATTTTCTGATGTCAATCATAATTTTATTGATAAAATTTCTGGATAGTAGAAAACAACTCATAGCATAAGTGGGGATGGCAGTAATTACTGATCTCAGGACCAGTAGAATAATAAAGAATGTTTTTTTTTTGAACTATAATAAATAAATGTTTGTTACAATAATAAAGAATGTTTGTTACAAGAAAAGAAAAAGATTATAAACTCTCTGGTTCTGCTTCATTTTTCATTGGTTGTTTTGGAACTTGATCGTTGGGCTTGTTGAGATATTTCTTTTTTCAAGAAGGCA
Source organism: Orychophragmus violaceus (assembly GCA_030180135.1). Taxonomy (NCBI): domain Eukaryota; kingdom Viridiplantae; phylum Streptophyta; class Magnoliopsida; order Brassicales; family Brassicaceae; genus Orychophragmus; species Orychophragmus violaceus. Next base: position 13,405,669 of record CM058232.1, read on the forward strand.
GATTCAAAAACTCGTTCTTAATTTTGAAGGATCGTTTCCATCATTTTGGTGGATTCAATATTGTATTCCTTTGTATAAACATATTATATATATAATTAAACCGATCCTTAATGGGAATTCAATCGGGTTTTTACAGAACCGAACCAAAATAAAATACCAAACCTAATTAACCGGCGATAGTCTCCCAACCGGTTACTCAACTACACAGAATTGCGCCGCCACACTCCAGGACGAAAACCGATCTTCCTCGTAACTTCCGGCGGATACGCTCCAGCGAGATTCACGGTGCTCGATGAACACCATCCGCACATCATGGAGATCCGACCCCAGCCAGTGTTCTAGAACCGCGAGCCCAGACCTCCGTTGCCCGGTGTTAACGGATCTCGATGGCACCCCTCAAACTTCCCGGCAGAGCCGCTCCCGGCATGCTCCAATGACGAAGACCCTTTGCGAATCGTAACCAAATTTGAACAACCTATCTCCTCCGGTCGCCTCAAGTCTCTCCACTCTTCCGACGAAGGAGATTTCTCCGGCCAGACAGACAATTTATATTATATTGTTGAAATATGGCTCTCTCAACATTTTTATCTGCAAAATCGTTCATTAAAATCAAGTAGTTGGGGTTTTTTCACTCATATATGTCTCAACTGATAACAAAAAAATCTCTTTCAATCATTCATGTCAAATAGTAAACTGCAAATAATTCTATATCGGTTTCAACTTCGAAAAATTTCACTAAACAGGGCAACCGATATTGGAATGATCAACAATATGTGATAAAGAATTTATGTGTTATGATAAAAAATCATTTATTTAAAAAAAAAAAGCACTTCGATAAGTTTGCGAACATTGGTGTTGATTCTCTAAAGATTTTTAATTTTATAAACAAGTTTTCACTATAATGTTTTTTGTAGATTAATAATAAATTTCATATCTTTTTTTTTTGCTTTTATACCATCTCAAATATTTTATTCTAAAGTAAAGAAACTATATATATATATATATATATATATATATATAATTTGCTCTTCATATATTTTGTTGAGTTTATGAAGATTAGTTAGTAGTTACCTTTAAAAATCATGAGTTATGTAGATTTAAGTGAAATTATGATGGATCTTCAATGTTTAGGATATAATCGTTTTAATCCCTATTATTTGAGTTTGTTTAATGCTAGATTAGCAGTGATCAAACTTGTCTATAGCTTAAGTGATTTAATTCACATAAGGTGTTTGTGAAAATGCTTAAATGAACTCAAATTGGGATTTAGTTGTTTATCTCATAGAAATGATATTTTTAGAAGTATTTTGGCTTTTGGATTATGCTTTTAATGCTTATTGATTGCTCTTTTCACAAATAAATTTTTTTTCTCGAATTAATAATTAGTGAAGTGATTAAAAACTAGGAATAAGATTAGTCTTCTTTAATCATTTAGGCCTAAAGATCACTTGTGTGATTGTATTAACATCTTAGATCACTCCTAAGACCACCTTATATCAATAAACTAACGCAAAAGCTTGCTTTCATTATAATTTCTTGAAATTTACTTAATCTTGCCTGGTTTACTTGTTTTCTCTTAATTTATATTGCTTAGCATATGAACTTGGATCCTAATGCTTTTGATTATGAATGATTGTTACTTGTTTGGTCCTAGTTGATTGCTTGATGCAAATATCACTTAGGATTGTTTAGATTGTTCATCTCAAATTGAATTTTGATTGGATTAACTTGGATTTTTTTGCATTCCTTTTGATTGATCTTATTCTAAAATGAACTGACACCTCTTAATGTTATAGTGAATTGAATGTGTGTATTTTGAAGAATTGATAAGCTTCGGAACGAAAAATTTCTTTACAATACACTTTCTGTACAAAAGTTAGAGAAATATTTACTCTAAATTAGAGTTTAGATGTAAAAATCTTGGTGGATTGAAGATGTTTTTCTAGATATCTAATACATGAGAGATTCAAAATAAGTTTATTAATAAGAAATCTGATAAACATTATTAAAAGTCATATGTTTAACCAAAATTATGCCTCCAAACTTTATTTTAATATATTTTAATAAAAAAGAGTATATACAAAATATTTTTAGAAATTTTGTTTAAATATCAAGGCTTGGAGGTCCGAGATAGTCTTTGGAGAGACCTCCGAGATAGTCTTCGGAGAGTGATAATCAAGTCTAGATGAGAGGATAGGCTTTTGGAACGAAAAGTGGACATAATTTGCATGTTTGGAATCATCCGCATACAGCTGGCTGAGCAGCAAGGAGGTGAAGAGTATTCATGCACTGTCATTGAGGTTTGGAATGTTAAGCGAGGGTGAGTGGCGATCAGCTCAATTGTTGACTATGTATGGTGACGGTTTTGCCGTTTCATTAGACTCTCCTGAGAAGATCTTCAAGGAGTGTAAGCATAAGGGTCTCGCCATATGCAACACACTGCTTTTAGTTTATTCAGCGAATGTACCAAAGAAGATTGAAGACTTTTTCAAAAAGATGTTGCGTAAAGGAATTGCTCCTACTGATGAAACATTTAAAGCTCTACTTGCCGGACTCGGTCACTATGGCAAGCGAGACGTAGCACGTGAATACATGTATACAATGGAGAAGAACTATAGGCTGAAACCAAAACAAAGTCACTACGTTGCTCTAGTTGATGTGTTTGCAAGGAGCCGAGAAACCTATTATCTCGCCGAAGCTGTTGAAATTGTGAAACATTGAAGATAGCAGAAAATCATATTTCATTCAACTGTATACTCAGTCGATGTGTCTCTCCTCCAAGCCCTACCAAAGAGGAGCTACCGAAGATTATGGTTGATGTTGCTATTGCTCAAGACTTGGTTAATTAGCTCCATGAGAAGAATTTCAAGTATGCTGTCCTTAAGAAAACCCATTGGAGGCTAAAGAAGTTTGGACTGAAGTGGCCCAAGTCAGTCTCGCAAAAGTAAGAAAGAAAGGAGATGAGGTGAATCAATCACTTTTAAAATTTTGTTTTAGTTAATTTATGTGTTGTGTAACTGAGAAGGGAAATGTGTTTTAGTTCGTTCTTAAATTCTATTTTGTTAGTTAGTTTGTGTGTTGTGCAACTGAGAAGCATGAAATGAAATGTGTTTTAGTTTGTTCTTAAACTCTGTTTTGTTAGTTAATTTGTGTGTTGAGAAGCATGAAGTGAAATGTGTTAGTTCGTTCTTTAATTATGTTTTGTTAGTTAATTCTCTTTGTAAAATTTCTTATCTGAGGCAGAGCAAGAGAAAATAATCTTTATTGAATTTATGGAGAAGCAATATCCATTCTCGAGAGCTTCACTCTCTGGATATCCTTTTCTCAAATTGTGTAACAAACTCATATCTTTTGTTTATCTCTTCACCTTCTTCTCCTCTCAAAATGATATTTTAGAGATAGAGCACCTCCACAAACATAGGTCACTGGTTCGGTGGGACCCATGATACTAAATAGAATCTATTTATGCAACAAAGAAACATAAATCGACAAGATTGAAACTTTTTGAATCAAGAAACTCATAAGACTATGTTTTAAGACAATATTACTTAAAAGTACAATTGATGAGTCATGATTCGGTCACCTTCTCTGGAGCTTTTGTCGCAATGTGCCTTCACAGTGACAACAATGATCTTAACGAGTTTGCCACCAATGATGATAGCAATGGCGATAAAGACCTACAAATGATATGAAAAAAGCATTATAAGAGCTTTGATATTGTATTTCCAAATTAATCTTCTAATTATATCAATAAAGGCCATTGAAATCGTTAGCCAAGCTTGCTGTGGGCCAGAGAAATTATAGGTCAAGAATTATCCTTATACTAACTGCAAGTGCACAGTGATGTAGTTGTAGTACTTAGGGTATCGAATCCACAGGGACTCCAGTCAACGATAGATTTAGAACAGAAAAGATTAAACTAGGAGAAAGCAAATAAATGTAATGAGAAACTAAAAAGCAATGCAGAAAAGTAAATCAATAGCGAGTTTGTAAGCAAGGAGGTGAAGCGTTAAGTCTAGGGAGTTCTCAGGAAATCAGGAGCACAAGCAATCAATCAATCTGGATCTAATTAAGAACTGTTCTAGAACTCAAACACATATATAGAATTAACCAACTGTCGTTGCGAGAATTCTCTAAGTCTAAGTGCAGCAATCCAAATTCCTTTGTAATTACTAACAGATTAAACCAGCTTTAATTCAAAGTTCGATATGTTCACAGTCTAATTAAACCAAATTCCTTTGCGAGTAATTAAATTGCTCATCTAGGTTCTTTCTAGCTAATTAACCAACTGTCGTTGTATCAATCAACCTAACATCATAAATCTGGGTAGCTAATTCAGATTAAGCAGTAAGAACAATCCTAGATGAAGAACTAACAAGTATGAATCCCTACAGATCGATTAACCTATAATTCCATGAAATCCCTAATGAGAAACCCTAAACCTAACAGGTAATCTACTCAGACATGATCATCGAAACAGAAAACATCATGAATAGAAAACCAAATAGCATATAATAAATAAAGAAACATGGGTTCGAAATCCTCTCTTTTTCAAGAGCAGGATCAGCCCCTAACTCTCTCTAATAAAATAAAACTTAGTTATGAAACAATAGCCTAAACAATGGCTTAAAAACCCTAATATAATGGTCTAAAGCCGGCTGGGGTTTTTTTGTAATTATAAGGAACTTCTGGGAAAAGTTGCAATATCTAAACTCTTCTCATTAAACGCCGAGTATTGTCTGCGTCGACCTTGTGTCGGTCGTTGCACAAGATGTGTCGATCGACACAGGTCTGTGAATTTGACAGTGAAGTCTTCCTCTCGGGTTTAATCTCCAAAATGCTCCAGAATGCTCCAACAACTCCAATTCCGTTCCAAACGTGTCTAGACCTGTAAACATACTAAAAAGACTCCAAAACATAACATAAGACTCGATAAATAAGATATATATACCATGGTTAAAATTCCTAAAATCCATGGTATATCAACTCCCCCACACTTAGCTCTTGCTTGCCCTCAAGCAAGTAAAGAACCAAAACATGGTGAAGAGGTTTGAAAACTTTCAGAAACTCTTTTCATCCTAGAAGCAACAACACTTAGATTCCTCTTAGTAATCCACATGAAAGATTTCACCTGCAGACATCAAGACCAACATATACTTCCCCCACACTTAGCAACTGTCCTAAGTAAATTCCACAATCACATTCACGCATTCAAATTCACCCTACTGACTTCTGCAAATATTTAAGTGTGGTCTCATGATAGGTGTATATGTTTTCCCTATTCTACTGCAAGTGCACAGTTAATGCAATCATAGTATATAAGGTATCGAATCCCACGAGGACTCTCAGTCACACAATAGATTAATAGCATTTCAGATTAAATTAAGCGAAGCAGATGTGAAAACAGTAACAAAATAGCAAAGTAAATCAAGTGAGTTTGTGAGCAAGAAGGCGAAGCGTTAGGTTTCAGGAGTTCTCAGGGAATCAGGAACGCAAGCAATCAATCTATCTAGATCCAATCAATAACTATTCTAGAACTCAAACACTGATATAGAATTAACCAAATTCCTTTGCGATAATTCTCTAAGTCTAAGTGCAGCAAACCAAACTTCCGTTTGCGAGAACTAACAGATTAAACTAGCATTGATTCCAAGTTTGATATGTTCACAATTAACCTGAACCAAACTTCCGTTTGCGAACAGTTTAATTGCTTACCTAAGTTCTTTCTAGTTAAATTAACCAACTTCCGTTGAATTAATCAACCTAACATCATAACTCTGATTAGCTACTTCAGATTAAGCATTAAGAACAACTTAGATAAAGAACTAGCAGGTATGAATCTCTACAGATTAATTAAACTATAATTCTCTGAAATCCTTAATGAGAATCCTTCAACCTAACAGGTGATCTACTCAGACATATTCATCGGGACAGAAGATATCATAAGTAGAAAACCAAATATCATAAAATCAAATAAGAATTGGGGTTCAAAATCAAGTCTCTTTCGAGAACAAAACCAGCCCCTCAAATCTCTCTCAGTAAAACTTAACGTAAGAAAAGCTTAGCCTAACAAGTGGCTGTAAAACCTAATTATAATCCTAAAACACGTTTTGGGGCTTCTTTGTAAATATCAGGAACTTCTGGGCAAAACTGCAATTTCATCATTCTTTATTAAACCGTCTTTTGGCCCATCTCGCTGGTGCATCGATCGATGCTAGGCATGCAACGATCGACACCTTTCTCTGTTTCGGACAGTAAACTCTATCTCTCGGCCAAATACTCCAATTAGCTCCAGAAAGTGCCAAAATCACCAAATATGCTCCAAATGTGCTTGTACCTAATAAACACCTGAAAAGACTCTAAAACATAGTAAAAGACTCGATAAATAACACATATACCATGGTTAAAAGCCCTAAATTCCATGGTATATCAACTCCCCCACACTTAGCTCTTGCTTGTCCTCAAGCAAGACATAGAACTAAAACATGGTGAAGAGGTTTGAAAACTCTTCAGAAATTCATTTCATCCTAGAAGCTACAATACTCAGATTCCCCTTAGTAAACCACTGCAAGAATCAATCACAGGATATCAAGACCACAATGTACTTCCCCCACACTTAGCAACTGTCCTAGGTAAACTCCACAATCACATTCAAGCATTCAAATTCTCCCTACTGACTTCTGCAAGTATTGAAGTGCGGTCTCACCTAAGGAGTATCGATCAAAGGGCACATGGATTCTTACCTTATCAGCTCTAGACCACCATACTATCTTTCTCTAGTCCCTTTCTTCTCTTTCCCTTCTTTAACAACTGATTTTTCCCCACTGGGTATCATTTTATTTTTTTTATCAGTGTTCTTCCCGTTAAAGGGTGTACTTTGGACACATTCCATGGATCACATGAGAGAAAATAGTGTTTGCTACCATTCTCATGACCACTTCGGAGTTACTAACTCATCCTCAGTTTATTATTTTTTTTTTTTTACTTTACAGAAGGGGAGAAGGGAACTAAATAGGATAGATTGACAGGCTGTGTCAGAACTAACAAGGGAATCCGACACAAAGTATACCAAGCCCTTAGGTGAGAAATCTAAGTCAGTATTAAGGTTGAAGTCAGTAAAGGATCCTCTGATACCTGAAGTGATGTGGGTGTTCCCAGTAGGTTGATCTGTGATGGGGTTTTCTAATAGTCAGAGATAGATCCTGCAACTTCATCCCAATGGTTACTTAAGTTCCTGCAAGTCTTGTAAATCTTCTTAGAAAATCATAGTTTCTTACTTAAACAATTTTGACTCAATAAAACAAGAATTTTTTGAAAAACGGACTGACTCTTAAGAAAACAGAAAGATATAAGTCAGTAGCACCTCCCCCACACTTAAGACACACTGTCCCCAGTAGTGTCCATCGAAGGATAGGTAAAAAGAAAGAAAAATTGTTAATGGATGTTTTAGTTCTGTCGGGTTTTACCTCTGTCGCTCAAGCATCGATCGTTGCACTAGGTGCACCGACCGTTGCTGTGCGATTCTTTCGTATTGTGACGATCGACACAATGGTGTATCGATCGACGCACTGCGCTTTCACGAACAGTCAGCAAGTTAGCAGGTTAGTCCGTCTGTTTTTGTCAATTTTGATCCCTGCAAGCTGAGAACACTAGAAACAGAGTAAAACCGAAGCAAAAGATGTACCAAATAAAGTGCAAATCATCCAAACATAGTAGAATCCTAAAAATCAAAGAAGAAAAGTGCAAAAGAAAAGAAAAAGTCAGAATACAGAACCGAAAGACTGAACATGGAGACTACTCTCACTCGCTAACATCATCTATCCCACCATACAGTGCATCATCATCGGCTGCCTCGGGTGCGGGATCAGTATCAGTCGGAGATCGCTGTCGACGACGGTCAGGTACGGGCTGATGGATCTGTGGTGGCCTCCTGCAGCTGCAAGTACGCACGAAGTTCCAAAGAACTCGAAACATACCATCTGATCTCTCTCTCCACTCTGCCTCAGAGTATGCACCGTAAGCCATCGCAGGCTCTGGAAAGGGACCCACAATGTCAACTGGGGCAGGCGCTGGCGCAGGAGCAGGGGCAGAAGAAGTCGAAGCTCGTGAGGAAGGCTCTCCCAGCGGATGAGCCATAGTCGGAATCCCACGCTGCGCAGACTCAGGAGGCTGAAATCTCAGTGCCTCTAATGTGTCAATCTGTGTCCATCTGGCAGCGGGAAGCTCGATACCAGTCCTCCCAGTGGTCGGATCAGTGTAAACCCAAATGCGCCCCTCCTTGAGCCAGGTAGCGCTCTGCAAATGGCTGAGATCCAGGAACTCCCGAGCTGTATCACGCTCTGTGCCATGAAGAGGAATCCCACAATACTCAAAAATGGGAGTAAGTAAACTCCCTACCGTCTCAGTACCAGCTCCATCAAACGGCTTCAGCTGCAGATCAACCAAATGATGTGCGAAAATAGCTCCCAAGTTGAGACCCGCAGTCGGATCTCTCACGCCAGAACCTCTAAACTGATCTCTCAGCCCCATAAACAGCAACTCCATCTCAAGTTTGCGCATCTTGTTGGCCTCAAACTTGCAGAGCAAGCTCCAGCACAAGATACGCGAGACATATCGCAGCACGGGATGTCTCATCTGCACTACCGGTGTGGTCCTGGAGTTGTATCGACCGCTGCCAATACTCTCCCAGAATGTGCGAGCCTCAACCGGATCCCACTCGAGTGGCATGGCTATGCGCCTCGGCTCAGTACTGAACCCGTAGATCCTGCAGAGATCAAGTATAGGAATCCGATACCTGACTCCCCAACTCATGAAGGTGAAAGCACCCACTGTAGCGCTCCTGTGGTCGGGATCTGAGTAAACCACTCTGCAAGTGGCCAATAGCTGCCTGACCAGCTCAGGATAGAGGTCATAGTGTCGCATCGGCATTGTCCCTAGACCAATGCCTCTGCACACAGCTAGCACCTGCTCATCGATCCCCAGAATCCTGCAGGTGGAGTAGTCCGCGAACTTGGTCGGCTTGATGATCATCCCACACCAACCACTGTAGAGAAGCGAGTCATACTCGTCCCATCGACTGAGCAACGGCCGCTCGGTGAACTCAGCAGACTTGAAGAAGCGTATAAGGTCCTCCGGCCACTGTCTGGTCGTCTGCATCGGTGTGGCATCCTCTCTGGGCCAAGGTAAAGCAACCGGCGGCCCGTATCTGTTGTATGGTGCGGGTGCCTCTGACTCTCTGCTGAACCATTGAGGCGGTGGGGTGTAGTGTCTTGTTGCTGTGGAAGCTGTGGCTCGCTTCTTGCGGGGTTGTCTTTGAGACGCCATCTGCAAAAACAAAGTTCAAACGTTTATAAGTCTCGGCAAAATTTCACTGTGAAATCGCGAAGCATCGACCGTTGCATCTAAGGCATCGATCGTTGCAAGGCGATTTCGCGTTATCGAACATTTCCCAAAATCGCAATGCAACGACCGTTGCTCGAGAGCAACGACCGTTGCAGGGCGATTTTGCCGCAACCAAATCATCAAAAATCAGTCAAATCCAAGCCACATTGCCTAAAATCAGTTCAAAATCATCATCCATCACCCTAAATCGTTCTAATTACGCATGCATCATCAGTTTTTGGTCCAAAAATCAACAACCCTAATACCCTAAAAATCCAATCCGAAAATTCGAAAATTGAAGAACATTACCTTGATTTCTTGAGATATGGGTTGGGGAAATGGATTGGGAGCGTAAAAATAAGTAAATAGCACTTGGAAACAAGAAATTTGATGAAGGAAATGATGATTTTTGGGTGGAGGTTCTCGGTGTGTCGACCAAAAGGAATGGAGAAGAAGAAGAGAAAATAGGGTTTAAGGTAACTTACCTGGTCGTACGTGCAACGATCGTTGCTGTGACGCAACGATCGATGCTGGTTGAACCAGATTGATTCCGGTTTAGCTCAACGTACCTTAATTTTCGATTTGAACCAATTGCAACGACCGTTGCACATGTGAGCAACGATCGTCACACATCTCCAGACTTGTGTTCTGTATCTAAAAACTAACAAAAACAAATAAAAACGTGAAATCCTAAGAAGAGCACCAAAAATGAAAAGGAAAAATAATTAAACTTAGCAGTGGGTTGCCTCCCACTCAGCGCTTGTTTCAAGTCGTTAGCTTGACTTTTTGAAAAGGGGTCAGACTCATGGAGGTTTCAACAGAGACTTTGAGTGTCTCTGTGAATGCCTTATCATCCATGGTGGTGTGTAAGCAGTAGCAGCATGATGTCGTCCAAGGAACGTCGGGAGGAATGTAGGGTGAGATTGACACTTGGGTGTTTTAACGCTCTTTCCTGCATTCAAAACAGTGGAGTCAGAAGGTTTAAACTTAGAGGATTTATGCTTTACCTTTGGCAAAGATTTGATGTTTGGAGCCTTCTGTTTATGAGTGGTTTTAGGCCTTGAAGATGTTAGAATAGGCTCTTGTGGAACCACCATCTTCTTGTCAACCACCACTGTGCACCGAACCACATCTTTGGACTTAACGGGAGCTTTCGGGAATGGCAATGGAGGTTTATAGGTTCTTTCCTTAGCAGGTCCTTGAGATATGAGTGAAACTGGTTCCTTTCGGCTTGCAACGATCGGTGCTTGTGATGCATCGATCGATGCTATCGTCTCAGCTCGTGTTTCAACTATAGTCTCGGGTTTATCCGCTTCTTGGTCCATTCCAGCCATCTCAGACTCAAATTTCTCTCCTTGGCTTGGTCCCACTTCAATCTGAACTATCCAAGTCAAAAGATCCATGTCAATCTCTGTTGAGTCAGGTGCATCGAAACTTTCAAACTCAGGTAAATCAAATCCCTCTCTGTCTTCCACAAATTCCACAGCCTTAACGGCTAGACAAGATCCATGATCTATCTGTGTGTCATTCTGAATGGGAATGTTGCTGGCATGAGCTTCTTGAGGATCCTTCCTTGAGGTAGAACTTGAAACTTGATCCATCTGTGTGTCCAGCTGCTTCATACGAGTGCTCAAGGATTCAAATTTCTCATTCAAATTAGTGTACATGTTCTCTAGCTTCGAGCTGAAAGAAGCTGTGTTCTGCTGTTGCTTTTCAATTGATTGTTCTATCATCATCTCCAGTTTGCTCCTTTGTGTAGGAGGTGCTAGATAGGAAGTATAGTTATGGTCTCTTAATCCTTGAGCATGCCTAGAACATTGTCTCTGCTGATGTCCCAATGTATGTCCATAAGAGTTGGCTCCAGCCATATAGTGTACCTCTGCAAATTTATCAGTTTCTGCCTCTGCTCGGAACTGTCTCTCCCTAAGTAAGATGTCGTGGATGTCATCTGTCTTACTCTGCATCTCAGCTACTTGCCCAACCAATACATGGTAATCTGGTAAGATGGGATTTCCTTCCCCATCTATTTTATGACCTTTTGCGTTGCATATATGAGTAATATGACCCTCTTGGTCTCGTAGAACGCCGTTTTCACCGCGAATCAAAATCACAGGTTCCATGGCGCGGAACCTATTGAACGTCTCAGATCTCAGCATCGCTGTTCTCGCCTTGTGTCGATCGATGCAAGGTGAGCAACGATCGATGCAGTGCGAATCCCTGCGAATCCAAAAATCAAAAACGTGAGTAAACAAGAAAATTAAAAGGAATACTTAGTCTAATTCCTAGTACTAAATCTATAGGTGAACTCAAAGAGTCCCCGGCAACGGCGCCAAAAACTTGATAGGTGTATATGTTTTCCCTATTCTACTGCAAGTGCACAGTTAATGCAATCGTAGTATATAAGGTATCGAATCCCACGAGGACTCTCAGTCACACAATAGATTAATAGCAGTTCAGATTAAATTAAGCGAAGCAGATGTGAAAACAGTAACAAAATAGCAAAGTAAATCAAGTGAGTTTGTGAGCAAGAAGGCGAAGCGTTAGGTTTCAGGAGTTCTCAGGGAATCAGGAACGCAAGCAATCAATCTATCTAGATCCAATCAATAACTATTCTAGAACTCAAACACTGATATAGAATTAACCAAATTCCTTTGCGATAATTCTCTAAGTCTAAGTGCAGCAAACCAAACTTCCGTTTGCGAGAACTAACAGATTAAACTAGCATTGATTCCAAGTTTGATATGTTCACAATTAACCTGAACCAAACTTCCGTTTGCGAACAGTTTAATTGCTTACCTAAGTTCTTTCCAGTTAAATTAACCAACTTCCGTTGAATTAATCAACCTAACATCATAACTCTGATTAGCTACTTCAGATTAAGCAATAAGAACAACTTAGATGAAGAACTAGCAGGTATGAATCTCTACAGATTAATTAAACTATAATTCTCTGAAATCCCTAATGAGAATCCTTCAACCTAACAGGTAATCTACTCAGACATGTTCATCGAGACAGAAGATATCATAAGTAGAAAACCAAATATCATAAAATCAAATAAGAACTGGGGTTCAAAATCAAGTCTCTTTCGAGAACAAAACCAGCCCCTCAACTCTCTCTGAGTAAAACTTAGCGTAAGAAAAGCTTTTCAAAGCGTAGTCTAAACATTGGCTTAAAAACTCTATTTATAACCTAAAACACGTTTTGGGGCTTCTTTGTAAATATCAGGAACTTCTGGGCAGGACTGCAGTTTCATTATCCTTCATTAAACCGTCGTTTGGCCCATCTCGCTGGTGCATCGATCGATGCCATAAGTGTGACGATCGTTGCATCTCGGAAGTATCAACAATGAACTTTATCTCTCGGCCAAATACTCCAATTAGCTCCAGAAAGTGTCTAAATCACCAAATATGCTCCAAATGTGCTTGTACCTAATAAACACCTGAAAAGACTCTAAAACATAGTAAAAGACTCGATAAATAACACATATACCATGGTTAAAAGCCCTAAATTCCATGGTATATCATCTCACCTAAGGAGTATCGATCAAAGGGCACATGGACTCTTACCTTGTCAGCTCTAGACCACTATACTATCTTTCTTTGGTCCCTTTCTTCTCTTTTCCCTTCCTTAACAACTGATTTTTCCCCACTGGGTATCATTTTTTTTTTATCAGTGCTCTTCCCGTTTTGGGGTGTACTTTGGACACATTCCATGGATCGCACAGGAGGTAATAGTGGTATCTACCACTCCCGTGACCACTTCGGAGCTACTAGCTCATCCTCAGTTTATTACTCTTTTTTTTTTACTTTATGGAAGGGGAGAAGGGAACCAAATAGGACAGGTTTACAAGCTGTGTCAGAACTAACAAAGGAATCCGACTCAAGGTATTCCAAGCCCTTAGGTGAGAAAATTAAGTCAGTATTAAGGTGAAGTCAGTAAAAGGATCCTCTGATACCTGAAGCGATGTGGGTGTTCTCAGTAGGCTGATCCGTGTTTTGGTTTTCTAATAGTCAGAGATTGATCTGCAACTTCATCCCAATGGTCACTTAAGTTCCTGCAAGTGCTGTTAATCTTCTAAAAAAATTATCGTTTCGTACTTAAACTCTTTTTTTGACTCAATAAAACAAATTTTGAAAACAAACTGACTCTTAAGAAAACAGAAAGATAAAGTCAGTAGCTACCTCCCCCACACTTGAAACACACTGTCCCCAGTAGTGTTAAGCTAAGGGTTGGTAAAAAGAAAATAATAGATAAAAGATGAGTTTATGTCTGTCGGGTTTTTACCTCTGTCGCACATGCATCGATCGTTGCACTAAGTGCGTTGATCGTTGCTGGGCGATTTTTCGTCATGTGTCGATCGTTGCTCAGGACCGCAGCGATCGCTGCAATGCGATTTCTCGTGTTGTGACGATCGACACAAGGTTGTGTCGATCGACGTACTGCGATTCCGTCGAAACCTGCATACAAAATTCACCAAAAACCAAAAACAAAAACGTAAAATGCTAATGAAAACACCAAAAATAAGAAAGAAAACACTAAAACCTAGCAGTGGGTTGCCTCCCACTCAGCGCTTTTTTAAAGTCAGTAGCTTGACTATGGGATAGAAATTTGATTCAAGGCGGCTTCAACAGAGAATTTGAGTGTCTCTGTGAATATCTCTTCATCCAAGGAGATGTATAGGCTTTCAGATCATGAGGTTTTCCAAGGAACGAAGGAGTAGAATCAGGGCGGGAGCGAAGCTTGGGTGGGATACTACGTTTTCCTGCATTCAAAACAATGTGGTCAGGAGGTTTAAGCTTAGGTGATTTGTACCTTACCTTTGGTGCAGATCTGATGTTTGGAGCTTTCTGCTTATGAGCAGTTGCAGGCACTGAAGATGTTAGAGCAGGTTCAAGAGGAACCGCCATCTTCTTCTCTCCACTATCAGATACTGTAGTTCCACCAATCTGAACTTCTTCTTTCAAATGACCATCAGCGGATATTATCTTCTTTGCATCTCTCAACACATAAGGATGAACTCGTGAAGCTTCAGCTGGTGGAGTTTCATTCAGCTCCTTATCTATCACTTTCATGCAGTTAGCCACTTCTAGCTCCTGTTTAGACGGTTTAGGAACCTTAGGATATGGCACAAATGGCTTATAGACTCGTTCCAGGATTGTTGCAGGCTTCTGGTCTCGTCTGCGATCTGTGTCGATCAATGCAGTAGGTGTGTCGATCGACACAAGGCGATTATGTTCAGATCCAAAAGGCTTATCAGGGATGCATCAATCGATGCACGAGTTGTGTCGATCGATGCTTGCCTCAGACAGACAGAATTCACCCAGAAAATCCGAGATTATGCTCTCTTCTTCTCCTAGCAAGTCAATCTCATCTCTTATGGTTACATCATTGATGTACAGCTTCTGTTTAGCTTTCCCAGCTTCATTTTGCCTTTGTATTGCTCCAGCTGTTTGTTGAACTTGAACATCTAGCTTCTTCACATGTGTGCTCAGAGATTCAAACTTACCATTCAGATTTTCATGCATAGCATCCAGCTTCCTGTCGAGGTCTACATTTGTCTTAGTCTGATCCTCTAGCAACTGCTCCATCATGGATTCCATCTTTCTCTTATAAGCATTAGCAGCAGGAGGTGTCTGATAAGTTTCATAGGTTCTCTGATGAGAATTACCTTGCTGCAAAGGCTTCTGATAATCAGCAGTATGTCCATATACAGAAGAGTTTTGATTGCTTGTGAAAGCACTCCTCTGTCTACCATTAAAGAACTTGTTACCTCGCTGATTACCAAACCTGTTTCCTTGGAATCCAGAGCCACTGATGTAGTTCAAATCTTCTTCCTGTTTTTCCAATAACTGTTCCATCATGCTCATCAGCTTATCAGACTGTGTATTGTGAGGAGGAACATGCTGATATGATGGAGATTCGTAATTCCTGGTGAATGAATATGAACCATAGCCTCTGCAGAACGAGTTATTATGCTGATTTTCCAACATCCGTTCCATCATTCTCATCATCTTACGCGCTGTGTCGATCGATGCAGAGCAGTGTCGATCGATGCAAGCTCGAAGATGTGTCGATCGACACACAGGACCGTGTCGATCGATGCAAGGCGATTACAGGCGTACCTGAAGCGCAAGAACAGAAAAAAAAATAGTAACAAAAAATAAAAACGAAAAACCTAGTCTAAACCCTAAGTTCAAATCTATCGAAGACTCAAAAGAGTCCCCGGCAATGGCGCCAAAAACTTGATAGGTCAAGAATTATCCCTATACTAATTGTAAGTGCACAGTGATTTAGTTGTAGTACTTAGGGTATCGAATCCACAGGGACTCCGGTCAACGATAGATTTAGAACAGAAAAGATTAAATTAGGAGAAAGCAAATAAATGTAATGAGAAACTAAAAAGCAATGCAGAAAAGTAAATCAGTAGCGAGTTTGTAAGCAAGGAGGTGAAGAGTTAAGTCTAGGGAGTTCTCAGGAAATCAGGAGCACAAGCAATCAATCAATCGTGATCTAATTAAGAACTGTTCTAGAACTCAAACACAGATATAAAATTAACCAACTGTCGTTGCGAGAATTCTCTAAGTCTAAGTGCAGCAATCCAAATTCCTTTGTAATTACTAACAGATTAAACCAGCTTTAATTCCAAGTTCGATATGTTCACAATCTAATTAAACCAAATTCCTTTGCGAGTAATTAAATTGCTCATCTAGGTTCTTTCTAGCTAATTAACCAACTGTCGTTGTATCAATCAACCTAACATCATAAATCTGGGTAGCTAATTCAGATTAAGCAGTAAGAACAATCCTAGATGAAGAACTAACAAGTATGAATCCCTACAGATCGATTAACCTATAATTCCATGAAATCCCTAATGAGAAACCCTAAACCTAACAGGTAATCTACTCAGACAGGGGTTCGAAATCCTCTCTCTTTCAAGAGCAGGATCAGCCCCTAACTCTCTCTAATAAAATAAAACTTAGTTATGAAACCATAGCCTAAACAATGGCTTAAAAACCCTAATATAATGGTCTAAAGTCGGCTGGGGCTTCTTTGTAATTATGAAGAACTTCTGGGAAAAGTTGCAATATCCAAACTCTTCTCATTAAACGCCGAGTATTGTCTGCGTCGACCTTGTGTCGATCGACACAGGTCTGTGAATTTGACAGTGAAGTCTTCCTCTCGGGTTTAATCTCCAAATTGCTCCAGAATGCTCCAACAACTCCAATTCCGCTACAAACGTGTCTAGACCTGTAAACATACTAAAAAGACTCCAAAACATAACATAAGACTCGATAAATAAGATATATATACCATGGTTAAAATCCCTAAAATCCATGGTATATCAAGAAAACCCCACCAAGAAGAACCGAGCAGTTCACTAAAAACGACATATCAGACCACATCCAATAAAAGTAGGAACTTACGTGTTCTTGAATAGTATCAAACCCACAGAACCACTTGAAGCAACTCCAAACTAAGCTAAGGCCGAGATACTTACCAAACTTGAAGCTATATATAGTGCGAGAAACAAGTGCTTTAGCCGTTTGTACAATCAACAAATCTGTTAAAATTTAAGAGAATAATCTCCTAATTAATCACTACACATTCATGATACTATCATTAACCTTATATATTTTCATGATGCACATATAAAAATTTGTTAGAGCAACAAATAATTTAATTTTTTTTTAATTTATGAAATGTCATACCAAAACATTTTACTTACATGCAACTAATTCTTTATTTGTAGATGTCAACATTTATAGAATATACAAATAACGGATAAAAATATAAAATGCATGTGATATATTTTGTTATTTACCAACCTCTTTTGGATTGACCTTAGATTTATGTCTTTGGTGTTCAATGTTTGGAAAATTTAAAATAATTTTAAAGTGTCATTACTATTGTTTTAAGCTACATTTTTTAGAAAAATGTTTTTGAATACGTAATTTACCTGTTACAAATAATTAATTATGAATATCCAATAATTGCAAATATATTAAAAATTAGTTTGAAAATATTAAATTTAAAATTTAGTTATTTATATTTGAAAATTATATTTATTCAAAATGAGTTCCCCCTTACCTAGTATTTATAAACACATCCCAGTAATTTAATGTAATTACATAACCACCCATAAATTCTCTTAGTTTATCCCATTTCCTTCATCGCAAGTTTAAGCCTTTTAACCTAGACGTCATTCTCACTCAATTCTAAGCTTTGATCTCTCCGGCGAGATTCCGACCAGCAAACTTCCAGGTAAAGTCGAAATCAGATATTTTAACCTAGACGTCATTTCCTCCATCGCAAGTTTAAGCCTTATTACCAATGCTGCATTTTTTTTCTTTTCTCTTCAGTTATTTGTATTTCGCAGCCGTCATTTGGAACTCTGTTACGCAGAAATCGAGTGAAAGGGGATAATAACATTTTCCTCGGGAAGATGAACACGATAGCGAAGCGAGTTACGGGATTAGTGACTCGTTCGAGTCACAACCAGTTACAGCAGGAGCGAGGGATAAGGGTGAAGGTGTTTAACGGGGATCTGGACAATGCGCTGACGATTTTGCAGAGGAAGATGCAGTCGAGCGGAATGGAGAGGCTGATAAAAGCGCAGCAGACTCATCACATTAAGAACTCGGAGAAGAAGGTTCTTGCTCGGAAGAATCTGGAACGCAGGATCAAATCCATTGACTTTGCGCGTAAACTTCAGTCGATCCTCATCAAGAAAGTCAGGTATCATTTCCGATTTTCGAAATGTTCTCGCATTTAGGGTTTAACGGTTCTTGGAATTTCTTGAATCGTGAACTCACTGATTCGATTCATGGATATGAAAAGGGTTTGAGTTTAGTAAAGATGCTACAAGAACAGACACACTCTAGGATCTGCTCTTCAACCATTGTTGCAGAATAAGTTTGGTAGTTATAATTGGATTTAGCAGATTGTAATGGTTTCTTTCATGTTCTTCTTTGCAGAGGTTTATGAGAGCTGAATCCAAACAACGGTGTTGTTTACATTACACTTTTGGGAACGAATGTGATCAGTGCTAATATCTGTGATATACAGTTGTGGTCTATTTTTTTTTCTTTCATTTTTGATGAATGGAATTGGTATAATCTTGGATTACCATTAGCTGTTTACTCTATGAATAAGGCTTCTCTTTCCCAAGTTTTGTATAATCAGGTACATATAATATACTCTCGACGTTTGCTTCTGTCCCCTGCATTGTTCATGACCTCGAGCCTCTCTGCTTGTATTGTCTTTTCTGTTCCAGCCATTATTCATGCCGAACAAGGCATTTGTAATAGTGAAAAACCTATCTCCCAAGCCATGATAGCTGACATCTCCTTACTGGGCTCTTAGATAGTTCATCTCATTTTTCTCAGATATATATATATTCATCAGAAAAAGTTCAAGTACTCCAATAACCTGTAAGTTCTTAACTCTGTCTCTCTTGGATAAACAGAAATTTGGCTGAATAATGAACTTATAAAATGATAAATAAAGAGAATGTTTTATAGTCTTTCTTTATTTTTGGTTAGTGCAAAGAACAAGGAATCTACAAAAAGATTACTTGCTTCAATGAAACCAAGAATCCTTACTTGAACTTGTGACCAAGTTATCCTCTTTCTCTGTCTCTCCCATTTAGAAATTGAGTAACAGTTGAAATCTCCCTCTCTCACTCCTAGCTTCTTCCTCTAAATGTCTCATCATCACCATCATGAAACCAACCCTCATTTCGCACGGCTTCAATCTCAGAATCAACACCTCAAAGGTGGTGCTTCTACCTCACAAACATCCCCCCATCACCAACCTCCCATTCCGCCCATACCGCACCACCAAACCTCACAATCTCACCCAAACGCTCCAACTGGAATCCTAATCAAGTCTCGTGATCGCCGCGGTAAACGACCAATCCACGAACCGCCTCATACTGTAATACCTTTACCACTAAGCCCGGAAGAGAGACTACCACCACGGAAAACTCCCAACGCTGCCAAAATACCATTAATATCAAGCCCTGAAGACAAACTACCACCACGGAAGAATCCAAACTCAGCAAAAAGACCGCTACTATTAAGCCCTGAAGGTCATCATCAACAACAACAACGATCTCCACCGCCAACACAACCACAACCACCACGAGGTGGCGGCGGTTATGCAACAACATTACCTCCCATACCCAAACCAACTCCATGGAGAACCGCTCCAACACCATCACCGCATCACCGACGGTCACCACCACCTTCAAGAGATCAGACAAACGCAATGACATGGTCAGCTGCATTTTGCTGTGCGATTTTCTGGATTATACTTATTCTCGGTGGTCTAATCGTCCTAATCGTCTACCTCGTGTACCGTCCACGCTCTCCTCACATCGACATCTCAGCCGCTAACCTAAACGCTGCGTATCTGGACATGGGTTTTCTTCTAAACGGAGATCTAACCATGTTAGCAAATTTTACAAACCCAAACAAGAAAAGCAGTGTAGAGTTCAACTCTTTGACGTTCGACCTTTACTATTATAACACTCTTATAGCGACTCAATACGTTGAGCCTTTCAATGTTCCTAAGAAAATGTCTATGTTTGCGAATGTTCATCTCGTGAGTAGTCAAGTTCAGCTCCAGCCAACGCAGAGCCAGGAGCTGCAGCGTCAGATTGAAACCGGTACGGTTTTGTTGAACCTGAGAGGAACGTTTCATGCACGTTCGAACTTAGGGCCATTGTTTAGGTACTCTTATTGGTTGCATACTCATTGCAGCTTTTCTTTGAATAGTCCTCCTTCAGGAAGTATGCGAGCTAGACGATGCAGTACTAAACGCTAGCGTATTGCGATTTCGTTTGCTCCATTTTTTATTCTCGCCACTTCAGAAATAATTAACTTTCTGTGCTCATTGATACTACCTGATTTATTAATTTAAAGCATTTGGTTTTATAATGCGTCACTAGTTTTGTAAAGTAGAATTATTAATGTTCTAAACTTCAGAAGGCTGTTTTAAGACTTTTAACTTTATTAATGTTACACGAAATAAATGAATATACCAGATGTTTTGCTTGTAATTTTTATTTGATCTTAAATCTTTGACTTGTAATAGTAATTTACTTGCATAATAAACACCAAAAAGTTCTGTGAGATTCTTTTGTCCATCAAAGCACCAAAACATACATTAGACTGTCCCTTGAGACATCAGTCAATACGTGGATCGGTAGATGTGTTAACTAAGACCGAGAGTCCGCATGTCAGGTATGATGTGTGAACCATTTAACCAAAGTGCTAGTACTCTATTACTAGTATAAACCATCTTTGATATATATAGATTATTTAAATAAAAATTTTCAAATGCTGTTTTCGAGTTTGTAGGAGATTACGTATCCAATATCCAGAACTTCCACATAATTCAACATAAATTTCCAAAGTATAAAACGAATATATTAGTATTAATGGGTATTAAAACATCTACATTGGTAATTTGTTATAAGTCTCTTATATGTAAAAAAGAATATATTAAATAATAAATATTATCATTTAATTAAAAAAGTATCTGAAAAAATCATTTGAAAGAATTTGAGAAACTCCCCCATCATTTTTGAGAAATTCTATAATGTAAACTTTTTTGTAGATAAAATATTTCCATGAAAAATTTCCAATGCAGATGACCTAAAAACTTGAAATGAAAGATTCTAATTTCCACGACAACTATTTAGGAAATTGATGTTGTTGTTTGGTAGACCGTGGACAACAAGATTTTTGCAAATGTTTTAAATTGCAAGTTTGGTTTGTCACTATTTCGTTTTGGATTGGTTTGAGGTTATCTATTTTAGTTATAGGATTATTTTCTTTGTTAGGACTTTTTACTAGAAAATATAGTTTTTCCGGTTTTGTTTTCAGGGATATTCAATTGTTTCGTCGGCTTAGCTTCCCACTCATAAGATTAGATTCCAGATACTGTTCTGTTGTCTCATGGTTTAGATTCCCATTTATGGGATTAGATTTCAGAGACTGTTCTATTGTCTCATGTTTTTATGCCCGTTTATATATTTCATTTTTGTATCTTTTTCTAGTTAATCAATATAATTTAGTTGGAAAAAAAGAAAGATTCTAATTTCCATTAGAGAAACTCTTGCAAAGAACTTTTAGCTACATATAAAGTTTTATGCTTTTGATTTTGTTTGAAAAAGCTTATTTTCGGAGGAGAATTTTCTGCCGGTTTCAGTTTCCCTTAAAACTTTAGGACATTGGTCTCTCGATTCTTTCAGGCTTAGTTTTTCATCTTTTTTATCGGTATTGTATTGATAGCCGGTCTTTGTATTTCTTTTAGAAATCCGGTTTGTTGCAGTTTGGCATTGTGTTGTAAAATTTTTTGGCTTAATGATCTCTAAAAAGGAAAGGGTGTGCCAAAAATAGGAGCCTAATAGTGGCCATTAAGCCCAAAATAGGAGCCTAATAGTGGCCATTAAGCCCAAAATATTGAATAATGATTTCGAACGTAATCCAAATCCAATTTGTCTCAGGCAGTATGACCCGAACCCGACCCGATAGCCCAAACCCGGAGCCCAAGAAACAACGCTCCATAATATTGCTTGTTTTATTTCCCTCTTTCGTCATTTCGTCAGCTTTCACAGTTCCTCTGCTTTGTTAATTTTGCGTCTCGGTCTCTTTGCTTCTCCTCAGTCCTCAGCAAGGTATGTCTCAAATCCCTAATTGAAATTTACTGTCGTTAATTATGCTTGAATATGAAGTATTGAGTGTTTATGGTTTGTACATATAAACGTAATCTCGTGTTAGATTCGATTTGAATGTGTGAGAGATAACTCTGTGATTTATATCTAATTACGGTTTATCTCAAGCGAGATAATTTTATGATTTTGACGGATTTTTCTGATTATTCTGTAAGGTTTTTGACAATGAAGCTTGATATTAGTGGATTGGAGACAACCATGCCTATGATTGGGTTTGGATCAAACAGCGAGATGCTTGATGGGTTTCCCGTCTGTACCTTCGTTCGATCTTCCCCGTACAACCGATGTGAGCGTTTGTCTCGAAAATTCAGTTTCTTTTATGGATTCCAATTTGCAACGCTGTTTTGATAGCTAAATTTGCTTCTTTTTGTGTTTTGGTTTTATAGTTTGATGGGTTTCAGAAAGAAGCTGGACAGATGGTGAAACCTGCAAAGGGTACAACCACACTCGCGTTTATCTTTAAAGAAGGTGTAATGGTAGCTGCTGATTCTCGAGCAAGCATGGGAGGATGTATCTGTATGTTCTTTGACAAAAAAAGGATATATCTTTAATATTTAATTTCAGATTTCCACTGGTTGTTTAGTTGTTAGTTCTCTAGAGATTCTTACAGTGTAGGTTGAATTAGATTCTTGTTGGACGTTGGCTCTGGTGTTGGATTGTTAACAAAATTGCAATTCTTTGTTGTGTTGGCCTATGATATTGTACACTTAGAGAAAGGAGGTATTTGAGTGATTTCTAATGTTTTGTTTGTGTTTTCTTTTTCATTCAGCTTCGCAATCTGTGAAGAAGATTATTGAAATTAATCCTTATATGCTTGGTACAATGGCTGGTGGAGCTGCTGACTGCCAATTCTGGCACCGGAATCTGGGAATTAAGGTACCTAACCTTAGTTTTGTTAGCTTTCTGAATTGGTGAATTGTGTCTGTCCTTTGATGTGTTAATTAATTTACTCGTTTGTTGATTTTCTGGAAGCATTTGAGGTTTTTTTTTTTTTTTTAATAATGGTGTGGGAGACTTAAAAGTCTTGTAAACTGTTATCTTATCTGAGATTGACCTTAAGAACTTACCTTTTCTTCTGTACCGTTAAACCCCGATGAATCATAGTTAGTGTGTGTTCTTCATTTGAGTGGGTTTCTTCTGTTTCTTGTGTCTAAATTGAGTGGAATTTAGTTTATTTATTTTGTATAGCAAATAAATCTGTATTATGCCGGAGCCATATCTGTAAATGAGAGTGGTGTGTTTGTCTATCGTAATGCCGTCTACATGAGCTGGCAAACAAAAGGAGGATCTCTGTTTCAGGTGCTTCAAAGCTTCTTGCCAACATGCTTTATTCATACCGTGGGATGGGACTTTCTGTCGGCACAATGATCGCTGGATGGGATGAAACAGTCAGTACACCAAACTTTATATCTTCATTGTTTTTTTCCCTTCCCGGTCTTCAATTTATATTGAGAAATGTTTAAACATACTATAACCATTTTCTTTGTGGATTGTACTATGTAGACAACGAAGGAGGACGGCTTTACGGCTTAAGGGAGACATATTCTCTGTCGGTTTGGTGTTCTTGGCAGCGGGTATATCTCTATTTCTAGAAACTTCTTTGCCTCTAACCAAACTCTAATCTTGATATGTTTGCACACTCTAAACACTTAGTATTGTTACCAATCTTATGGTCTTTTGTGTGTTTAACAGATACAAATTCGATATGTCAGTTGAAGAAGCATCGGAGTTAGCAAGGAGATCTATCTACCATGCTACATTCCATGATGGAGCAAGTGGTGGAGTAGCCAGCGGTTAAAGAACAATCCTGTCTTCTTCTTCTTCTTCTTCTGTAAAGACATCATCTTGTGATATATAATCTTGTTTTCTAATATCAAGATTCTGGTTTTTTACTTTCCCCAATCTATATGATCAGTGTACCACGTTGGGCCTGAAGGATGGAAGAAACTCTCTGGTGCCGACGTTGGCGAGCTACATTACCCTGTGGTTCCAGCCACCGCGGAACAGGTGATGGAAGAGGAGGCCGAGTAAATACTTTGGTTATTTATCTGTTAGCTTTTGAGAGTCTTATCTCAACTCTTCTGTTATGAACGGAATCATGGATTCATGTTTCTTTTGTATTGCGAATAATGTAGTTAGATTTTGGTATTTGAAGATTAGATTGCCTGCGGATAACGAATATTGATATTTTACTTTCAGAGCAGGTTGGTCCAGTTGGATAATAATAATATAATGTTTGTTAGTTTATCTTTTTGGTTTTTTCCTTTCATTGTTTTTCCAATCAAACTTTTTTTGTTTGTATAATATTTCCTCTATAAATTAATATTCAGAAAATTACATTTTTTTTTAATATGCGTATGTGTAAGTATCAGAGAGTCCAAAATACCAGGTGCCCTACTATGATAAAAGTAAGTTTAGCTCAGCTGTCTTCGTCGCACGTGATTCATGTCTTTTATGGCTATGTCCTTTGTTCATCAATTTTGTTTTTCTGTTTCCCCTTCCCCTTCGTCGTCATCATATATCTTTTAAATGACTAGTTAATTAATAATAAAAGTTTTGCAATTAGGAAAAAGGAAATAAAAATAGTTGAAGCAGAGCAATGATTACAATTTACAAATGCGAAAAATGTATATAAAAACACAGGCTTCCTTCCACATTATCATTTATATCTTATACAAAATTAAATGGCTACGATTTGGTTTCTATCACTTCTCTTCCTCACTTGTCTTCTTCTTGCCGCTTTCAAACGCAAGAAGCAGCAACAAAGACCACCATCTCCTCCTGGTTATCCGATCATCGGAAACTTACACCAGCTCGGAGAATTACCACATCAATCTCTATGGAGACTCTCCAAACAGTATGGTCCTGTGATGTTTTTGAAGCTTGGAAGAGTCCCAACGGTTGTACTTTCTTCCTCTGAAACAGCTAAGCAAGCTCTGAAAATTCATGACCTCCATTGTTGTAGCCGTCCAAGCTTAGTGGGTAAAGTAACTCTCAATCAACACATACTACATCTTTTATTTATTTATTTATTCATAGGATTGAATAAAACCCATGATTGTTGAAGGGCCAAGAGAGCTCTCTTACAATTATCTGGACATAGCTTTTGCTCCCTATGATGATTACTGGAAAGAAGTCAAGAAACTGTGTGTGCAAGAGCTCTTCAGTCCTAAACAAGTTCACTCCATTCAACCCATCAGGGAAGAGGAAGTCAAGAAACTGATAGATACAATCACTGAATCAGCTTCTCAGAAAACACCTGTTAACTTGAGCCAGAAGTTTCTCTCTGTAACTGTAGGCGTGATATGCAAGGCAGCTTTTGGTGTGAGTTTCCAAGGAACTGTGCTCAACAATGACAGATTCAACAAGTTCATCAACGAGGCCTTTTTGTTCTTGGGGAGCTTCTCTGCCTCAGACTTTTTCCCAAACGGCGGCCGGATCATCGACTGGCTCACTGGCTTACAAGGGCGGAGAGAGAGAAGTGTCAACGATCTTGATGCGTTCTATGAGCAAATGTTTGACCTACATAAAGAGGAGAAAGAAAAAGGGAGCGAAGATTTCGTAGATATGCTCTTGAGGTTTCAGAGGGAAGAGTCTGTTCTTGGATATGGCAAGCTCACAAGAAACCATATCAAAGCAATTTTGATGGTAACAAATGTCTCTCTATCTTATGACAGAATGTTTTTAGGACATAACAATTCTGAATTTGTTTCCATGATCTCATGACAGAATGTTCTTATTGGAGCCATTGGTACTTCTGCAATAACAATGACATGGGCAATGACAGAACTTATGAGAAACCCACGAGCAATGAAGAAAGTGCAATCAGAAATCAGAAATCAAATAGGGAATAAGTCAATGATCACATTGGATGACATAGAGCAGCTTCATTACCTGAAAATGGTAGTCAAAGAAACATGGAGGCTACACCCTCCAGCACCTCTTCTGGTTCCAAGAGAAGTCATGTCTGAATTTGAGATCAATGGCTACAAGATTCAACCCAAGACACGGCTTTATGTGAATGTTTGGGCTATCGGGCGTGATCCGGATACCTGGAAAGATCCAGACATGTTTCTCCCTGAAAGGTTTATTGATAATAACATTGATCCAAAGGGACAGAGCTTTGAGTTGTTGCCGTTTGGGGGAGGCCGGAGACTCTGTCCTGCAATTTACATGGGGACATCAATGGTAGAGTTTGGTCTTGCGAATATGTTGTATCATTTTGACTGGAAACTACCAGAAGGTATGGAAGTTGAAGATATGGACATGGAAGAATCTCCTGGACTTAATGTGAGCAAGAAAAATGAACTCCTACTTGTTCCTGTCAAGTATTTAGATCATTGATCACTTTACACTAAGTTTTTTTTTTTTTAATTTACAAAATAAGATGTTCCATCAATTGTACTATAAAACTACCTCTTGTGTTCCTTTGTTTCTCGTTTTGTTAATCCAATAATGTTGCATGAAAGGGAAATTGAAATCATAGAGAGTTCTCTGACTTGACAACTTCAAGGCCAAGTTTCCCTTAATAGAAGTTGTTTAAATGATATCAAACTAATTCGACACCAAGACAGATGTTTTCACTGACACTGACTAGTTCTTAACTTCTAATTTCAAAGAATAATATGTTTCAAATAAAATGATACCAAATGTGTGGTGGTGAAGAGTATTTTTTTAAAATGGAGTATATAAAAACCGAGTCCAAATACAGGGAGAAATTATAGACCTATAGTTTAGAACTGGTTTAAAACAAACAGACATAGAAGATGATGTTCTCTCTATCTCTCAACACTCTCTGTTGAAAGCGATAATTCCTAAACCCGGCTTTCATGATTCCACTCAGTACACTAAACCTAATTAATCGACTTAGTTGTCAAATATAGGATATGATTGTATATAACACTAGCTTTTTTCTCTCTCTAAAATATTGCCAATCATGTTTTGAAGTTGATTTGAAACCTACTACCACAAAGTTGTTTTTCTCCTTATAAAATCTGGATATTTAATTTTAAATGACGTAGACTCTCTCTCCCATTATTGCACTCTTTCTCATCCGGACCGATCTCCATGTGAGTGGTTCCATTTATTTACTTAAATGTTATTTTATTCACCTGTGTGATCAGGTCAGAGGAAGTGAGACCGACACAAACATCTACCATCACGGACAAGACCCGTTCTCGGTAGACAATGATATTAAGATCCAAATCGTGTATTTGTAGAATGTTTTAGAGCGGAGTGTAGTTTAAATCGGGTTGATTGGTAACCTTTTATTATTGTGGTAAGGAATTTACAGTTTTTACAATCACCAATCACAAAAGCCATAACAAAAATCTTATTATTATTATTTTTAAAAAAATTTATATTATTTTTTCAACCGTTTACTTTTACCTTTTTATATTATTTTTAATCGTTTATTATTTCTGCTTACCACTAATATTATTGTTCCATTTTTATTCATCAATCAAATCCGATAACTTCAGCAAAAATATATTTATGGGACAAACACGGTTTTTATTTAGTTTAAAAATATAAATATTTTTTATAATATATATATATATATATATTTAAAATATAACTATAAAGATTACGTAATTGATAGTTTAAAATTGGTTTCAAAAAAATCATTTGAAAAATGCTTTTATGTATTACTACTATTCATGGCCTAAATATACCATTAATTAGAAGCATGTAATCTTTTCGTTACAAAAATATAATCTACAACTTTCAATTAATATTTTCGTGTTCTTATGTGCCCGTATATACATCGTCTAAAGCCCTGTGGAATAATTTATCATGTTGAGCGGTTGAGATAGTCCAAGTGGTAGAAAGATCCGAGGTGGCAAACACCATCCGGGTTCGACTCCAGGCGGAAACAAAAATGCCTCATTTGCTCATAACGCGGGCACTGGGTCTAAGGTCCAGGGAAAACCCTCCCAGGTGAAGCTGGCCTGCGGCCTGACTGGGCCCAGAAAAATTAGTCTGGACCTCGGTCTGAGACCCTCCCTGGATTATCAAAAAAAAAAAAAACTTATCATGTTGCATTTTTTGTTATACGTATTTTTTTTTTTTAAAATAAAGAATATCTACATATGTGATGATTAAATAACCAACTATATTGCTCTCACACATATTTTATATGTTCTGTTACAAATAAATTAATATTATTTTATTTGCTTTTTCTCATATTTAAAAGTAAAATCACAGTTATGTTAAAAGAAGAAACTACGGTTCCGAAAGAAGAAAGTGAATCAGACATTGCAGATCAAACGATTCAAACGGATCAGGTGGATCAAGTGCGGATCAAGCGGATCCGGCCGTACATATGCGGCTCTAGCAGGTCAGTTTAAAATATAAGTTTTGAATAAAAAAGCGGATCAAAAGTTGCGGATTAAACAGTTTGAGCTAATTAGACAGATCAAATGTGGTTCAAGCGGATCAAGTTACAAGTGTGGATCATATTTTGAGAATAACAATCGCAACAAAATAATTATCATAAATTATTATATTAATGTTTTTTAAAATGTTTGGATTTTTAAAATATTCTTAAAAAGAGAAATAAGAAAATGCTTGATATTTAAAAGAAATTATAGAAAAACCGCTGCATGTAACAAGTATGGAAGTGAGAGTATATACATCGAAGGTTTTTAAGGGGTTTTTGGCACGAATTCTTAGACAAAACAGAATAAAAAAATAATTTTTTTAAGAATCCCTTAAGGACCGATCCTTAAATAAGGATTTTAAGGATCGGTTTCTTCACTGTTCACGCCTACGTGGCATTTTCCTATTTATTCCTTATCTTTTTTTCCAATTTTTTTTCTCAAACTTTTCAAAAAAAAAAAATTAAAATAAGATTAAGAACCACTAGAGATTCATCCACTTATTTACAATTTTCTTAAAAAAAAAAATCATGAATAGACAATTTAAATGGTTTTCCTTTCAAAGCGTGTGATCCGTCATTTCTCCGCTTTTCCATTTAGGCTTCGAATGGAAAAAGCGGATCAAGCGTTGCGGATCAAGCGGTTCAAGCGGATCAGGTGGATCAAACGCGGATCAAGCGGATCAGGCGGTACAAATGCGGATCAGACGGATATAGCGGATCAAGCGGTTCAAAATATAAGGTTGAATGGAAAAAGCGGTACATAATATAATTAAAATAAATATAAATGTAATAAAATATATTTATAGTCATAAATATGTATATTAAACATAAATAAATCAAAATATAATACACGAAGAAGAGAGAAAAAAAATAGGATCCAATATTTTAATTTACACATAAAATATAATGCTCTCTGATGTTTACCATTTGGATTTCGTTGATCAATATTTGTTGTTTTTATGTAATCTATATCAGTTTTTGAATTCTTATTGTTAATTTTAGTATGTCTTATTATTCTGCATAACTAAAAACTAATTATTTTTAGTAAAATTAATTTACTAATGCAATATATATTGTTATATTGAAAAAGTTATACATAAAATCATTCAAACATAAGATATTGGTTTATTGGTAAGACTGAGTTATAAACTGAACAAGTCAAAATCAAACAATTTTGATTGAGAAAATCTTTTATTGTCGTTAAAAAAATTGAATTAAATGATATATATATATATATATATATTTTGCTTTAGATCGATTAGATTTTGTTTCCAACACCTGTTAACACAAAAAAACTAACAAAAATAATTGAATTAATATGGCAAAAAATAATAAAAATAATATAATAATAATATAATAATAATAATAATTGAAGTAAAATCTAAAGAACCGTCATGAACTCGTGAAATACATCACAAACCATGTGGTTCTACTGTTATAGGCAGATCACAAAATTTGTTCAGTAAATTGGAACACTAGTGGATCAAATTGTGTATATTATTATTTTAATAGCTGACCACAGGTAATTAAAGTTTGTACGTGAATGGGAAACTTAAAGGTGGATGCTCTGCACCAGCGGATGAACTGTTTTTTTCCCACTCTCCATTCAAAGCCTTAATACCTACGTCTTCCAAATTATTACTTATGTTTTAATTGACAGACTATAAACTTTTTCAAAATGCATAATAATTGTTTTCATTGTCCTTGTTTACTATAAAATTGATGAATATATATTTTGTGTATGTGTGTGTATATATTTAGACGTATGTGTATATATTTAGACGTTAAACAGTGGTCTTCCGTCCGGTTTGCATATACTTTCAGTATATTTTAGAATACTGATATTTTACAATTCAATTTTCCTTTTTAAAGTATAACCAAAATCATACGCAGATAATATAAAAACTTATAACGTTAATTCTACAGCCATAGTGAAACAGTTAAAGATTTTTTTCCAAACAGTGAAAGATACTGGTCTAATGGCAAAGGACCAAGGGCCGACGATGATTTGAGTTGTTTCAAACAAACTTCTGCATTAAGAGAGTACATGTGATATTTTAAGAATGGTTGATGTGTCATTAGGGAACTAATTAATCTAAGGGACAATCGATCCTACTCAGGAGAAACGGCCAATTTCTCTATACCTTAGATCCAAAACAAATTTTCATACACGAGATACTAAGCAATGCTAAAACCTCCAACAATTTCATTAAATTTTCAATTTGCATCATGCACTTTAAAAATATGGCCAGTTCCCCTAAAATCATTAAGGGAATTAATTATCAGTTCTGTTAAATATTATTAAATTAATAAATACTAATACTTTTTAATAAATATCCCGACCAATACAACGTCCTTTTGCATTTATCTTCAAAATTTTGGGGAAAATATAATTTAGGATTAAAACTTCCTGGATCGAATTCAGTGACACGGACGATAGAATAATTGGGAAATCGAAACTGCTTTTGAAATTGAAGAACAACCATCGAGAAAAAACACCATTTCATTTATATCTTACAATTTGAGAAAAGCTATTTGCTTTGATTTTTCTTATTAATAAAAATTTAGCTATGCCACCACGAGAGTTCGTGTCTGTACGGATTTTCCTGCGGCTGAATCTTTTGCTGCTTCAAAAGTTTTTTTTATGGATCTAGATCCAGGAATCTGACTTGGTATGAGATTAGGTTTGATCGAATTAGTACCTAAACATGGATATATAAGAGTTAAGACCAAGGTGTTCACGGCAAAGAGAGCAAGATTCCAAAAAGTGTGGCTTTTCACAACCGAAGAAACCAGCGAATGCAAAGCCATTGCTAATGTTAATCTTTAAAAATAACGTGACTTTGGAATTAAGGAAGAGAACCGACAGAAGCAGATTGGAGATTCAGCTTAGTGAGAAAGAAGAAGGAAAGAAGACGAGAAAGTTAAAGCTATTAGTTAATGGTAATGTCTTTGATCTTTTCTTTAGGGATTTACTGAGCCAATCAATAAAGTGGAACAACCCTCGTTTGTAGGAGTTAGTTCCGTAAGTAGCTAGTAGTTAGTTATGCACTGAAATAGTCTATTTAAGAGTCTCGTAATGCTTTAAAATGAATAAGATAATATCAGGTCAGTCAATTTACATTTTCTCTGATACTTGTACGAGAGTCTCTATTTCTGTGCCAGTGTGATCAATAAGTGGCATCAGAGCTTGTTTAAGTTCTTGGTGAGGAAAAGAAAATGAGTGAAAAGGATAAATCATTGAGATGGTGACTATGAGCATTCGGCTATGCTCATGAAAACTTTATGAGATCTAAAGAGTGGTGGGAATTAATTGAAACAAGAATACCTCAGATGGAGAGGAATGCGATTCTCACAAACACTCAGAGATCAGAACTAGCGGCGCATAAGCTGAAGGACTTGAAGGCTAAAAATTACCTCTTTGCGTCAATCGACAAGGTGATTTTGAAGACGATAGCCAACAAGGATACTTCCAAAGATATTTGGGAGTCGACGAGAATGAAATTTCAAGGAAACAAGAGGGTCCAGAGTGCACAACTTCAACGACTGAGAAAAGAGTTTGAGATCTTGGAAATGAAAGAAGGCGACACGATCACATAGTACTTCTCCAAGGTTATGGCCGTGGAAAACGATATGAAAAACTTAGATGAAGAGATGCCAGATGCCAAAGTGGTGGAGAAGATCTTGATAATCTTGGTGGAAAGGTTCACATATGTGGTGTGTGCGATAGAATAATCTAAAGATATCAAAGAGCTTTCAGTAGACGAGTTGCAAAGCTCTATACTTGTTCACGAGCAGAAATTGAAAAAGAAAGTAAATGTGGAACATGCACTCAAGGTGGAAAGTTACATGCCAGAAGGTGGTAGAGGAAGAGGAACCTACCAAGGAAGAGTCCATGGAGGAAGAGGAAGATATCGTGGTAGCTCTAACTTCAACAAGGACAATGTTAAGTTCTACAAATGTTAGTAAATGGGACACTTCAAGTCTGAATGTTCTATCTGGGAGAAATGAATTAATTACGCAGAAGAAGAGAAAGAAGAAATGGTGCTCATGGCACATGCAGATGTGACCAGTAAAGAGGAAGAGAACTTGTGGTTTTTGGATTCCGGATGTAGCAACCACATGTGTGGTATAGAGGAGTGGTTCTTGGAACTTGACAATGAGTTTCGACAAAATGTCAAACTAGGAGATGATAGGAGATTAATGGTGGAAGGGAAATGTGATATGAGGTGCTGCATCAGTGGTCAAACACAAGCCATCACATCATTATACTATGTTCCTGGCTTGAAGACTAATTTACTGAGCATAAGACAACTGCAGAAAAAGGGTCTCAGGATCACTGTAGAGGATGACAACTGCGAGATCTGGCACAAAAACATAGACGCTTGGTGATGAAGTCGACAATGTCTAGGAACAAGATGTTCATCATCCGGGAAACAACAACGGGATCTAAAGGCGTGGAGAATCCAAACTGTTTGCAAGTCAACAACGAATGCACTAGTGATCTTTGGCACTAGAGATATGGACATCTAAGTTTCTTGGACTGCAAAAAGTCATCGAGAAGAAGATGGTAGACGGTCTGGATACAGGAGATAAAAGTACTGGAGTATGTGAAGTATGCCTGAAGGGCAAACAAAACCGATAGAGCGTTCCTAAGCGCAGCATGTGGAGAGCAATCAAGGGACTTGAGCTGGTTCACAGTGACATTTGTGGACCACTCTCCCGTTTCAGAAAACGGGAAGAAGTACATTTTGAATTTTATTGATGACTATAGTAGAAAGTGCTGGTCTTACTTTCTATCAGCAAAGTCAGAAGCCTTCCATGTCTTCAAAGAATTCAAGGCGGGAGTGGAAAGAGAGTTAGAAGAACCTCTAGTAAGCTTAAGAACTGGCAGAGGAGGAGAATTCAACTCAACTGAATTCCAAGAGTATTGCAGGCAGCATGGGATCAAGAGGCAATTGATTGCTGCTTATACTCAGCAGCAAAACGGGGTAGCATAGAGGAAAAACAAGAGCATATTGAATATGAAAAGATGAATGCTCATGGGGATGGAAGTACCAAGGCGTTTCTGGGAAGAAGTGACTCAATACGCCATTTATATTCTGAATCGTTGTTCTGCGAGTGCTGTAGAAGATGTTACACCAGGCGAGAAGTGGAGCAGAAATAAACCATATGTAGATCATCTCAGAGTATTCGGGTGCTTGGCCTACGCCCTAATACCTTATGAAAACATAGTTAAGTTGGATGAGAAAATCCAGAGATGTGTTATGTTTGGGATGAGAAAAGAATCTAAAGCTTATCGGCTATATAATCCACAAACCAAGCAGATTATAGTGAGCAAAGATGTAAAGTTCGATGAAAGGAGAGAGTGGAACTGAGAAACTGTAGGAATTCCTAGAAGTTCCTAATCCGATTAGGCAACCCTATTCTGATTCCGAGCCTAGGATCTAGGGTTTAGTTATAATGAATTCAAGGAAAATCATGGATCTGCATTTACCTGGAGATTGGCAGCGGAAAGTGATCAGTAAACGAGATTCTTCAGCGATTCAAGTGCCTCGCCTCTACTTCAGTCCACACGCACACAAGCAGGAATCCGCCGGGATGCTAGTACCGGGAATCGGATATGCAGGGAGTTTATGTGTTTCGAGAAGTTTCTGTGAGCGACCAGTTATGAACCGTTAGGTTAAAACTCGAGCCTAATATCCTATATATAGGCTCGGAGTCGACCTAATTACCCAGTAATTAAACTGGGTTAATTTAAGTCATAAACCGAATCGTGTATCCAATACACGAACCCGTGTCGATCGATGCACCTAGTGTGTCGATCGACACAGTTCTCAACAAAACACCAATTCAATGTGTATCCAATACACATCAAATTGATCATATACCAATGATCAATCCCATACAAGTACATCCAGCTTGCTTAGGTGTGTGACCCTGTAGGTCCAAATAATACTAGCAATGAGCTACTACTCATAAGTCATAAGAAGTCTCTAGCAAGACATTATGATCACCTAGTATTACATGGATTGTCCGATCTCGACAATACAACCATCTTTAGAGTTAGTACAATATGATTTCAGGACATAATCCCTTCAATCTCCCACTTGTACTGGAATCATTAATTCTTATATTCCCTTCATCTCTATATCTCGATATGGCATAAGGCAAGAAACTATGTCATCCTTATATAAAGCCATCATCATGTTCATCGAATTCCTGATCTATACTGATAAAACAAACGACTGACAATCACCTCGTTTGAGCACGGCCATGCATTTTCTCAGTATCAAATCTTCGATGGGCCCTGAGATATTTATCTCCCGTAATAGGAGGGACAAATCCCATCTTGTTCCATCCCTGTTTCTACACATATTTCATGATACACATAAGCAATGCCGTTATAGCCGCCAGTTACGGAACGACGTTTGACAAGGTCAAAACGCACCAATTCTTATGCTAGAAAGCATGATGAACTCAGGTCTAAGGACTATACTCTATAGTCGTAATGAGAACCTCCCATGACACTGATATAACTATTCCGAGGAGTTCTCATTAGCGGGTCATGTCCGATCATATGTTCACCAACATATATCTATGCGACTGACTGTGATAATCATATCATTGACCCCATGAAACTTGGTCTAACAGTCACCTCACATGCTAGTCTCGCGTGGTTGTTAGTGTCCCATTTTAACAACCTTGACTAGGGACATTCATAATTTATGTCATCTTTACTTATAGGGTTTCATGATCAAGTCCTCAACTTGATGACCTATAAGATGAACATAAAGTACTTTGGGACCATTATTTAATTATCCAATAATTAAATAATACCGATGTCAGTTTTAACTTACATAAACACTACCATAGCATGTCTATGTAAAGATTATAACATAACTAAAATAACTCCCACTAGAATCAAGATCATCTCTTCAGATATCTTATACCTACAACAACAGAATGGATTTCGTGCTTAGGTTATGGGAGAGACTGCGGTGTTATTGCTTGAAACAATTCCAATAAAGCACACCGCCATTCAGATAAAAGCACTATTCTACGGTCCACTGCTTAGAGCCTTTCCAACAGATAGCACCGCTATTCAGACAAAGAGACATAACCAGGTGGGACCCGGGAATCGTCTTTGTCTGTCTAACTACTTTCAACTGGTTCGTCACTTCCTTAGTTCACCACGAACCTATCCTTTGTGTTTCTCAAACACTTGGGATATTTCTGGTAACTGTTCAGTGACTGTTACCGGAACATATTGGTATTTTTTTTTTTTCGTCATGCATTATGTGTAAGCTGCATCTAGACGAGCGCAAAATATGGCATTCATGATGGATTCCATTGCAGCAGCATAGGCAATCACACTCATTAATACTAGTTCAAACAGTGTTCAAAACACTTCATCTTGCTAAGATTATTGCCATAAGACTTTTGGTATGAAGCCATTCTTGGAATCATGCATATTGGAACTGTCCAATACCTTATGAACATAAGGATTTTGACACGATCCAATTAGCTTTTCTGGTCCATTCCAATGGATCCTTATTCCAAGAACTTTTACGGCCTTCTCCCATATCCATCGTTAAACTTGACTCCCGACCCAAATCTTGACAAGACTTTAGCGTCGGAACGTCGTTTACGAGATTAAGTATGTAATCTACATACAATGTGAGAAATGCAGCTACGCTCCCACTAGTCTCCTTGTAAACGCATGGTTTCTTTTCTTTCTGATCAAGTCAAAACTTTTGACCACATTATCAGAATGTTGATTCCAACTCCAAGATGTTTGCTTCAATCCAAAATGGATCGGTGAAGCTAACATGCATACCCAGCCAATTTTCGGAGTTGGGGCTCACCATCGCTTCTTTGAATCTCGCATGCTCGTCACTTTTCAATGATCAATAGATCACGGGAATCGGTCACAAGAAATCACTCTCGGGTTAGTGACGGATCCATTAGGATCAGCGAATTTAAGGCTCCACAGGTGTCGATCCTACAACACTCTGTAGAACCAACCGCTGCTCTCCCTCAACAGGTTGAACAGCCTCCTGTGTTTCTCGAATTTCTTCGAGCTGTGCTTTTACTCCCACTGTTCTTCTTGGAAAAATAGAATTCCGAACAACAAAAATTTGTTCTCGGATTGGTTGCAAAAGTACTAAGCCTCGGTTTCCTTAGGACAACCAGCGAAGCAGCCCTTATCAGATTTGGATTCAAGTTTGTTTGTTGACAACTGTCTTACACAAACCTTGCAATCCCAATTAATCAGAAAAACATATTTGGAAATCACCCAGTCCACATCCAATGTGGTGTTTTTCACTGATTCTGATAGAAACTTATTTAGCGTAAACATA
Source organism: Orychophragmus violaceus (assembly GCA_030180135.1). NCBI lineage: Eukaryota > Viridiplantae > Streptophyta > Magnoliopsida > Brassicales > Brassicaceae > Orychophragmus > Orychophragmus violaceus. The sequence goes on from CM058232.1 coordinate 13,442,534, forward strand.
GACATTTTAGAACGTACACTACAAAAATTATGGACATTAATAGCATAATATAATAGCACGGTTTTCCAAACTGCTATTGAAACTAAATTTTTTATTTTTGCTATTTATAATAGCATTTAAATAACGCTAAGACAATAGAATAATTACCGGGAAACGAAAATTACCTAATCCGCCAATACTTAGCCAAAATTTTCTGAAACCGCCAAAGACAGAAAAATTTCCCTCTTCTTTATCAAAAACACAAAATACCTAATCAAACACAAAATAGATCCCAATATATTTGTCTCATCTATCCAGCTCGCAGTCTAAAATTTCTTCCTCTCCTTCTTCAACCCTAGATCTAAAGCGTAGGTTGAGATATGATGAGATAGTGACTGGATTGTAGATCCCTAATTATCTTCTTCTCTTTAACCCTAACACTGAGCGACTCAGTCTAGACGACGCTTCCATTGTCAGTAGATTTTCTGATTTTGGAAACAACCAGACAAGAGGAGGAACAAAGGCCCTAGCAGTACGGAGGATTTCACGGCTTCTCCGATTTCATCTCGTTTGGTATAAATATCGATGGAGATAAGAACATCCGTCTCTGCTGAAGAAGTTACGTATTCTCTCTCTCTCTCTCTCTCCTCTCTCTCTCTCCTCTCTCTCTCTCTCTCTCTCTCTCTCTCTCTCTCTCTCTCTCTCTCTCTCTCTCTCTCTCTCTCTCTCCTCTCTCTCTCTCTCTCTCTCTCTCTCTCCTCTCTCTCTCTCTCTCTCTCTCTCTCTCACTCTCTCATCTCTCTCTCTCTCTCTCCATCGATTGATCTTACTTGTTGATTTCATTTTATTTTCCCCCCGAATCTCAATGTAGGACTCCGTGCTGGTTGTTTGGTTTTGGTAGGTTTGTGGGGAATTTACTTAAAGGACAGACGGTGGGAGTTATTGGAGCTGGACGTATTGGATTTGCTTATGCTAAAATGATGGTAAGCCTCTGTTGCATGACATTTGTAAATCTGATCCACATTATATACACAAAATCTTCCTTTTATGACATGTTGATTTCAAAACAGGTCGAAGGGTTCAAGATGAATTTGATCTACTTTGATCTTTACTAATCCACTCGTCTTGAGAAATTCGTGACAGGGTACTTACAGTTTTTAGACACTACTCTTCTCTTTTCTTGAAGCTTATATATTTGAGACGATGGTCATTGGCAGCTTATGGACAATTCTTGAAAACAAACGGGGAACAACCTGTGACATGGAAATGAGCTTCTTCCATGGACGAGGTGCTAGGA